>CM060108.1:39837755-40317755 GCA_030522415.1 Channallabes apus
TTTGACTAGGCCACTCCAAAGTCTTCATTTTGTTTTTCTTCAGCCATTCAGAGGTGAATTTGCTGGTGTGTTTTGGGTCATTGTCCTGCTGCAGCACCCAAGATCGCTTCAGCTTGAGTTGACGAACAGATGGCCGGACATTCTCCTTCAGGATTTTTTGGTAGACAGTAGAATTCATGGTTCCATCTATCACAGCAAGCCTTCCAGGTCCTGAAGCAGCAAAACAACCCCAGACCATCACACTACCACCACCATACAGTATTTTACTGTTGGTATGATGTTCTTTTTCTGAAATGCTGTGTTACTTTTACGCCAGATGTAACGGGACACGCACCTTCCAAAAAGTTCAACTTTTGTCTCGTCGATCCACAAGGTATTTTCCCAAAAGTCTTGGCAATCATTGAGATGTTTTTTAGCAAAATTGAGACGAGCCTTAATGTTCTTTTTGCTTAAAAGTGGTTTGCGCCTTGGAAATCTGCCATGGAGGCCGTTTTTGCCCAGTCTCTTTCTTATGGTGGAGTCGTGAACACTGACCTTAATTGAGGCAAGTGAGGCCTGCAGTTCTTTAGATGTTGTCCTGTGGTCTTTTGTGGCCTCTCGGAAGAGTTGTCTCTGCGCTCTTGGGGTAATTTTGGTCGGCTGGCCACTCCTGGGAAGGTTCACCACTGTTCCATGTTTTTGCCATTTGTGGATAATGGCTCTCACTGTGGTTCGCTGGAGTCCCAAAGCTTTAGAAATGGCTTTATAACATTTACCAGACTGATAGATCTCAATTACTTTTGTTCTCATTTGTTCCTGAATTTCTTTGGATCTTGGCATGATGTCTAGCTTTTGAGGGGCTTTTGGTCTACTTCTCTGTGTCAGGTAGCTCCTATTTAAGTGATTTCTTGATTGAAACAGGTGTGGCAGTAATCAGGCCTGGGGGTGACTACAGGAATTGAACTCAGGTGTGATAAACCACAGTTAAGTTATTTTTTAACAAGGGGGGCAATCACTTTTTCACACAGGGCCATGTAGATTTGGAGTTTTTTTTCTCCGTTAATAACGTAAACCTTCATTTAAAAACTGCATTTTGTGTTCAATTATGTTATCTTTGACTAATAATTAACGGTTTTTGATGAGCAGAAACATTTAAGTTTGACAAACATGCAAAAGAATAAGAAATCAGGAAGGAGGCAAATAGTTTTTCACACCACTGTATTATTATTAGGATAACTTTACCTTTTGGTTGAACAGAGGTAAGGAAGCAGGACCAAAGGTGCTGTCCAAAAAAAGTGTTATACAGTACCTTGTTACTCAGAAATGCATATAATATGAACAGTTTATCAAATGAAATTAAAATTTTATTTGTCACATACACAGTCATACACAGTACGATATGCAGTGAAATGCTTACACAACCGCCAGTGACCTTAAAAAGAGAATTAAATCTTATAGTAAGAAATAAATATGAATAAAAGAAATACGATAGGAAAATTAGAACTTAACTAGAATAAAAATAGAAATAAAAATAGAAGTATACTGTACATAAAATATAAATAAAAATAGAAATATACTGTACAATAGACATTTTCTTTTTTTAAATTGAAATTTGTTGGAGGAATGGTGTGCAAGTATGCATAGAAAAAGTGTCTTATTAAGGTGCCTTATTAAAGTGTCTTTGTGCAAAGGTCCAGAATGTAAACATAAACATGTGAGTTCCGATGTAAGTGTAGATGTGCATGAAAGTGTCCATAGTGTCCATTGACGTTAACAGGTTGTATTAGTTCTGTGTTTGTGGTGTGAATGTGGTATGGTTGAGAGACCTTATCGCCTGCGGGAAGAAGCTCCTCCTCATTCTCTCTGTGTTGGCCTTCAGGGAGCGGAAGCCCTTTCCTGACCGCAACAGAGAGAACAGTCCATTGTTGGGATGGCTGAGGTCCTTCACGATCTTCCTGGCCTTGGTCCAGCACTGCTTGGTGTAGATTGCGTGCAGGTCAGGGAGCTTGGTGCGGATGATGCGCTCAGCTGAAAGCACCACCCTCTGTAGAGTTCATCTGTCCTGCATGATGCTGTTCCCGAACCAGGTCGTGATGTTTCCCGTCAGGATGCTCTTTATGGTGCAGGAGTAGAAATTCCTGAGCAACTTGGAGGGCAGTCTGAAGTCTCTCAAACATCTGAGGTGGTACAGACGCTGCCGGGCCTTTTTCACCACGGTGTTGATGTGACAGGACCATGCCAGGTCCTGCGTGATGTGAACACCGAGGTATTTGAAGCTGTCCACTCTCTCCACTGGGCTCCTGTTGATGACGGGGGTCTGGTAGGTCCTCTCCTGCTTTGTACTAAAGTCCACTATCAGCTCCTTTGTCTTACTGACGTTCAGGAAGAGATTGTTCCTCTGGCACCAGTTCTCCAGATTTCCAATCTCCTCCAGGTAGGCCGACTCATCGCTGTTCGTGATCAGGCCGACCACGACAGTGTCGTCAGCAAACTTGATGACGGCGGTGGAGTTGGTAGTGGCCACGCAGTCGTAGGTGTATAAAGAGTACAGCAGGGGGCTCAGAACACAACCCTGGGGGTCTCCAGTGCTGAGAGTGAGGGAGGCTGAGACATGACCGCCCATCCTTACTGCCTGTGGTCTGCCAGTTAGGAAGTTGGAGATCCACTGACACATAGATGAGCTGAGTCCCAGGTGCTCCAGCTTGGTGTTGAGTATGGAGGGAATTATGGTATTAAATGCAGAGCTGTAGTCGATGAAGAGCATTTTAACATAATTTCCCCTCTTAGTGTCCAGGTGAGTGAGTGATGTGTGGAGGAGATTTGAGATTGCATCGTCTGTGGAACGGTTCTGATGATAAGCGAACTGTAGTGGGTCGAGTGTGTCCGGTAGTGAAGAGATGATGAAGTCTCTGATAAGGCGTTCAAAGCACTTCATCACTACTGAGGTGAGGGCTACAGGGCGATAGTCATTGAGGGAAGCAGGATGTGGTTTCTTTGGAACAGGAACAATGATGGACTCTTTGAAGCATGTGGGGATCACCGACTGAGATAAAGAGATGTTGAATATCTCAGTGAACACAGGTGCTAGCTGGTCTGCGCAGGCTCTGAGGATATGGCCTAAGATGCCGTCTGGTCCTGCTGCTTTCCTGGTGTTCCCTCTTTTGAAGGCTCGCCTCACGTAGTGCTTGGAGATGATGAGCGCGTTTCCGGTACTGGCAGTGACTTCCTGTCTGCAGCTGTTAGCGCCGTTGTCATTAGCGCCGCTAGCATTAGCATCGCTAGCGTCTTTAGCTCGTAACTGTCCTTAGTCCTTGCCACAGGCTCCTAGAGTCACTCTGTTGGAGCTGTGACTCTAGTTTCATTCCCTAGTGCTGCTTCGCCTCTTTCACCGACTTCCGGACGTTGTATGACGCAGCCTTGTATGGCTCCATGTCCCCCGACGCAAGTCCCATGTTGTAGGCGGCGGTGTGAGATCTCAGAGCGTCGCGGATGGTTTTATCCACCCACGGCTTCTGGTTGGGAAACATTCTGATAATCTGTTTCTCCACAGTATCATCCGCTAGCTTCCCAATGAATCCCACAACCGCTTCCGTAAATACGCTGACGTCATCATCGGAGCTGTTTCTGAACATGTCCCAGTATGCGTCATCGAGTGCGTCCTGCAACGCGGCCACCGATTGGTCCGTCCAGCGCGTGACCTCCCTCTGAACCGGATCTTCCTGTTTCAGCCTTTCTTTATATTTTGGCATGAGGAAGATATGCGTGGTTGGATTTTACAAACGCTGGACGAGATTGCGCCTTGTAACCGTCTTTGACCGTAGTATCACAATGGTCCAGTGTCCTTTCACCCCTGGTGGGGCAGATGATGTGCTGATAAAGTGTCCCGGTGTTGTGTCTGGTGCTGTGTCCGTGACCGCTTGTGGTGGGATATAAACGGCGCTGATTATGACCGATGTGAACTCCCGTGGAAGATAAAAAGGGCGATACATGATGGACAGTTGTTCCAGGTTTGGTGTGCAGGAGCGTGTAAGAGGAACAACGCTCGCGCTGTTGCACCAGCTGTTGTTCACCATCAAACACACACCGCCTCCCCTTGTCTTCCCCGAGTCCCGCGTCCTGTCCATGCGGTGAACCGAGAAGAACTCGGCTGGCTTTATGGCATGGTCTGGCACCGCTGGGTTCAGCCATGTCTCGGTGAAGCAGAGGAGATTGCAGTCCCGAATGTCTGTCTGGAACTTTATCCTGGCCCTGAGGTCATCGAGTTTGTTCTCCAATGACTGGACGTTGCCGAGCAGGATGCTAGGCAGAGGTGTGCGGTGGCCTGACGCCGGCTCGTTTCCCTCGGGGCCGCCGCTTCACGTCGCGTCCTTTGTTCTTCCTCTGGATCTCACTCGGCCAGCTCGGATCCGGAGTTAAAAACGTCGAATTGTGAGTACATTGTATACCAATAGAAACAAGAGTGTCTCTATCATCAGCCGATTTTAAAACACTGAAAACTAACTTAAATACAAAAACAAAGAAAAGGTGGTCGGAGCAGTCGTGACGGCAGCCGACCTCACCGGCGCCATCTTGAATCATCTTGAATTACTTAGTTAAAAGGTGTTTTTGAAAGAGAAATATTAGTCTACAATCTTCAGTAAGATACTAATGAATAGTGACTGGACTTGCAAAGGGATTGTTGTTTGAACTGACCAAATACTGCTAATTTACTGTACCTGGAATTTTTAACAGTATTAAATCCACTGTAGGTTTACAACAAATTCTTACAATTATGGGTTTGATCGATTGATTGATTAATTGTTTGATTGGCTGATTGATAAGGCAAAAATGTACACACCAATTAACTTATGCACACCACTTAACTAATGTCACAGTCGACTGGTAGCAGTGGTACTTTGTTAAAGCACATTTTACTTGTAGTACAGCTCTTTAAGTATGAAGTCATTTTAATTGTATTACAGCAGACTAATTTCTGATTCAGGATTTAGTCTGACATCCTACAATGTTAAACCACTTCTCCTGAAGCTATTCATGTGTTGACTTGCAGTTGTGCTGTGGATATCATTCACATAATGGACATTTATAAGTGATGATTCTTTGTTTTTATTTTTTTTTGCAGCTTGGAGTAATTTCTAATAACAGGTAAATGTATGCATCTCCTTTTCTATCTCTCAATCTTTCTCTCTCTCTATCACTAAATAGTGTGATGTATCTTTAAAACTGAGAAGTTCAGGGGCTTAAACACAGACACTTCTAGTTCAGTCAGTCATCAGTAGGACAGGATGGAGCTCTGTCGACTCTGTGTGATGCTCTGTAAGTAACTGTTCTCTGTTTGTCTTCATTACAGTGATTGGTGCTGAATTAAGTTGATAATTAGCAGACTGAGAGTCCTGATACCAGGTTCGGTGTCATTATTATTATTATTATTATTATTATTATTTGTCGTTCGTTTAGGTTGCTGAATTTAGAGTTACCAGTGCATTCTGCTTTTTGTGGTTACTTTCCAATACTTTTGTACTGTTGTATTTCATGAGTAAAATATTAAATAGTTACTGTATTAAATGTCACATTAAGTCTCTCACATCTGTCCAGAACATTAATTAAAAATAAGTTATTTGATTGTATTTGGTATTTATTTAGGATTTTACATTTTATAGTTTATACGTAGTATATTTTACCAATTTTATGGTGATACCTTCTGTACTCTAACATCTGTAAAGTGAATGAATTTGCTCTCGTAGATATACTGCAGATGTTAGCATTTGAACTTAACTAAAGTCTCAGCATGTGATAGGAGTCTGTGCCAAGCATACAGGAAATAAACTATCTAAGTTTTTTAATGAAATTATTTACATTTATAGAGACTCTGCCTTCTACTTAACATTCTGATTGTTTTGATTCATAAACATTTTCTCACACATTTCATGCATATTTCCATAATTTTCTTTGATTCTGTAAAGCTGCTTTGCAACAATGACCATTGTTAAAAACACTAAAATATAAAGTTGAATTGAATTGAACATGGAATCAGAGAAGATGCTGTTTTGAATAAATCTATTTTTATAACTAACATATTTACATTTAGGCATTTGGCAGACGCTCTTATCCAGAGCGACTTACATATTTATCTCATTACACATCTGAGCAGTTGAGGGTTAAGGGCCTTGCTCAAGGGCTCAACAGTGGCAACTTGGTGGTTGTGGGGTTTTGAACATGGGATCTTCTGAACCATAGTCCAATGCCTTAACCACTGAGCTACCCCTGACCCGTGGGTAACATATAACAAACTAAATAAATAAATTAGAATATCATCAAAAAGTTGATTTATTTTAGTAAATCTATTAAAATAGTGAAACTCCATTAGCTTACAGCTAATGAAAGCCCAAAATTCAGTATCTCAGAAAATTAGAATATTACTTAAAACCAATAAAAAAAATAATAAAAAAAGATTTTTAACACAGAAATGTTGGACTACTGAAAAGTATGAACATGTACAGCACTTGACACTTGCTCTGTGAAACTTTTGCATGAATTGCTGCAGCAATGCAGTGTGGCATGAAGCCGATCAGTCTGTGGCACTGCTGAGGTTTTATGGAAGACCCGGTTGCTCTGATAGCAGCCTTCAGTTCATCTGTGTTGGTGGATCTGATGTCTCACATCTTTCTGTTCACAAAACCTCTTAGATTCACTATGGTGCTTAGGTAGGGTGAGTTTGCTGCATAATCAAGCACAGGATCTCCATAAAGCTGGCCTGTAGAGGGAAGCATGAAATGATCTAAAGCTTCTTCATAGATGGCTGTGCTGACCTTGGATCTGACAACACCAGCAGATAACATGGATCCCCAAACCACAAGTGACTGTGCAAACTTTACACTGGACCTCAAGCAACTTGGATTCTGTTCCTCTCCACTTCCTCCAGGCTCTGGGACCTTGATTTTCAAATAAAATGCAGATATACAGAATAATGAATCTATATAATGAGTTTCACTTTTTAAATTAAATCCTTTCCACCAGTTTTTCGCGTGGCTGTTGGGTAACTTTATACCATACTTTTTGCAGAAAAGCAAACAGCTCAGCTTTCCTCAATGGTTTGTGACCATCCATCTTCCTCTTGATGACATTCTAGAAGGTTTCTGGAGTAATTTGCAGTGATCTCTCATTTTTTTTGTTCCATACTGTATATATATGGGAACTTGGATTGTGAGTAACTCGGTTTGTGAGCGATCACAACTGAGTCAATGTTTTTTTCTCTCTCTCTCATACTCTCTCTCTCTCGCTGCGGAATTGTGGGTAATTGTCAGTCTCAGTGCGCATGTATTACTCGTATAGTCAACATCTGTGTGTGTGTACTGTTTATTATAACATTGTGACCATGTGTCTGTGCGCATAAAGCATTTTTAACTTTTGTTTATCAAACCAGTTTAGCGAATAGAGACTCACCCATGCACTTGTGTGACGGTGAGTCTCTATTCGGTAAACTGGTGTGTGTGTGTGTGTGTGTGTTTTTGTGAAAGTTGTCCTACATAGCAGTCACCCCCGCCCCCCTGGAAGCTAGTGGGTGTGTGGGTGTGGGGTGTGTGGGCGCGTGAGCTTGTTTGATTGAGTCTCTATCGGTAAACTGGTGAGTGTGTTTGTGTTTGTGTGTGTGTGTGTGTGTGTGTGTGTGTGTGTGTGTGTGTGAAAAAACTTTTTTTCTTTACTGTCAAACATTAAATCAGTATATCTGGTTTCAACTATATATATATATATATATATATATATATATATATATATATATATATATATATATATATATAGTGGGACCTCAGATCACGAGCATAATTCGTTCCGGAAGTGTGCTCGTATTCCAAAACACTCGTAAACCAAATTTAATTTTCCCAAAGGAAATAATGGAATCTTAAATTATTCATTCTACAGCCCAAAAAAATTAATACATAAAAATAATTAACACAGAATATAAAGTAAAAATAAAACTAATTAACCTGCATTTTACCTTTCAAAAAAGTAAAAAATAAATCCCGACAGATACGTGTTTCCGTTTGTGCATGCAGGCAGTATGTGTGTGTGTGTGTGTGTGTGTGTGTGTGTGTGTATGAGGCTAGAGTAAGTGGAGACTTTCAGTCCCTCCTGTCTCCCCCTTCTCATCTTTCACAGTAAAAATTTCTTCTTTCGTTTGAATTAAACACACACACATTAACGGAAAGACTGTTGCTCTCTCCGAAATTATGAAAGCTTGTCTGCTTTATTTTAATATCGCTCGCGACAGCGTAACAGCCCATTAATTCATGCTCGTGTAATGATGAGATGGACAAACTGCTCGATGCCCGTTCTTTTATTTGCTGCATTGTCGGGCTATAGTACAAACTTTCGGATGGATCCTGCACTTAAATCCTACTAAAAAAAACACAGAAGAACAAAACTCTATATCCAAATTCAAATCAAATTCAAATTTTATTTGTCACATACACAGTCATACACAGTATAATATGCAGTGAAATGCTTACACGACCGCCAGTGACCTTAAAAAGAAAATATAAGCTTGTACGTAAAATAAATAATCAATAAAAAGGAAATACAAAGAAATTTAACTAGTAAAATTAACTGTACAATAAGGGCATAATAAAATATTGCAAAATATAGGAATATAGCATGTCGTGCTCGGTGATGATGAGCGCGTTCCCCCGGTGCTGGCAGTGTCTTCCTGTCTGCAGCCGTTAGCGCCGCTAGCATTAGCGCCGTTAGCATTAGCATCGCTAGAGTCTTTAGCTGCAGCCTCGAAGCGAGCGTAGAATGTATTCAGCTCGTCTGCCAGAGTCGCGTCTGCGTTCGTCATACCGGATGTTGGTGCTTTATAATCCGTAATCGTCCTTAATCCCTGCCACAGGCTCCTAGAGTCACTCTGTTGAAGCTGTAACTCTAGTTTTCACCGCCTTCCGGACGTTGTATGACGCAGCCTTGTACGGTTCCATGTCCCCCGACGCAAGTCCCGTGTTGTAGGCAGCGGTGCGAGATCTCAGAGCGTCGCGGATGGTTTTATCCACCCACGGCTTCTGGTTGGGAAACGTTCTGATAGTCTTTTTCTCTACTGTATCGTCCACTAGCTTCCCAATAAATCCCACAATCGCTTCCGTAAACACGCTGACATCATCATCGGAGCTGTTTCTGAACATTTCCCAGTCTGCGTCATCGAGTGCGTCCTGTAACGCGGCCACCGATTGGTCCGTCCAGCGCGCGACCTCCCTCTGAACCGGAACTTCCTGTTTCAGCCTTTGTTTATATTTTGGCATGAGGAAGATGGCGGCGTGGTCGGATTTACCAAACGCTGGACGAGATTGTGCCTTGTAACCGTCTATGGTCCAGTGTCCTTTCGCCCCTGGTGGGGCAGGTGATGTGCTGATAAAAGTTCGGCGCTGCGCGTTTGAGGTTGGCACTATTAAAGTCCCCCGCCACAATGAGCGCAGCGTCCCGGTGTTGTGTCTGGTGCTGTGTGAGCGCCTCATGCAGCTCGCATGAGGCAGTGTCTGTGTCCGCTTGTGGTGGTATATAAACGGCGCTGATTATGACCGATGTGAACTCCCGTGGAAGATATAAAGGACGACACATGATGGACAGTAGTTCCAGGTTTGGTGTGCAGGAGCGTGTAAGAGGAACAACGCTCGCGCTGTTGCACCAGCTGTTGTTCACCATTAAGCACACGCCGCCTCCCCTTGACTTCCCCGAGTCCCGCGTCCTGTCCATGCGGTGAGCCGAGAAGAACTCTGGCTGGTTGTATGGCGTGGTCTGGCACAGCTGGGTTCAGCCATGTCTCGGTGAAGCAGAGGAGATTGCAGTCCCGAATGTCTCTCTGGAACTTTATCCTGGCCCTGAGGTCATCGAGTTTGTTCTCCAGTGACTGGACGTTGGCGAGCAGGATACTAGGCAGAGGTGTGCGGTGTGCACGAGTTCTCAGCCGGTTCCTGACGCCAGCTCATTTCCCTCGAGGCCGTCGCTTCGCGTCGCGTCCATTGTTCTCCCTCAGGATCTCACTCGGCCAGCTCGGATCCGGAGTTAAAGCTGTCGAATTGTGAGTACATTGTATACCAATAGAAACAAGAGTGTCTCTATCATACCTAATGTACTCAATGGTGATGATTTTGCCGATTTTAAAACACTGAAAACTAACTTAAAGAACAAAAACAAAGAAAAGGTGGTCGGAGCAGTCGTGATGGCAGCCGACCTCACCGGCGCCATCTTGGATAATCCTAGTTTACATCTCGCATTCGCATTCAAACACGCTGGACTGCATTACCCACAATGCATCTCCCGCACTGGACTACACTTCCGTAAACAGCGGTCATAAATCAATGTCTCTATCCCGCTACACTGTTTTATCTGAAGAAAAAGGCAATAAACATCGCTAATGACACTCATGTGAGCGCAGACTAACAGAATCACTGCTGTAAAGTAAAACAAACAAACAAATGAACCGCACCTTACCTCTAAAAAGATTTTTCACAGAGCTGAGTTTCTTCGGAGAGAAGAGTGTGTGTCTCTCACGTAATTTGAC
The DNA here is from genome assembly GCA_030522415.1 of Channallabes apus. Taxonomy (NCBI): domain Eukaryota; kingdom Metazoa; phylum Chordata; class Actinopteri; order Siluriformes; family Clariidae; genus Channallabes; species Channallabes apus. Next base: position 39,848,281 of record CM060108.1, read on the forward strand.
ATAGCCGGCACAGTGTCAAATTACCCTCGCGCACAGACGCACACACACACACACACACACACACACACACACACACACCGCGATGAGGAAGAAAATGGATTTTTAATCTTTGTATTGAGAATTTCCTTTGCTTTACTCGCGTGCACACACGTGTGTTATAAGAAACAGTACACGCGCTGTACACACGCGCTTCTGATCACAAAATAAAATAAGTTTTACACACACAAGGACTCACAGTGTTATAGTAAACAGTACACGCATGCACGGATGTTGATTATATCAGTAAGAGATGAGCACTAAGACAAAGCAGGGGAGACTATTACCCATAATTCTGCAGCACAAGATAGAAAAAAAACCATTGGCTCAGTTGTGCTGACGTGATGCTCGGTGTCAAAACAAGAAGCGCATGCATGATACATGATACTCGGTGCTCGTAAACCAAGACAACGCTCGTTTTTCAAGTCAAAATTTATTAAAGATCTTTGCTCGTCTTGCGGAATGCTCACAAACCACGTTACTCGCAATCCGAGGTTTCACTGTATACATACAGTGGCTTGCAAAAGTATTCGGCCCCCTTGACCTTTTACACATTTTGTCACATTACAGCTACAAACATAAATCAATTTTATTGGAAATCCATGTGAAAGACCAATACAAAGTGGTGTACACGTGAGAAGTGGAACGAAAATCATACATGATTCCAAACATTTTTTACAAATAAATAACTGCAAAGTGGGGTGTGCATAATGTGCATAACACAGCTGTTCAAAAGAAATACTAAACAGACACATGGTCTATTTTGTCCGCAAGTGAAATACATCAACACATTAATAATTTAGACCACGATAACATTAGTGCAGAAGGATCTGAAGAGACTTGTCTCTTTTACATCATGACTTTCACAGTATATTCGAACCGTAGACAGTGTTTATTTTGCTCAACATTACAAAACAGCCATGTTTAATAAAACAGTGCATCTTTAATAAGCCACATTGGTTTCAAATCAGAAGTAAAATTAACGAAAGACTGCGAAGCTCCGTAAACTTGACCCTAAACAGCCACGGTCTGACTTTAACAATAATAGTCAATTGTTTTTATATTTATGTTTTTGTATATATTTTTAAATGTTCACATTAACGTTTCTCTCTCACTCTCTCATTCTCTCTCGCACGCACATACACACATACTGTATGAGGCGCCGTATAGGGCTTAAATCAAACTTCACTCATGCACACACATATGAAACACTTGCATACACATATATGAAACACTCACACATACATATATACTACTAACTGCTCACACAACTACATATGAAATGCGCACACACACACACACACATATATATACATATACTCTCCGCGCACGCACACATACATACTTTCCACGCACACACGTACATACTTTCCGCGCACACACACACATACATACTATCTGAACATAATTTCCTATACTGTAAGTCATTACATATCACTGGAGGGTGAAAAAAATTTACTCGAAAAAATATTTATATTTTTATCGGGTTTTGTGCACTGGCTGGGAATCGAACCCGGGCCTCCCGCATGGGAGGCGAAATACCTGCCACCAGCGCCCAGCTTATTATTAGGTGCCGTATAGGGCTTAAATCAAACTTCACTCTGTGAATATTAAATCTGTCTCTGCTGCCGCATCTATTCACAGTTGTGATAAGTGATTAATGCCCCATCAGATCTTTGATGGGGAAATGTTATGCTGGTTAAATGACTAAAGACACACTGATCTGTATGGACAGATTTGTTCGAGGTATTATTAATCAATTTGTTATGCCAATTTGGCTATCAGCGAAAACATAAAAAATGTAACGAAAACAAACCCAATCAGCAGTTACATTTTAAGCTTTACTTTGCACCAAAATATTATCTACCAGTGTATTAAACGGAAATAGATAAAATATACCGTAATGTAAAATACTGCACATAACCCGCATTTGTATTACGTACCTACAACGATCGGTATAGATAAATTACAGATGTTACCGTGTCTATAAGGATTGTTATGGATGTCGTGAAAAATATTGCAATAAGTAGTTTTATTAATTAATTAATTAAAAATAGCATAAGCATCATGGGTTGTGTATTGAGTGATTTAAATCTGTTTTATTAATCGTTTTTCCTTTTTTTTTTACCACATCATCTATTTATGAAAGTTTATGAAGTTATGTTATAAATTGAATAGTATACGGCTGCTTGGACACTGCAGTTAACTGAAGCAGTCAATGCTCCATCTGGCGGGATTATACAGCACTGCAACCATCTATTTAGAAAGCGCATGGGGGCGTTTATGGGGCGGGGCATCGTTAACTGCGTCATCGCGGGGGATCACATTCCGTGCACGGAGCGTGGTGCTGTCATGATTCTGTCCTGGACCTGTCATGCTCCAGGTGGCTGTTTGACGTGGCTCCCACTGTATAATGTTGTGGGGTTGCTTTGCTGCAGAAGGGACTGGTGCACTTCACAAAATAGATGGCCTCATGAAAAAAAGAAAATTATGTGGATTTATTAAAGCAACATTTGAATTTCTTTGCAGGATGTCAGAATAGCCTCACAGAGCTGCTGTTTTGATGCGAACCGCCTCCCACCCTCATAGATCTTTTGCTTGAGGATACTCCAAAGGTTTTCAATGGGTTTGAGGTCAGGGGAGGATGGTGGCCACACCATGAATTTCTCATCTTTTATTCCCATAGAAGCCAATGACACATAGGTATTCTTGGCGGGATGAGATGGTGCATTGTCGTGCATGAAGATGATTTTGTTATGGAAGGCACGGTTCTTCTGTTTGTACCATAGAAGAAATTAGTCAGTCAATATACTTTGCAGAGGTCATTTTCACACCTTCAGGGACCCTAAAGCGGTCTACCAGCTACCCCATGATTCCGGCCCAAAACATGACTCCGGCACCTCCTTGTTGACATCGCAGCCTTGTTGGGACATGGTGGCCAAACACCAACCATCCACTACTCCATCCATCTGGACCATCCAGGGTTGCATGACACTCATCAATAAACAAGATGGTTTAAAAACTTGTCTTCATGTATGCCTGGGACCACTGTAACCATTTCTGCTTGTGAGCATTGGTTAGGGCTGGCCGAATAGTAGGTTTATGCACAACTGCAAGCCTTTAAAGGATCCTACACCTTGAGGTTCGCGGGACTCCAGAGGCACCAGCAGCTTCAAATACCGGTTTGCTGCTTTGTAATGGCATTTCAGCAACTGCTCTCTTAATCCGATGAATTTGTCTTGGTTTTTATACCTTGTCCAAATCATTGCAATATTTGACACTTTTCGGCAGCAGAGAGATCCTTTTTCTTCCCCATATTGCTTAATAATGTGGAACAACCTTCTTCAGTACTTTTCCTTTAATTGGGATAATCTGGCAAACTAATTATCACACGTGTCTGAGATTCATTTCAATGATCCAAAGTGCCTTGAGACACAACACCATCCATGAGTTTAATTAAAAAACTAAACATTTAAGGTTTATGACACTTACATCCAATTTGCATAATAATTTGGAACGCTGTGTTTTTATATATATATATATATATATATATATATATATATATATATATATATATATATATATATATATATATATATTCCCTGTATATTGTCTTTGGTTAAAGTTGTTTTCAGTTGCTTTCCGGGTCAAGAAAGGAAAGAAGTAATAAATTAGACAAGGGGGAAAAATACTAAATAAAATTTAGCACACAGCTGTGGGAACAGTAGTGCATTAATGTAATATTGTATTATAATTACTATTATAATTATTTACTACACCATAGTGTAAATGTCACAGAGAAGAGTTGTATAATTTTATGGCCATTGGGAGAAAAGATCTCCAGTGAAGCTTTGTGGAACAGTTCGTAGTAAACGTTCTGCTGATTTTGCTACTCTGATCAGAGAGAACAATCTATAGCAGGTGAGAAGGATTGCTCAAGATTCTCTATTTTGGACATAATTGTCCTGCTGGCCACTACATCAACAGTGTCCAGCTCCATGCCTAGCACAGATCTAGCCCTTTTAATGACCTTTCCCAGTCTATTTAGGTCTGCAATTTTCATGTTTCAGCCCCAATATACCACAGCATAAATAACAATGGAGTCATACTGTAGGTCATCCAGAGAATGGTGTTGCAGATGTTGAAAGACCTGAGCCTTCTCAGAAAATACAACCGGCTCTGTCTTTTCCTGTAGAGTGCCATTGTGTTACCTGGCCAGGGCCCGGTTTCTCGATAACGCACACTATTCGCGCGCTAAGTAGACTCTTAAGATATATCTTACGTTAAGTGATAACTTTTCTAAGTGTATTTCTCGAACTGTCTCTTAGGAGTCTTCTTAAGTCGCTGCCTCTTACGTCCGACGTTACGCGGCGCTGTCTACAGTGAAGGTCCTGAATTAGCGGACATCGGTTGCTCAGGAATCAATTTTTAACTCCTTTTGCATGACAGCGTTAAGAAAGACGGCACTTTCTATACAAATTAAACATTGCACTAAATTCTTTTAATAGCGTTTATTTCGACATGGGTTAACTTAACAATAACATGCCATGATAGACAAATATATAAATTAATATTAACTAATTAATTAATATCGCTAATATTTTCATGTAACATGTGGCCGTGAAACGAACCGGGTTTATAATCATAGTTGATGGTCAAACAGCTGATAACACTCTTCACCAGCTTCAGAAACAATGTGAAGTGTCAGTTGTTGGGGTTGTATAGCGCACTTATGGAATGAATACGATGAGATGACAGAGTGGAGGTTTAATACCCCTATCTCACCTACGCGGGGCCGTAAGTGCGGTTCATTATGATTCGACGCGAGTTTTGGTGCTGTTATTACGTTTCCATTTTACCACGCAAAAAAAATAAACATGTTTAACATGCGGAAGCTTGCGGACCTTGTAGATCTTCGCGGACCGTCGGGCGGTCACTCGAGGCAAATCACGGTGCCTAATACCCCTATCTCACCTGTGTGGCCGGACTCAACTCCGTGAGCTGCCGTGATTGCCCACGACGTTCCTTTAACGTTCCGTGAAGTTCTCCAAGGTCTGCAAGCTTCCGCGAGGACCAGCAAAAAAATTAAACGTTGAATTTTTCACGCGGAAAGATGGAAAAGTAATCACAGCGCAAAAACTCGGGGTGAATCATGATCAAGCCTACGGCCACAGCGCGAGCCCGTGCAGGTGAGATAGGGGTATAACACACCGCATCTCACAGCGAGTCAAACCGCATAAGTGAATACTGTAGGGGTATTAAACATTACAATCACCCAGAAAAATGAATGGATGCGGGGTTTGAAACTCCCAAGGTTATTTTCTCATTTAACTAAATCAAATTTCATAAAAATAAAATGTGTCAAAAGAAAAACCCATAAAGTCATGGATAATGGCTAATGATCAATGAAACATATTTTAAACAAAAAGCATCGAGCAGCTGGACATCGGGACGGGTACGACGTACGACGCGTCGGTCTGGCACGCGCAGGTCTGCGCAGCTCAAGAAGCTCCATAATCTGTTGCCATGGAAGGCAAAACTTTTATTCAAATATTTTTTTAATAACGACCACGGGGAAAATATGAAAAGGGCTGAAGTTTTGTCTAAAGGAAAAATGTACATGACCCACACGGCTCCACGGACCGCGCCGTCTTCAGTTTAACACAACACTGCCTAATTGTTCGCCACCTGTTTAATATTAATAGTGATTGGCAATTTTAATGCATTAGTCACATTATGAAATAGGCTAATTAAAAGTCACTCTATTAGTTCTGATATCAAATAAAATAATATTCTTAAACAGGTCTACAGTATATTCCATCATTTATACGACTTTGATAACGTGCCATAATGTGTTTGCATACACCGCTGATTTATAAAGACTGCTGCTCAGTGGCGGCGACTAGCGTCTTGAGTTGAAACTTCGCTAAGTATGCGTTAAGGTTGGTCCAGACCAACCTTACGAACGTGTGACTTAGCTAAGAGATACTTAGCGTAAGAACGTTTCGGGAAATGCACCATAAAGTTAAGAGAGAGGTTAAGGTAAACTTAAGAACTACTTAGCGATAAGAAGCTTTCGAGAAACCGGGCCCAGACCAGTTTGTTGTCTAGATGAACTCCCAGCTATTTGTATTCTGACTCCATGTCCACTATCTCCCCCTGGACAGATAAAGGAGTCAAGGGGTTCCATTTCTCCGGAAGTCTACTACCAGCTTCTTTGTTTTCTTGATGTTGAGTTACTGTATGCCAGAAAAACAAAGTCATCCACCACAGACTGGTACTTGGAGATGTCTCCGTCCTTGATACATCCAACAACCACAGTCATCATAAAACTGTGGAGTCAAAGAACATAACAGTGGTCGCAGGTTTGTTGAGCTAGGAGTAGGATTGTTGAAGTCATACCATCAATGTCCTCTTACAGTATGTGGTTCACAGAGAACTTCTCAGTCTGTTGCCTCAAAACAATCCTGCAAGGCAGCAGTGGGTCCTTCTGACCACCCCCTCACATTTCTTTCTATAGCAGGCGTCCTCTGAACCAGGGGTTTGTATATTGGCTGGAGATGGACTAGGTTGTGATCTGATTTCCTCAGAGGGGGTAGGGCTGCAGCGCTGTAAGCATTTTTAACATTAGTATACAGCAGGTCTAGTGTCCTATCCCCCCCTGGTGTGGCAATCCTCATACTGAGTGAAAGTGGGAAGAGTCTTGGTCAGGGATGCGTGGTTGAAATAACCGGAGATCAGTAACATTTTATCATGTTTTTATACAGTGACTTGTACATTACATGTATAGTCAACAAAACCATGTTATTTAACAGACAGAAGCATAATGGTTGTGCTGATGGTTCCTGTGCTTAGATTATTAACCTTTATGGAACATTTATGGAATTTTATGTATCACTGTTTTCTTCATAGAATAACTTTCATAATTAACGAAAATATAATTCATTGCAATTGGAAAGGAATGTTTGCCTGTGTTTTAATTTGCACTTCAAGTGTTTTAACAGCTGTTACAAACAGCTAAAAGCAGCTGTTCTTTTTTAATAGCATCCGTTCTTCACACTTGAGGTGCAAATTAAAACAGATGCAAACATGTTAGCTTGTTACTGAGAAACTGCAAATGACTGTCTTAATCTACATTCCTTTCCAATTGCAATGAATTAAAAGATTAAAAGTCTATGCCATTAATACCAACAACTAATTTGTGGTTGTCATACAACATTAAACATGACAATAAATGGTAAAACATTGTGGCAGATTGATGTGGTATAAATGGAATAAAACATTTCAGGATATGCTGTTATTGGAAAACAACTATGCAACACAAATTTTGTTCCTGCATAGTTTACTATATTGCCAAAAGTATTTGTTTGTGTGGCTTCACTTGCATATGAACTGAGTAAATACTTTTGGCAATATTGTGTACTGTATGTTATTTTTTAATTGCTTATGTTGTAAAAGTTTAGAAAATGGCCTATATTCTGGCCTTCAAATTTTGCTTTCGTGACATGGATAATGTTTATTATTTATGGGTAATGTAGTTTATTATTATTTTTGAAATTTATGGCAATAAGGTAAATCACTTTTAGGTATCAGCCCCAAATGTAATGTATCATTATGTTTTCATTATACACTCCATGGTAGCTGTAGATGTACAAAAATGTACAAAACAAAATCTGTACAAAAACTAGCATATCTTGTTGGAATTGCTCATCTTTCGCCTCTAGTTACTGTATGCTCCAATGTTTTCTTTGAATTTATCAACATGAGCATCAAGGATATGGACTTTCAGGGATAATTCTTCACCAGTTGATTAATGTAGATGAAGACAGATTTTGCTTTGCAGTTATTGAGTAACATGCCAACATGGTTGCCTCTGTATTGTTTGCAAGTGTGAAGAACGGATGCTGTTAAAACAGAACAACTGCTTTTCGTTGCCATAATGTAGATGGCAACAGCTAATTTGTGTTTTGTGGCTGTCACATAACAGTATGTTGTAAAAGTTTAGAAAATGGCCATTACTCTTTTCAAACCATTGTCATATTTATTCATCAAAGCTTCAACCAGTTTCACATCATTTCTGGCCATGTGATCACCAACAAGCCCCAACCACTGTTGAAAAAGCTGTGTTTTTCCCTTTCTACTGAGAATTTTGTAGAATTCTGTGCACTACAGGATTATCGTTATTTGTGGTGAAATCAAGACAGCAGCTTTGACCTTAAGACAGATTAGGGATGAAGTCTCAAAAGTACTTGAAGCCTGCAGACTCCTTATCAAGAGCTGTGACAAATTGTTTCATATGACCCAGATTTATGAACAATGATGTCAATTTCTGGTGTTTCACTAGTGGCTCACACTTGATGTTGTGCACAGAGAAGTCAATCTACAGTATTATGGCCAGTGCTTCCGGTCATTGTGCTCGGCCATGTGCCTGCTGTCCCCAAAACAAAAATAACAGAGAAACTTGTTAATACCCTGAAGACCTGCCATGAATAACATCAAACTCATCTAATTTCAAGGATTCTAGCAAGGGATGCTTTTTTTTTTTCTTGAGGTACACCAAATGAGCCAGGGGAAGAGAAAAGGGTACTTATTCCTGTTATGGAGCAGAGACCAGGGCCCGTTGTCACATTGGGGTGGTAATGGCGTGGTAAAGTAGTAACGGTGGTAAAGTAGCCATGGGCATATTAAGCAGGCATAGGCGCAGAGGGGTGTTTTAAGCAAAAAAAGTATTTTAATAACAAAACATGTAACAAACAAAAACACTTGCTTAACGTGCTTTAGATATCACCAAGGCACTATGACATTTGCTTGATGGTGAGACACTCTTAAAGCCAAACACACAGGCTCTAATACCTGTTACATAAGCTAAGCCCTATGGCGAAACACAGGCTTACAGACGAACTCCCATGCGCTAATACTAGGTACACCGATAAGCCCTAAGGCGAAATACAGGCTTGCAGACGAACTCCCAGGCGCTAATACCGGTTACACCGATGATGAGCCATATGGCAAAACACAGGCTTACAGACGAACTCCCAGGCTCTAATACCTGGTACACCGATGATGGGCCATATGGCGAAACACAGGCTTACAGACGAACTCCCAGGCTCTAATACCTGGTACACCGATGATGAGCCCCATGGCGAAACACAGGCTTACAGACAAACTCCCAGGCTCTAATACCTGGTACACCGATGATGAGCCCTATGGCGAAACACAGGCTTACAGACGAACTCCCAGGCTCTAATACCTGGTAGACCGATAAGCCCTATGGCGAAACACAGGCTTATGTACATGTAGTTAGTGCCTTGGGACATGTTTCTAAGTCATAATACAGGTTAAAGCAAGGAAGACAATATAAAACAAACCCAAATATAAATAAACCAAAATACAAAACAAAGTTTTCAATTCAGTTTTATTTGTATAGAGCTTTAAACAATTGACATTGTCTCAAAACAGCTTTACACAATCAAGAGAACTATTTAAGTTTGTATGGAATGTGAATGTGTATGAATCAAAATGTTCAGATAGTCCCTGGTGAGCAAGCCCGAGGGCGACAGTGGCAAGGAAAAACTCCCTGAGATGGTAATAGGAAGAAACCTTGAGAGGAACCAGACTCAACAGGGAACCCATCCTCATCTGGGTGAAACAGATAGCAGGAAATTATCTGCATTTATACAGTGTTAGGTTCAGCTATAATAGTTGATGTTAATTGATGTTATAATAGTTGATGTAAAATGGAGTCCAGTAGTTATTGGAGACTCAGATAGACTTGTAGAAAGTCCTGAACTATCGAATTGTCAAGTCCTCAGAGAAACAGCTGACAACACCAGTCGAGGCCAGAACCATCTTCTAAGTAGATAGAATCATCCCCAGACACCAGACGCATCCCAAAGAGACACACGGGGCATCCATGCGACGAGACCTCCAACCAGAAGCGGGGCACCAGGTTGGATCAGACAGGTCCGGGGGGCAGAGGGAGTCTGGATCACTGGCAGCTCAGGAACGACATGTGTAGCTCGACAGAGAGAGAGAGAGAGAGTGAAAAGGGGAGACAGGGGGAGAGAGGAAAGAGAAAGAGGGGGAGGAAGAGAAGAGGAGGAGAGATTGCAATTAGGTATGGTCACAGTCACAATGTATAATGTGAATGTATATTTACTGTAGAGTGCAAGCAGGGACTCCGGCAGGACTAACTATGACAGCATAACTAAAAGGGAGAGCCAGAAGGAAACACAAACATGAGGGTTCCCTGTGATGTAAAGCAAACAATCACCTCACCGTCAACAAACCTGAGTGATCAAATGAGACTGAGGAAGACAGCATCTAAACATACCAGTTCACCATAATACTCTATGTCCATGAGTCCCCCAGATCTGCTCCTTTACCTTATGGCAAATCTATTTATAAAAATGCTTGGCTAAATAAATAGGTTTTGAGCCTAGACTTAAACACTGATACTGTGTCTGAGTCCCGAACACTATTTGGAAGACTATTCTATAATTTTGGGGCTTTGTAAGAAAAAGCTCTGCCCCCAGCTGTAGTTTTCATAATACGCGGTACTGACAAGCAGCCTGCATCCTTTGACCGAAGTAGGCGTGGCGGATCGTAAGACACTAGCAGTTCGCTCAGATACTGCGGCGCGAGACCATTTAATGCTTTATATGTCAAGAGTAGTATTTTAAAATCAATGCGAAATTTCACAGGGAGCCAATGTAGTGAAGATAGGATAGGGGTGATGTGCTCATATCTTCTGGTTCTAGTGAGGACTCTCGCTGCTGCATTCTGGACTAGCTGAAGCTTGTTTATGCACCTAACTGAACAACCAGACAGTAAGGCATTACAATAGTCCAACCTAGAAGTGATAAAAGCATGAACTAGTTTTTCTGCATCGTTTAGCGACAATATATTTCTTATCTTGGCAATATTTCTGAGGTGAAAGAATGCTATCCTGGTGATATTATCTACATGAGCTTCAAATGAAAGGCTGGAATCTATAATCACGCCGAGGTCTTTTACTGTTGCACTTGATGGAACAGAAAGGCCATCTAAAGTTACGGTGTGATCTAAGATTTTACTTCTAGCTGTATGCGGTCCTATGACTAGAACTTCTGTCTTATCCGGATTAAGCAGAAGGAAGTTAATTAGCATCCAATTTCTTATGTCCTGCACACATTGCTCAACTTTAGTGAGATGGTTTTTCTCATCAGGTTTTGTTGAGACGTATAGCTGTGTGTCATCAGCATAACAATGAAAACTAATACCATGCTTACGGATTATGTTGCCCAGAGGAAGCATGTAAAGGGAAAAAAGCAGTGGGCCTAAAACTGAACCCTGCGGAACGCCAAACTCCACTAGAGAACATGGAGAATAATCACCATTTAAGTCTACATACTGATAACGATCGGTCAAATAGGATCTGAGCCAGGAGAGGGCTGTACCCTTAATTCCTACTACATTTTCTAATCTGTGAAGAAGAATAGCATGATCAATGGTGTCAAAAGCTGCACTGAGGTCGAGTAATACAAACATAGTTACACAACCCTGATCAGAGGCCAATAGGAGGTCATTTACTACTTTAACGAGTGCTGTTTCTGTGCTGTGATGAGGCCTAAATCCTGACTGATACAGTTCATGTATGTCATTTCTATGTAGATATGAGCATAGCTGCTCTGCTACTATCTTTTCCAGAATCTTAGAGATAAAGGGGAGGTTTGATATTGGCCTGTAATTGGACAGCTGACAGGGGTCGAGGTCAGGTTTCTTAATTATTGGTTTGATAACTGCTAATTTAAAAGATTTTGGAACATAGCCAATGCTGAGTGAGGAATTAATTATTCTCAACAGCGGTTCTGATATTACTGGTACTATCTGTTTAAGAAAATGTGTCTGTATAGGATCTAATATACAGGTTGATGAATTTGCAGAAGAGATGAGTGAAATTAGTTCATTCTCTTCAAGGGGAGTAAAGTATTCTAGGTTTGAATCTGACATGGCTAGGTTAACATCTGTATCAATTACATTGTTCGGTTTCAAAGCCTCAATTTTATGCCTGATATTTATAATTTTATTATTAAAAAAGTTCATGAAGTCCTTACTATTGCATGATGTTGTTGTGGAGATTTCTGTAGTGGTCTTATTTCTGGTTAATTTGGCTACGGTATTAAATAAAAATCTAGGATTATTTTTATTTTCTTCTATAAGAGTGGAGAGATACGTTGATCTAGCTACACTAAGAGCTTTCCTATAGTTCAAGATGCTCTCTTTCCATGCTATTTGAAATACTAACAATTTAGTTTGACGCCATTTATGCTCTAATTTCCGAGCGGTCTGTTTTAAAGTGCGCGTGTGATCGTTATACCAGGGAGCGAGTTTCTTATCTCTAATAATTTTTCTTTTAGCTGGAGCTACATTATCTAAGGTACAACGAAATGTCGACTCTAAATATTCAGTCGCCTGATTGAGTTCTGTGGGGTCAGACGGTGACCTAATCGAAGTTGGTAACTCTGGGAGATTACTGATAAAACTCTGTGTGGTAGTTGATGTGAAAGTATGTTTAATACGGTAGCGCGGTGCTGTGCGTACATTATCACTGTGACACACTTGAATGGAGACAAGATAGTGATCTGAGATAATTTCAGACAGTGGAATTGTGAATGCATTTCTTATACTTAATCCGAAAAATATTATTAAGTCTAAAGTGTGACCTGCTTTATGAGTGGGTCCTACTACACACTGATTTACGCCTACGGAGTCCAGTATGGACATAAATGCTGTTCTCAGAGGGTCTTCTGTATTCTCAAAATGAATGTTAAAATCTCCGGCAATTAACGCTTTGTCTACAGAAACGACCAGGTCTGAGATGAAATCCGGAAATTCACTAAGAAATTCAGAATACGGCCCTGGAGGTCTGTAAATTATAATTAGTGGAATCAACTGAGCTGACTTAAGTACGCTTATGTTACTATAAATAATTTCAAATGAGTTAAATTTGTGTCCGTGTTTTTGTACGATAGACAGATTATCATTATGAATAACTGCGACGCCTCCTCCTCTACCAGTTAACCGAGGCTGGTGTATGTAGCTGTATCCAGGAGGACTAGCTTCATTTAGAGCTACATACTCGTCCTGTTTAACCCATGTTTCAGTTAAACAGAGTATATCAAACGATAATTTCATTAACAATAACTGCTTTTGATGCGAGAGATCTAATATTTAACAATCCTAGCTTCAGATCAGAGGTGCCGGCTGCGCATTCAGTATGATCTGAGTTTGTGGTCTTTATGTTAATTAAATTATTAAAACAGATTTTCTGAGTCTTTATACATTTTTGCTTAGCTCGGGGAACAGACACAGTCTCAATATGGTGAACCCTGAGTGACGACTCTATGCAGCTAGCAGACGGTTGGTTTAGCCTGTTCTGTCTGCTCCCTGGCCTGGGCTCTGGATTGTCACCGATTAACTAGACCTCTACTGAGACTATGAGCTATACTACAGGAAATGAGAGCAGCACCTTTCCGAGTGGGATGGACACCGTCCCGCCCTAACAGACCAGCTTTGCCCTCAAAGGTCTTCCAATTATCTATAAAGCCCAAATTTTTTTTGGAGCACCACCTGGACATCCAGCGGTTCAGCGACCATAACCTGCTGTAAGCTATGTCACCACGTCTCATTGGGATGGGACCAGAGCATACTACTTCATCGGACATCGCCTTCGCTAATTTAAACACCTCTGTAAAGTTACTCTTACTAACCTCTGACTGACGAAGGCGTATATCGTTAGCTCCAGCATGTACCACTATCTTGGAGAACCTGTGCTGTCCTAGAGCCCTAAGATTACCTGCTATGTCCGGTGCTCTGGCTCCCGGGATACACCTAATCACTGCCGCTGGTGCCCCTAAAGGTCTAGCTAATGTCACGTGCCTCAGTATAGAGTCTCCTATAACCAGAGCTCTTTCAGGTTTCTCAGCGGGTGCATCACTGAGGAGAGCAAACCTGTTGGACACGTGAAGCGCAGAGGAGGTGTGCTCCGGTGGGCTAGCCTTAGCGTTAGCTTTGGCTGAACGAGTATGCCGCCGAGTCGTCACCCACTCGCCCCGCTGTGAGGGCTCTAATGCCGGAGTCGGGGCCTGATTATCTCCGCCTGTGGCACCCAGACTGTCCGCTACAGGAATAACGCTGCTCTCACACTGTCTAGCACTCTCTAAAATCTGGATGCGCTCCTCTAACGCTGATATCTTCTCCATCAGAGTGCTCACTAACACACACCTATCACAAGTAAAATTATCGCTAATGACGGAGGAAGAATGTCTAAACACCCTGCACTCCACACATTGAACAAGCTGCATGGTAGACATGATAACGTACCTGAGTCGGAGTTTTAGTTGTTTGGAGATGAATTCCGTTTGTTGTTCTTAGACGAGGAAACTCGCGCGTTCTGCGAAACTTTCGCGGCAACGATACGAAAACAGGAAGCTACGTCACCAACAGGAAGTCTGAAACCTCTCCACAAGTTCCTTGTTGGAACAATGCTTGGAATTTGCTGTGGTGTGGTGTGGTGTGCCCACCGACGACGAACTGGGCACTAAAGTGCCCACATAGACAGTCCATATAAATAAACATTGAATGCTCAACCCAGTTTCCCAGACTAACGAGCTATTTATAGAAGATTTAATGACATGCCTCGGTTCAGGTGTGCTCCCGCATCACCTGATCAAGGTGCCAAGGTGCCTTGAGTCTGCAAAACAAAAACTACAGACAAAACATTGCCCTCTAGTGGCGATTCCTTACATCCGTATTCACAAAGCTTTTTAATCCTAAAAGTGACAAAATTCTAAGAAAATTCTTAGAATTATGAAATTTTCTTAGAATTTCCCCTTAAATTTAGGACTAAATCTTAGTAAAGATAAAAATGATTTACAGAACATCTTAGCCCTAAAAACAGCTCCTACGGTAAAAATTGTTAAGAGTAGAGAGGAGGACTTTTAAGAGGCTTAAGAGTTTCTATAGCAGAGGACAAAATGGTGGAAAGAAGAAATATTCTCCAAACACTGAACATAAGGCTAAAGTAAACACTGATCTACTGCCCAGTCTGGTTTTCTTGTTGATTTACTTCCTTTCATCTCTCTTGGATTGTTGGCTACATACTGTCCAAAAGTGCAACTTAAATAGACTGTCCTGCAAACATGTAAATTGGTAAAAGCTGAGCCATTTTGCTCTCATCAATCTGAAATGGATCACAAGTAATAAAATCAGTTTGGTAAATAAATGTAAGAACTTAAATATAGTAACTACTGTGTGAAAATTGGTTGCTTCAAAAGTAGACACATTTTCAACATTCGGCTACTTTAATTATCTTTAAATTATTTAGCCTATAACAGAAACTTTGCATAAAGTAGCCTGTAGTCATAATTATACAATTTCAACATTATGATTTCACTGTTTGTTCTATTATCATGTATTTTATTTTCACAAAGAACACATTTCAAGACCTTTACAGAGGTCAGAGGTTATTTTTTTTCAACCAATCACAGTCCTTGAATGGCTGCATCATCCCTAGCAACGGGGTCAACCACGCCTCCTCACTAAGATAAAGGTTTTTGTACTTTCCTTACTCAGAGTTGCTAGGACTTTTTAAGCTAAGATAGGAGCTCTTTGAGAAAATTCTAAGAAGCTAAGAATACGGGCCCAGATCTATTGTGGCAGAAGCAGAGACCATCTTGAAGAAGCTTGAAAAATGGGGGTGACAACTCGTACATTTTCACCTAACAAACGACAGTCTTTGAAACTAGATGCTTGACAGTCAACTTTGTTAGTTCTCTGATTTAGCCATTACGTTATCTGTAAGGTAAACTGTAATCAAAGCCTTCCTCCTCTTCTGATTTGCTTTTTTTCTTTTGTGAACTCTGAGTTCTCTGAAGGCAATGTTGCCCTGGGGTGACTGCCTTTGTAATCGGGGTAGAAGGTCCTTCCATCATCAAAGTTTGAAGAGGAAAAAAAAATGATGGTCTTTTCCATTTACTTTCAATGTCAGCAATTGGAAAAAAAAAATTTCTGGCCAGGAGCTTGAAAGAGTAAACATTTTGTAACATAATGATAATCAACAATGGACTGGTCACAGTAAAAACCATTTTGCATATCATTGTGATGTACTTCACCTGTGATTTCTTTTGTTTCTCTCTACTTTTAGTGCTGATTGGACTCATCCACTGCATACTGACAGGTGATTCTTGTATTTTTCCCCCCACCGTTTAAAATAAAACTAATCAATTAATAGATTATTAACACAAATGGCCCAAATTAGTAAACTCATATGTAATAATATATGCATTCCTAATTTGAGTTTATTTAACACTTTTTAAAAAAAGTTTTTTAACACTCATTAAATGTTAATTAATAGATCAGATTAAACCATATAGATTTAGTGACAACTTCTATTCTAAAAACACATAAACACACATAGAACTACCAGTCTGGTATGTTTTTGTTTGGCTTCCTCTCCATCATTTTTATACATTGTTTACTTATTTACACTGTTACATAGTTTCATTCATCTTTTAATAACATTTTCACTCTTAGTGCCAGTGAACATGAAGCTCTGATCTGACATGGGTCCATGTTCGCTGACACTAAGAGTATATACAGTATATCACTCACTCACACTGCTGCATTTTTCTCCTTCACTACTGACACTGAAAGCTTAAGTATCATCAGAGCCAGTGAGGACTTTGGGGTGGAGCAGGGGAGACTAGCTGCTCTTTCTTTGAAGGGGTGTGATTTACAGGCTGCTCTTTCTTTGAAGGGGTGTGTTTCACTGTGAATGTTGACACAATTTCTTTACTGTCAAACATTAAATCAGAGTAAACTTTTTCTGTTTTAGATCAATAAATGGTAAAATATATTTTTGCCTTTGTTAAATGTCAGTATGTCACCTGATTTGTGACTACCAAAGTTCTCTGACACAGGATGAAACTGTTTGAAACATGGTTTGTAATCTTGGAAACAGGCAACAAGCTCTCTTCATAAACAATGAAATACATGAAATAAATGCTTAGTGCAATATTTTAATAAAATACAACTTCAATGTGCTTACCCATAGTAAAGAAATAAAAATGCAGAAATAAAGAAATTGTGTCAACATACACAGTGAAACACACCCCTTCAAAGAAAGAGCAGCTAGCCTCCCCTGCTCCACCCCCAAGTCCTCACTGGCTCTTAAGAAAACAAAAGAAAGATAGAATAAATGGGAAATAAAACACACAAAAAAAAAAACTTAGATATTTTAACTTAAACATACTTTGCATGTAAATAATTTCAGGTAGGGACATTCTTTGGGTATAATCCTTGGTCAGTCTTCCTTTTTTTTTTTAAAGAAATTGATGTGAACATCATTATTGTATTATTCTTATTTTATTATAATTAGCTATGCTACTGTGCTGTAGCCAGAGTGTTTGTCTTTTTTGTTCCTTCTAATTTGCTGTAGTTTTAGCCTCTGAGAAGTTTAGAAATCAATTCAGTTTAGCTGCTGTTTTCCCTCTCTTACCTTTTGCGAGTGCTTAAAGAACAAATCTTGGAGTAAAAGTGATATTCATTATATTTACTCATGTTACATTTTCATGTTAAAGCTGTTTAGTTAGTTTGTTGTTGTTGTTGTTGTTGTTAGTCTTTTGGCTGCCCCCAACAAGGGGTCGTCACAGCGGACCATCCAGTTCACACATACAAGCTTGGCACAGGTTTTACGCTGGATGTCATTCCTGACGCAACCCTCCCATTTTATCCAGGCTTGGGACTGACACTATATCAGTGGCTGGGGTTGGGGCTGGGAATTGTAAATTAGGTTAACACAATGCTAATCACTAGTGAAAATGGATTCAGTTTACATTTTTTGTTTCAACTATTTTATTTTATGTAATTTACAACTGTATTTATTTTACAATGGGTCTTCAGTTCACCGGGTAAAGGAAATGAGAAATTTCCCATCAGTCAGTGCGTCTCGCTGGAGCGTGAAAGAAAATGGAGCTGATTTTTGTATTTTTATTATTATTCAGAATGACATCATATAAATGGGACATAATAATTTCAAAGAATTAATCAAGAAATGCTTAGTATTATAAAGGGAATGAATATGTAAATTAATAAATAAATTTCTGTACATTTTTAATTAATCAAATAATTTATTTACAAGTTAGACATGTTTCAATAATAAATGTTTTATAATGGTATCATTTTTTGTTTCAATAAATATTTAATACTTAAGTTCCGTAGTATGAAATTTCCACAGCAGCAGCAACAGATGTCCAAGATGCTTATGTTACCATGGTAACACTCAGAGGAGGTGACATTTGCATTGGTGACATTGCACATGTTCCGAAAGGTGGAATTTTGTTGAGGGAAGTTCCCTTAACTGACATTCCCTGCACACGGAGCAGGGAATTGGGAAAACCCTGGGAAGTAGTCTTCAGAATGGAACACAGCTAGAGAGAGAGCCGCAGTCTGAGCCACATACTCACATACTGTACATGTGCATGTTACCATAGTGGGAGCGGCCCTCCAAGATCCCTAATTGGCTGACTGATTTTAGGCAGATTACACGATGAATATACAGGTTTATGCTCCAGACTACAGACAGAGATGTTGCTACAATAACAAGCCCAGCTTTTAGCAACACAGCTGCTGAGACAGGTGTGTGTGGAGCAGACCGTGGATCACTGAATAATACACACCACTATAACAGTGAGTGCTGTGTGATCATTCTAGTTCAAATAATAATCAGAATCAAATTATTTAAAACTTTTTTTTTCATCATCAAGCTTATTTCAGTTTGGTGTAATTCTATAATCAAGGACGTTTCAAAGCATTTCAGTGTTGGTTATGAATGAATGACTTGGTAATTTTCAAATTTTCTGATTATCTGTGTGTGAGATATATTTGCACTGATAAACACACCATATAAGAGGAGATAAACTATATACTCCCTATAGAGGACTGTATAGCTTTCAGTATACACCACGTGATAGAAAATAAAATTAGAGTTTAGTCTTAGTCAGTGCATACTGTAACAATGGTGTCAGAGTTGGAGGAATGCAGGCAGTGCATATTTGCAGATGTTAAGACTTAAACATAAAGTACAAAGACTACACTAAACCAACTAAAGACCAACTACAACAGAAACTTGTTAAAGTTAATACAGTAACAGGAGGACACCAGGACACGGACAGATGTGAGACACTGACTGATGAAACAGGAGAGTTTAACAGTTTATACTAATAAGGGCAGTGAACTAGGTGCAGGTGAAAACCATTGACAAGTGCAACATGGAAAATTAAGTCTAACCGTGAGCAAGAAATACAAAAAGTCTCTAGGCGCCCTCTAGGGGTTTACAATAGTCACAATATAATTTTGGTAACTTTTTCATTTTAATTAAACTATAGCCTTATATTCAAACAATCAGGTGATAGTTAAAGGGCCAGTACAGTCGTTCCAGTACCCTAGATAGTGTATCTGGCTGGTGAGAATGGATACTGGGGCTCTTTAAGAGATGTTTGGTGATCACATGTGTGTGTGGCAGGGTGCACATGAGAGTGGAAATGGTGATAGACTTCACGTGCAGTGCTCTCCAAGTAAAAGATCCAGTATCATTCATTCATAAAGTATTTTTTTTTTCTTTTTTCCAGATGTTGATGTTTGTTTGCAGTAATTTGTGCAGATGCAGGTTTTTGCAGTCAGCTAGAACTGTTAGCATAGTGTGAGCTAATGTATCAGGTCATTGCACTCAGATGTGTATTAGTTTTAAAATGCATCAGATGTGATGTTTGTATTTATAGCATTTAAGACTAAGATTGGAAAATAAGTAAACTGCACCATAGAATCTTACCGGTGTAATTTACTGTTTTTAGTTGTCAGTGTAATGCGAAGGCATTTTGTGTGTGTGTGTGTGTGTGTGTGTGTGTGTTTTAGAATTGCCATTGCTGTATTTTCTTTATTGGATGTTTTTATTATTATATTTTTTTATATACTGCACACCACAAGACAGATTATGATATTTACATCATCCACATTATGAAAGCCTATGTGTTCCATGTACAGATGTGGCCATTAAGAATGCACATTCACACGGAAGGCCAGTAAATCCTGCAAGCACCATTTTAGAATTTAAATAAATGTGTTGTGCTTAGAATTTCCGGCCACATGGCGCATGGAAGGACTTTATAATTTGGGCTTTAAAATTCATATTAAAAAGTACATTTTTAAGATTATTGTTTTTGTAATCTCTTAACAGACAACAATGCCTATAAGATTTGCAACTAACGATTATTTTGATAATCGATTAGTTGGGCGATTATTATTATTTTTATTTTTCTTCGATTAATCGGATAGAACTGAATGCTTTCATTTGATGTTTTGCTTAACTATATAAAACCATAAATCAGGGTATTATTGATGTATAAAAGTAAACTTTAAAAAATGCAAAAGTGCAAAAAATGCAAAAGCCACATATAGAGTTTAATTAGATCTTTAATTTTGACATTTAAACCTTATTTTATGTAAATCAACATTTCTGTTTTTAACAAATTGCAGACAGCAAGTTGACAGTAATATATCTATATCTATATCTATCTATCTATCTATCTACCGAAGCATAAAATGAATGCGAAGAAAATGAACTAAAAGTGTTTTCCTTGCGTTCGTTGGGATTTGAGCGCCAAGAAAAAGCTGCATGCAACGTTTTTTTTTCTTTTGACACCGTATAACCGCGCAGCCGGACAAAAGCACGTCACCAAAGCCCGTGTGAACACACTCACTGACTCCTTTTTTTTGTTTTTGTTTTTAGTCGTGGCCAATTCCTCCCCGTCGCTAGGGCTCCCACATGTGTAGAAAACCCTCAGCGCTTCATCCACGCTCACCGGACACTACGAACGGCAGAAAACAGCTCGATTTTAACGCTCGATAAGAGGTGTTTAATGTAAATTGCTCCCATACCTGGGAGGATTTGGGGCGCGTGCTTTTTCCTGCAGACTCTTCTGTAACCGCCATTGTGCGGGCGACTGTGTATGTCTGTGTGTATTTGTGGTCGCGCTTCTGAGTAACGTGAGCAGCCTAACTAATCGATAACGGCATTCGTTGACAATTAATTTCATTATCGATAATTATTGATTATTGATAATTATTGATTATTGCAGCCCTAATGGTCCTTCTCAAAAAATTTGCATATTGTGATGAAGTTCATTATTTTCTGTAATGTACTGATAAACATTAGACTTTCATATATTTTAGATTCATTACACACAACTGAAGTAGTTCAAGCATTTTATTGTTTTAATATTGATGATTGTGGCATACAGCTCATGAAAACCCAAAATCCCTATCTCAAAAAATTTGCATATTTCATCCCACCAATAAAAGAAGTGTTTTTAATACAAAAAAAGTCAACCTTCAAATAATTATGTTCAGTTCTGCACTCAATACTTGGTCGGGAATCCTTTTGCAGATTCTTGTGTCTTGTGTCTCTCAACTTTCTCTTCACAATATCCCACAGATTCTCTATGGGGTTCAGGTCAGGAGAGTTGGCAGGCCAATTGAGCACAGTAATACCATGGTCAGTAAACCATTTACCAGTGGTTTTGGCACTGTGAGCAGGTGCCAGGTCGTGCTGAACAATGAAATCTTCATCTCCATAAAGCTTTTCAGCAGATGGAAGCATGAAGTGCTCCAAAATCTCCTGATAGCTAGCTGCATTGACCCTGCCCTTGATAAAACACAGTGGACCAACACCAGCAGCTGACATGGCACCCCAGACCATCACTGACTGTGGGTACTTGACACTGGACTTCAGGCATTTTGGCATTTCCCTCTCCCCAGTCTTCCTCCAGACTCTGGCACCTTGATTCCCGAATGACATGCAAAATTTGCAACCTGTAGCCCATTTCCTGCACACGCCTGTACACGGTGGCTCTGGATGTTTCTACTCCAGACTCATTCCACTGCTTCCGCAGGTCCCCCAAGGTCTGGAATCGGTCCTTCTCCACAATCTTCCTCAGGGCCCGGTCACCTCTTCTCGTTGTGCAGCGTTTTCTGCCACACTTTTTCCTTCCCACAGACTTCCCACTGAGGTGCCTTGATACAGCACTCTGGGAACAGCCTATTCGTTCAGAAATGTCTTTCTGTGTCTTACCCTCTTGCTTGAGGGTGTCAATGATGGCCTTCTGGACAGCAGTCAGGTCGGCAGTCTTACCCATGATTGCGGTTTTGAGTAATGAACCAGGCTGGGAGTTTTTAAAAGCCTCAGTAATCTTTTGCAGGTGTTTAGAGTTAATTAGTTGATTCAGATGATTAGGTTAATAGCTCGTTTAGAGAACCTTTTCATGATATGCTAATTTTTTGAGATAGGGATTTTGGGTTTTCATGAGCTGTATGCCACAATCATCAATATAAAAACAATAAAAGGCTTGAACTACTTCAGTTGTGTGTAATGAATCTAAAATATATGAAAGTCTAATGTTTATCAGTACATTACAGAAAATAATGAACTTTATCACAATATGCAAATTTTTTGAGAAGGACCTGTGTGCGTATATATATATATATATATATATATGCTACTCCCTAAATAAATGTTGTCAAGTCATGATATAATATATTTTTGCTGCATAGTTTATTTTTTTGTGTGCATAAGAATTGCATTTCAATTAATGTTTCAGAAACCATACTTTCTGAGTGTATAGGTGTGAACAGCTGACAAATCAATACAAGTCCTGGGAAGCAGGTGTCAATAGGGCTTACATATCCATGATAAGTGGATTATTCAGTGAAACAGAGGCTCTCCTGAAAAAAAGTAAACAAAAAGAGTGTTACAATTTAGACAGAGAATTTCCTTATCATAACACTCCGTTGTATTGTTTTGTAAACACTCTAAAATAAACCCAAGATTTTTTTATATGATTTTAAAAAATGAATAAATAAAACTAGTTGTTGCATTATGTTTTAAGACAGCCTTAAAAATACAGTCAGATTTAGTTGTTGGCATTAATAAATTCTGATTTGAGAGGCATTTAATAAATATATAAATAGGTTGTTTAAAGTTCTTCCAGTTGTGGTTAAAAATCAGGGTACACACACTGGAATGTAACTAAAAACTGCATTCATAACCCAAAAAAATTAAAACTTTGAGATATATTTGTCATATGTTGTGTTTATTTGATCAAACTCAAACCTTTTTTTTTAAGTTAATACATTTACATTTAGGCATTTGGCAGACGCTCTTATCCAGAGCGACTTACATTTTTATCTCATTACAAATCTGAGCAGTTGAGGGTTAAGGGCCTTGCTCAAGGGCCCAACAGTGGCAACTTGGTAGTTGTGGGATCTTCCGAACTGTAGTCTAAGGCATTGCCTTAACCACTGAGCTACTCCTTAATATTCAGCGTGGGCACACTGAAATAGCTAAAAAAAATACAGTCTAATGCCACAAAAGAAAATAAATCATATAAATAAAATAAAAACTTTTAGATGTCCATTTTGGAATTTTATTTATATGATTTTACTGGGGAAATAAATTTTAGGCAGAGATTTCAGCTCGGTCTTGTTAATTTGTCTTAAAAACCCGAATTCAAAACCAGTGAAACCAGTTAACCAGATAACTTCACACCTATCATGAATGAAAGGTGAGATAAGATAAGATAAACCTTTATTAGTTGCACAAGTGGGAAATTTGTTTTGCCATGGCAGCAAGTGGACAGTACAAAGTTTAAAATTAAGAAACAAAAGAATAAAGTAAAATAAAATAGAAAAAAAATAGAATACTAACAGTATAAAATGTATACTATACAATCTGGCTATAGAATATGGACATCTGTGTAGTAAAATATTTACATAAATATATATTTAGATTATAAGTAAGTAAAGTTGACTGTAACTTAGTAAGTAAAATATGTCTGTATACAATGAGTGAGTGACAGCCATTTACAATAATATTTTAAATGTTTTAAATTGCACTTTGCCCAGTTGTGGTGGTTCCACCAAGGCAGAAAGAAAAATTGCACGTTCCACCATAGTATTTCACATGACTAGAGATATTGCACATCACAATACAATTGTACATGTTCCGTCAAAATATTGCACATAACTACCCTGGTGTATTTGATGTGTGTTTGTTCGTTTGTGCGTTTGCTTGTGCATATGTGGTCAGAGTTTAAGTTGTACAGTCTGACAGCAGTTGGCAAGAAAGTCTTATGGAATCTCTCCGTCCCACATCGTGGGTGCAGCAGCCTGCCACTGAATGAGCTGCTCAGTGCTGTCAGATACTCCTGCGAGGGGTGGGAGATGTTATCCAACAGGGATGACAGCTTAGCCATGATTCACCTGTCACTCACCACCTCCACTGGGTTCAGAGGGCATCCTAGAACAGAGCTGGCCCTCCGGTGATTAGGGCTGCACGATATTAGGAAAATATGCGATAGGTTTGTGATTCGAGCGGCGCTGCTCAAGTTGGTCCGCACTGCGCGATCCACTGGGCTGCGTGAATAAACCAGGTCATCTCTGCACTATCCAGATAGTCGCGCTGGGCTGTCCACTGGGCTGCGCAGACATTTGGTTCAATCGGGTGTAAAAACAATAAAAACGAGAGCACACAAAATCCTTATCAACTGTTTATTCTCCTTTATTCACAAAAACAAAGTCCAACACACGCGACACTCTAGAGCAGGAAGTGCGCATGCGCCTTTTGCCCTTCTACGGCAAGCCCCAAGGGGATAAAAACCTCACACACACATATGCACCTCATGAGCGCCTGTGCATCTAACATTAGCACAATATAACAAAATCAAATTAGGTCTGTTACTCATCCAATCAAATATGGCCAAAGTAAAAAAAAATGCGGCAAACCTCAGCAATTTCCAGTTTAAATAAAATTACATTATGTAAAACAGTTTCTTTGTGTTTTAATTTTTATTTATGCATTTTATGATACAAATTGCTATATTGTGATATATATCGTTATCGAGGTAGAAAATTGCTTCTACCATGATAGAAGATTTTGGGTATATCGCCCACCCCTAGTTCCATAACTCTCAGGATCTTTTAATAAATTTAAAATGATTGTCTTACTTCGTCCAACCTTGGCAGCAATGGCACCTTACGAGAGCCCCTGCTCAGCAATCCTGCCACGTTCAAAAACAGAAAGCCTTTTTGCTTTTGCCATCAGGAGATCATGACAATGTGACTGTCTGAAGAACAATTACATTAAAGCCATATTTTTGCACAGATTGTAACTTTTAAGGACTATGGTATTAAGCTTTTGATCAGCTGATGACCAGCCTCTTTGAATTTACATGCAGTTTTGAAAAAAATTGAAATTGAAAAAATAATATATATATATATATATATATATATATATATATATATATATATATATATATATATGTATATAATTTATTTCCCCTTTAATAAAGATTGATAGCTAAGGCTCGAGGTTGTTGGTTTGGGGATCTTTGGATCCAGGTTTGAGCCCCGCTGTCAGTGGGTTGCCATACACCATTCTACACATGCACTGGGTGCGGTACCGGCCCCCAGCTGGGATAAAATGGGAGGGTTGTCTAAGAAAGGGAATCTGGTGTAAAACCTGTGCCAAGTTGTTGTGCGGATTAATGGTCTGCTGTGGCGGCCCCTTGATGGGAGTAATAACAACTGTATGTGTAGTGTCAGCCAAAGCACATTATGCTCAAATTTTCTTTCAATTCAGTAAAGCTGTTTTGCGATAGTAACCCTTGTTAAAAGGGCTATATAAATAAAACCGAATCGAATGTTATACTGTAGTTAATCGCAACCAAACTGTTACTGATTTCTGATTAAACAAGAAGCATTCCATGAGCAGCGATATCAACAATAAACCTGATGGACACTCACCAACGTCCAAATAATATGGCATAATTCCCTTGGAATAACCCAGTGGTTCTCAAAGTGTGGGGCGCGCCCCACTAGTGGGGAATACAGACATGACAGGTGGGGCGCAATGAACGGGAGGAAATAAAAGGAAAGTACCTATTCTAATTCATGCTTTTCTTTATTGATAATGAAGAGCGTACGCTCAAAACAATCACACACAAATAAATGGATCATTAATACAAGTACATTTAAAATAACATCAGTTGTGGGCCGGGAGAAAAAGTGGAACCATAGTGGAACAATAACGGTTTAACGTCGGACAAACTTGAGCTGCTGCTCGAATCACAAACCTGCGCGAGCCACTGGGCAGCGCTGCGCGACTCTGACAGAAATAAACCGCGCCGACCATCAAAATACATTTTACCCCGCTGGGATGCGCACGTACAATCCAGGCATGGCAAGGCGGAAACAATATTAAAAAGTCCTGACATTTTAAATAAATTGTTTTTAAATAAAACACAGTGGGTCGCGCAGGTTTGTGATTCGAGCGGAGCTGCGCGATCCACCAGGCTGCGCAAATAAACCAGATCATCACTGCGCTATTCAGGTAGTCGCGCTGCGCTGCATTTGCGCAGATATTTGGTTCAATCGGGTGCCGCGGTTTCGTCCCACTTTTGATGTGTTTGGCTTCACATACACTTCGACAATGGAAGAAGACGCTGCAGCAGCAGTGAGTTTGATTACATGTGACGAGGAGACTGTAAAGAAAAAATGTGCCTCGTCTGTGGTGTGGAATTGGTTTGGGTATAAGAAAAGTGATACGAATGAGATGAACGTGATTTGGAAGGTACACAAGTGCACTGTTTTAACAAGTGGTGGAAACACATCAAACCTTTTCTATCATCTGAAATACAAACATCCAATCGAATATGGCCAAAGTAAAAAAAAAATGCGGCAAACCTCAGCAATTCACAGTTTAAATAAAATTACATAAAAAAATGAAATTATGTAAAACAATTTCTTTGTGTTTTCATTTTTATTTATGCATTTTCAGATACAAATTGCTATATTGTGTTATATATCATTATTGAGTTAGAAAATTGCTTCTACCGTGATAGAAGATTTTGGTTATATCACCCACCCCTAATGAAGCCTATCTTGAGCTTGGATTCATGGTGGGGATGGAGTGGGCAGAAGAGTTTTGTGTGTGTTTTGTGTCTTAAACTGCTGGCAGCAGACAGCATGAGACCCAATAAATTAGGAAGACACTTAGAGACAACACACTCCAGTCACGTTAATAAACCACTGGACGTCTTTGAAAGAAAGCTGGCAGAATACAGACAGCAGGATAATCGCATGGTAAAATCTGAATCAGTGGACAGCAAAGCACAAATGGCTTCATTCAAAGTTGCATACAGAATTGGCCAGTGCAAAAAAACTACAAACGATTGCTGAGCAGCTAATAAACATGGGGTCAATTATGCAAAGATAAGTGACAACGTAAGCCTTTTATAACAATTGCACGTGTATTTTATCTTTTTTTAACTTGGTGGTGTTTGATCGTATTGGTTTAGGAATTGATATTTCAATAAACAGTAAACTTGGTCGATTTCGTTATTATTTTGTTGACAAGTGGGGCTTGAAAATTCGCTCACCCCCTTAAGTGGGGAATGACAGAAAAAGTTTGAGAACCACTGGAATAACCCAAGAAAGTTGAAACTACCCGAGAACTAAGTAAAAGAGAAAGACAAGCTAATTTATGATACCTAGCCAATGTCTGTATACAAAAAGTAAGCAGTGCTATACTGCTTTAAAAGTGATACAGAATTATTTTGTGCGTGTTGCTTTAAAATTAACCACACTTATTTGTACTGTAAATCTTTATCATTTACCATAAAAATGAGAAATGTTTGGGGGAAAGTACATTGATTTACCACTCTGACTTTTTGCTTTTATTAGAAAAGTGGTTGTTTATTACTAAATAAATCTGGGAAACACTGCAAAAAACTAAACAAGAATGCCACAGTCTCTTGCTCTTTCCTTCCCTGTCTGTGTGTGTGTGTGCGCCTGTATGTGTGTGTGTGTGTGAGAGAGAGAGAGAGAGAGAGAGAGAGAGAGAGACAGATCTCCTCTATGACACGAATAGCCTACAGTACGTGATTTAATATAATTGACCAGTTTCTGTAAAATGCGGTGTACTACATGACATAAGAGCGATATATGAATAAAAACTGCCATTCTCAAGACGCAAGCTGGGGATCACCTGCCTTCAGTGCAGCGGCTTTAACCATTTCGCCACAGGGGAAGCTGGTGACTGAAACCTTTTTTTCATCCCCACCAATGTACATGAAGAATACAACATTCACAAGATAAAATAAAGCCAAATGTGTGTATGTGCGTCTCTTTGTTCACAGGTGTGACTTTGCATAGTGTTAAAATACAGTATGTCCCTATACATTGTAACACACTATGTTAAAAATTACTCTAAAAATGTACTCTTAATTACACATGGCACCTGATAAGCATGACATTTCTATAGCCTATACTTAGTTACAGTATAATTAAATTTTTAATATTATTTTGAAAGTCTATGAAAGTTACAGAGCAAGATGACATCCTTGATGTAATGATGAAAATATGTAAATAATGCAGTAACTTCCAGTGGCCTGACATCTTATGCATGAAAGGTCTGACCATTAAAGCATACTTAGTGACTGGTAGATTGGACACTGACACTGTATATATTTCCAAGTTGACAAGTTTGATTTAATCATGAAAATGTGTGTCAATGCAAGAACTGCAGTTAACTAAAGCAGTC
Source organism: Channallabes apus (assembly GCA_030522415.1). Classification (NCBI taxonomy): domain Eukaryota; kingdom Metazoa; phylum Chordata; class Actinopteri; order Siluriformes; family Clariidae; genus Channallabes; species Channallabes apus. Next base: position 39,877,010 of record CM060108.1, read on the forward strand.
ACTGCCCCTCTCCCCTAGCGGGATTATACAGCATTGCAACCAGGTTATTAGAACAGCAGATCTAACTGAAAGTACAGCCAAGAGGATCTGAAAAATAATTTCTATATTTCTATTTTAAACAAAATTTTTTTTTGGAACCAGACATATACAATGATCTGTGTGGAGGGATGTTGTGCTCGAAGATACCTTTAAGGTCTGATGTGAGCGCAGGTTTAGTTTTTTTCTGTAAATAAAAATTAAACAGTTGTCAAGTTGTCTTTGATTGTCAATGAAGGTGATTAAGGAGAAATTTCAAAATAAAACATCACAGAAAACAGGTCACAGGGAAGGTGATTGATCAAAACAATGAAAATTTAAGTTTATAAAATGAACAGAACTGTTTGGAACTTAATGGTTTTTAATATACATTATTAATATTATATGCTTTCTTACCTGAAATGTTTAAGCTTTTACACTCCTATTCTGTTTATATTATTGAGACACACTGAGAGCAGTGGTGTTTTTCAGATGGAGCTCCATGTGGTGGAAATCTGACTCCACCTCGAGGGGAATTTTTTAGCCCAAATTATCCCAATAACTATCCTAATAATGCACGCTGCACATGGACCCTGCGAGCTAGAGAACTGGAGGTGGTTTTGTTGGACTTCAATATTGTCAAGTAAGAACTCACATCCATGTTTTTCTACCTGCTGATGAATGACACCTGGTTTTATTTTGTATCTTCATTATTTGGGAATATATGTTTTTCGGAATATATGTTTCATTATTTTGTGCTGAGATAATTTTATTTCCTTTTGATTTTTTCTCAGTTTGGAGTCATGCTGTGACCATATCCGAGTGTATGATGGTCTGAGTGCTCAGGTTCCACCTATGGGTTCTGTGACTGGTCAGAATCAGAGACCTTCATTCATCTCCAGGAGCAGATACATGACTGTCGTTTTCACCACTGACGGCAGCGTGACTGGACAAGGATTTCGCGCAGTATGGGCTTTCAAACGTAGGTATTTCTCCTATTTATTTCAATTAAATTTCTGTTAAAGTAGAACTAATTTATCCAAATATTCTGCACACATTAAACTGCTACTTTTTTGGCTGCTTACTGTTCACTGTAAAAAAAAAAAAGTCCTAATTTTACGGAAAATAACTTTCAAATTTTATAGTAGTTTTCCTTTTTTTAAAAACTACATACAAATCTCTGTAAAATTACAGACATTATCTGTAAATTACTAAGTTGACAGTTTTTTTAAGTATTATTTCAATACTGAAAATTTTACTTTTTTTCACATTTTTTAACAGTAAAAATACCATATTATTTTTACTGTGTTTTTTCTTTTTTTGTAAATTACATATAACTGTATGTAAAATTACAATAATAAATTGTAATTAAATACAAAACTTATTAGATAAAGGTTAATGTCCATAATAAAAATAATTTTTGTTTCTTTGTAATTTTGAGGTAAATCATATTAGTTTTATAATACTTTGACATTTAAGTTATAGATGCAAGTTAAGCATTTTTTCATGACTTTTTAAAAGATTATCCTTACATTATCACTTATATGTAGGCTATAGTATATGATACTTATCAAAAAAAAATTTTTTTTTTATTTTGATGACATTTGTTCTGAAATATCACCATGGCAATCTAGTCATCAGCTTTCTTAATGCATGCCTGCATATTCTGACACAAGAATAATGTATTTGCTGTGTAGCTTTTTAAAAGCAGCACTTTCAGTTACAATTTGATGTTTAGTTTGTATGAGGGGAACTATGGTGTTATTTTTGTATCAAAAACGTTAGCAAAAACTCCATTATTACTTGCTTCATTACTGGTGCATTTAAATAAGCGCGCGAGTGAGGGCGGGGCCTGATGCGAAATACGCCTACGTTTATTGCTCAGGTATCAGACACAGATGTAACGTGATATGAACCATGGGATAGGAAACAGGCGTCCTTCAAACTTTTAGCGCGCGCAGCATTTCTGTGTAAATTCAGAGGAGTGAAGACATGCTGCTAAGCTACAGGTGAGGAGGAAAGCAGTCTCTGAGGGACAGAGGAGAAGACTCTGAAATGTCACATCATGTTTCAGTGGGAGAAAAAATACCTGCAAGCTCAAGAGACAATGACAGTAAGAGATTTTTTATTGTTATTTTAATTCTTATTGTTGTTTCTGTAAACAAAGCTCATTTATTAATACTGCCACGTTCGTCTGTCGCAAATCTCAGATAACGTTTTTCTTTTAAATCTAAGATCTTAATGTGTTATTTTCTTCTCTCTTCCAATCCACCCTAATGCACCAAGGATCCAGTTGTTTACTGCCTGTTTGGAAGAAGATCTTTCTTGGATACACTGGACCGTCCATTTTGCCATTTTGGTATGTTTTAGATTTTACTTACTTGCACTAAGGCTTTAGGATTCTGAACTAAAAGTTGAAGTTATTTGTACACATACATTATATAAGAACTATAAAGTAAAAAAAAGGGACCACATTGTACTTTATTTGTAATAAAGTTTCCAATCCAACATTAATTGGAACATTGGGAATCTTGTTTGAAATTGTTCATTTCTTCATAGTTTATAGTCAAGGATATTTCACAGCAATGTTTAAGTTTCTGTTATAGCACAATAGACTAAATATTTCATTTGTTTTTATTTTATTTTAGGATTTTACAGTAATGCTATAAAACTGAACTTCTTTTTATTGTATTTTGCATCATACCTGTACTATACTGTACTGTGTCACAGTTCTACAGGCTATTTTACAGATATTGTAATCTTGAGTTTGTGTTAACACTTTATTGAAAATGTGTATTAATAGGAATTTATGAAATTTTTTTTTTAAATATCAGGGGTTTTGTGTTATTGCTTAATTTGATGGTGTTTGATCTTCAATTTAGGAAAAATCTGTAAATAATAGTGTTTCCCTGCTAAATGTCTAATGCTTGTGCTTTATTGAAGGTGTTTGATTGTAATAATTTTGGAAAAAACTGTAAAATAAAAACATTTTGCTGCTACACGTCTAGTGCTGTTTTTATGAATGTGTTAAATCGTATAAATTTAGCAAAAATCTGTAAAATAATGTTTGGTGTTTCACTGCTAAACGTCTACTGCTGATCGTTTAATGAAGGTGTTTAATCATATAAATTTAGGCTAAATCTGTAAAATAACGTTTTATCTGCTAAACTTAGTGCTATTGCACTAACTTAGGGCCAGGGGTAGCTCAGTGGTTAAGGCAATGGACTATGGTTCGGAAGATCCCAGGTTCAAACCCCACAACCACCAAGTTGCCACTGTTGGGTCCTTGAGCAAGGCCCTTAACTCTCAATTGCTCAGATGTGTAATGAGATTAAAATGTAAGTCGCTCTGGATAAGAGCGTCTGCCAAATGCCCAAATGTAAATGTATTGCTTTATTGAAAGTCATTAATTGTATAAATGTTGCAAAAATCTGTAAAATAAAGGTGTTTCATGCTAAACTTCTAGTGCCATTCGTTTAATGAAGGTGTTTAATCGTATAAATTTAGGAAAAATCTGTAAAATAACGGTGTTTCTTTGTAAAAGATCAAATAATTTCTGTAAATTTAATGTTTTTGAGCATAATATGAACTAGAGTATTTTAACTTAATTTTACGGTTTTTGTTTGGCAGCCATTGCTGCCAGTCATTTGACCGTTTTTTTTACGATTTTTTTTTTAGGTGTTGTCGTAGAACACACTCAGTCTTGGGTTTCGTTTCCAGAAGATTCCGACTTTTATTATCAATTCATAATGGCAGGATCCATGGAGTAACAATCTCTCTCGTCCCTTTCCCCATTATATACTCTTCATCCCCCAATAATGTTCAGTGTACATTGTTTCATGTCCCCTCCCAAACATCTGGGTCTCATTAAGGTCCCCCTTTCTAGGCAGCACAATGTCTAGGCCAGTCTTCATATATAGTCACATTCCATAATGTATATGTTCGACACACACACACAATAGTACACACATACTGTACATACTGTACAGTAGCTCGCCGTCCAAGGCTGATTTATATCAATGTTGAGCACATTTTATTCTTTATTGATAATTAAAAATCACCCCACACTGTAAGGTGTCTTGTGGTGTCTCAACACCACATGAAGCAAGCGAGTAAATCCATTTCACATAATTAGACAATTACAACTGAAATATGAATAAAATGTTGACAAGAAACTAACTGAACTGAATTCAATTGACCACCTGCAGACTTTCTATAAATCTCTTGTCTGCCAGTCAAGTCTGAAAAAACCTGTGTCCCAGCTTGCATTTGGAGAAACATTTTCCACCAATCACAGCTCACACATTACAAAAGTCAGTCGCCTTAATATTCTGATTCATTCAATCCAAATCTGATGCATTATTCTACTTAATTTAACATAATGTACAGTACATATCTTTTTTAAATAAGTACGTATAGGCTTAGGGTTTTCTTATGTGAACTTTCCCATGTCTCTGTCACTTACCTCTCTTTGTCGTCCATCGTATGTCTATGAAACAACCCTGTCATTGTGCTTCCTCATTCTTTATATTGTAATGATGCACAACCATACACCATAACGTATGGTTAATATTAAATATAATTACAGTTGTGAATATTATTGGACTGGTATTTTTCAGAACGTGTTTCGGCTGTGACTGTCCGGCAAAAAAGTCTGTTACTGAAATCGAGCCTAAACTCAAATCTTCCTTCTGGTCTAAACAAGGGAAATTGCTGCAGTGGTGATTTTCATTAGGTTTAACATCTTCCCTCTGATAGACCACTTTTCATTTGGTTTTGAAGGTTTAACCTGAGCTCTGCTGCTCCACTGCAGACTATAATTACCAGGACCACTTCAGCCTCAGTTTTCAAACCACAGAGAATCCATCCAGGGAGGTGAACAGAAGTTGGGATTTCTTGATCCTGCAAACATTCACTTCATATTGTTGGAGACTAGGGAAAAGACAGGACATATTTTACAGTGCATCTAGAAAGTATTCACAGTGCTTCACCTTTTGCACATTTAATGTTATGTATCCTTATTCCAAAATGGATTAAATTAATTATTTTCCTCAAAATGCTACAAACAATACCCCATAATGACAACGTGAATGAAGATTGCTTGAAATCTTTGCAAATTTATTAGAAAGAAAGAAAAAAAAAACTGAAAAAAATGACAGAAAAACTAATGTACACTAATGATGGGTCATTCATGAATGATTTGTTCTTTTTGAACAAGTCTTTAACGTGACTCAGAAAATTGAGTAGTCTCAGACAGTGATTCATTAATCTTCTACTGGGCGTGCAGGTACAAAACCACTGTAGGTTATGTACAGGAAACAGTAATGAGTAGTTAGCTCTCGAGTCCTTACACAAGAAACAGAATTGAGCAGTTCTTCTCTTGAGTTTCCTGGTCTGAATCGTTTGTTCTTTCGTCATGTGACTTTCATAGACACTATATGCTATGCCAAAGATTTGGACTCGGAAGCTTTTTAAGCTGAGAATGGAATCATCTGGATTTTTCTTTTTGTTTAAAGACACAATAAACTTAGTGTATGTATACTTCTGACTTTGATGAATGTGATACTCTGAGCTCGATTCTGACATTTAACAAATGCAAAAAAATATGTTAATATTTATTGATCTAAAACAGAAAAAGTTTACTCTAATTTAATGTTTGACAGTAAAGAAAAAAAGTTTTTTTCTGAAGTTTATGTAAATATCTGTTTTTAACTGTAAATATTCACAGCCTTTGACATGAAACTTAAAATTGAGCTCAGATGCATTCTGTTTCCACTGATCATCCTTGAGATGTTTCTACAACTTGATTGGAGTTCAATTGTCTTAATAAGATCCCAAAGTTAACAGTGCATTTCAGACCAAGAAGCATGTGCATTGGCTGGGAATTGAACCCGGGCCTCCCGCGTGGCGGCCGCTGAACCACCAATGCTTGCACAAAACCTAACTTCCCAGACCGGGAATCAAACCCAGGCCTCCCCCGTGAGATCGCCGAATCCTAACCACTAGACCACCGGGACTAACATGCTTCTTAATTGTTCTAATTCTAGTGTTTGGGGGAAGCAGAAGGTTCAAGGAGGGAGGGAGGAAAAGAGGCCAAATGGAGCACGCGGAGGTAGCACTCCTGCATGCTATCTGTGATGGTTCCCCTCCCAGCTCTCTCTGGGCAAGGCTTCAGGTGGGAGTCTGGGATTAGGGGCCTTAACACGATCCACCTAGCAGCAGGGATGAGAAGGCAGGTGCTGCATGGGAGTGAAGGTGCCACGGGAGCTCTAGCAGTCATGCCAGGCTCTTTAGTTCCACCACACGACTCGTTGTATTCTTCCCGGACCTGCTTGCTTTTATTAGATGCATGCCCTGACAGAGAGATAGACATTACTATAATGGAGTAGACTATAAATGGTGTAAATAAAATCTCTGTTATGTTCACATCACCAGCTTGAAGAGAATCTCAAATATTCATTCATTCATTCATTTTCTATACCGCTTAATCCTGTGTTCAGGGTCGCGGGGGACCTGGAGCCTATCCCAGGAGACTTCGGGCACTAGGCGGGGTACACCCTGGACAGGGTGCCAATCCATCGCAGGGCACACACACATACACACACTCACACACCCAATCACACACTACGGGCAATTTAGGAACGCCAATTAGCCTAACCTGCATATCTTTGAACTGTGGGAGGAAACCGGAGTACCCGGAGGAAACCCACCAAGCACGGGGAGAACATGCAAACTCCATGCACACAGAGACGGGAATCGAGCCTGGCCGGGGAATCGAACCCAGACCCTGGAGGTGCAAGGCGACAGTGCTAACCACTACACCACCGTGCCGCCTGAATCTCAAATATGATTTATTTATTTATTTATTTCCACCTTTATGTGACAACAATCAGGGCCCGGTTTCCCGATAACACACACTCTTTGCACGTTAAGAAGACTCTTAAGATATATCTTACGTAAGTTGATTACTTTTCTAAGTGTGTTTCCCAAACTGTCCCTTAGAAGTCTTCTTAAGTCGCTGCCTCTTACGTCCGATGTTACAAGGCGCTGTCTAGAGTGAAGAGTGAAGTCTAGCTGACATCAGTTGCTCAGGAATCGATTTTTCACTCCTTTTGCATGACAGCGTTAAAAAAGACAGCACTTCCTATGAAAATTAAACATTGCACAAAATTCTTCAAATAACGTTTATTTCGACATGGGTTAAGTTATCAATAGCATGCCATAATAGACAAATATATAAATTAAATCACCAAACTGTCACTAATATTTTCATGTAACCTGTAGTGGCGGTGAAACGAACCTGGTATACAATCATAGTTGATTGACAAACAGCTGACAACACTCTTTGCCAGCTTCAGAAACAATGTGAAGTGTCAGTTGCTGGGGTTGTATAGCACACTTATGGAATGAATACGATGAGATGACAGAGTAGAGTTTTAATACCCCTATCTCACCTACGTGGTTTTGCGCGGACCTTGCAGATCTTCGCGGAACGTCGGGCGGTCACTCGAGGCGGCTCACGGTGCCTAATACATCTATCTCACCTATGTGGTTTGACTCACGGTGAGATGCGATGTTAGGCACCGTGAGCTACCGCGATTGTCCGCTGACATTCCACAAATGTTCCGCGAAGTTCTGCATGGTCCGCAAGCTTCCACATGTTAAACATGTTTAATTTTTTTGCAAGATGGAAACGTAATCACGGCACCAAAACTCGCACTGAATCATGATGAACCGTACTTACGCCCACCGCGCGAAACCATGTCAAAAGAAAAGTCCATCCAGTCATGAATGATGGCTAATGACCAATGAAACATATTTTAAACAAAAAGCAGCAAGCAGCTGGACATCGGGACGTAGAGCGTAAGTACGACGCGTTGGCTTGGCAAATGCAGGTCTGAGCAGGTCAAGAAGCTCCATAATCTGTTGCCTTGGAAGGCGAAACTTTTTTTTTTAAATATCAACCTCAGGCAAAATATGAAAAGGGTTGAAGATTTGCCTAAAGGAAAAATTTACATGAACCACACGGCTCCGCGGATGGCGCCGTCTTCGGTTTAGCACAACAACATGGTGTATCGCTCTCAAATTGTTCAATATTAAAAGTGATTACCAATTTTAATGCATTAGTCACATTATGAAATAAGCTAATTAAAAGTCACTCTATTAGTTCTTATATCAAATAAAATTTAATTAAACGGGCCTACAGTATATTCCAACATTAATACGACTTTGATAAAGACCGTTGCACAGTGGCGGTGACTAGCATCTTGAGCTGAAACTTCGTTAAGAGTGAGTTAAGGTTGGTCCAGACTAACCTTACGAACGTGTGACTTACCTAAGATATACTTAACGTAGGAACGTTTCAGGAATCACACCATAATGTTAAGGGAGAGGTTAAGGTACAACTTCAGAACTACTTAGCGATAAGAAGCTTTCGGGAAACTGGGCTCAGATTTTTTAGGCCTGTCTGAATGGACAAATCTGATTTTATTGATTATTATTAGATTTGATTTGAGTCACTTTCATATGTGGTCATAGATAACATGTCCAATATTTGAATGAGAACGGTCAGATTGGAATTTCATAGGAATGCTAGCAACAGCTTCTAAAACAGCTAAAGCTAGTTTACAGCTTACTAACCTCTTGCCATCTACCAGAGCAAAATCCCAAGCATATTATTGCTAAAATTACATCCAGTGTTTGAAATGAATCAGTTGTCGGGCAAATATGACTTTTTAACCCAGATGGTGCACACTAAGATGTACTGCTGTGTGTATGCATATCAGTTAAGAGGACAGACACATCCTCATTAATGTCAGATGAGTAACTTATGAAACAATAAGTTAATTATAAGTAATAAGGAAAGTGAACTGTCATGACATGCAAATATGGTCTGATCAAAATATCAGAATTGAGCAATGTGGCTTGAAATGTGAACATAGCCATTGACACTCTCTCTCAAATTCCCACTCTCTTGTAAGAATATTCTTATCCCTTCCTGTTTGTGGTTGTAGACTTGACTTCATACTAGCACAAGTAAAAGCTACATCTTCACACTTTACTTAGCAACTATCTTATTTATAAATTTTTTTATAAATAAAATGGATGGAAAGGTGGTGTACTATTAATAGGTTAGGTTATATTTGTAACATACCTTTTAGCAAAGTGAATAAATGATACAATCAGCTGAAGCTTCGCAAAGCACCCAAACATCTTAACGCCGCTTTTTAACAGGCTAAGCAAGCTCTTAGCTCACTTATACTGTTAGCTATCAATTAATATGCTTATGCTACAAAGCTTGTTCTGTCAATTTTAGCAGCCTGAAACATTACCTAAACTGTAACAGTTTTATAATTATGCAGACAAAACAAAACAGGAAACTGTTACTTCTGGAAAAACATAACTTTACACCTTTTTATTGAACTCCATTTGGACTGAAGCAGTGAAGCAGGACTGAAGCTGTTGTCCAAAAGAGTCATGTCTTGTTACTCAGCAATGCATATAGTATGAGTAGTTTGATTAGTAAAAAGGCGAAAAAGTAAACAGAAAAAAACTGCCCACATTCATTGATAAGATATTAATGAATAAATACTGGACTGGCAAATTATTAGGGATATAGGGAAATAGGGATTGATGTGTGAATTTCCACAGGTTGCAAAAATACTGCTTTATACTGATAAAATTCAAATTCAAATTTTATTTGTCACATACAGTGAAATGCTTACACGACCACCAGTGACCTTAAAAATAAAATAAAAGCTTGTACGTAAAATAAATATCAATAAAAGGAAATACTAAAGAAATAAATTTAACTAGTAAAATAAACTGTACAATAAACTGTACAATAATATCTAATAATAGTCTAATGTTATTGGTTAACTGACCACATATACTGTTCATATACATTACATGCAGAAGAAAAATAGATAAATATTCAACTATATTAAATACACTGTAGGTTTACAACAATTTATTACATTTAAGATTTTTATTGATTGATGGAATACGTATGCATATGAAGAGTACAGTAGTATTATTATTGTGCAAGTATTAAAATAAATAAATAAATAAATAAATAAATATATATATATATATATATATATATATATATATATATATACACACATACACATATGCATATAAAATAAAATAATATAAATAAAAAATATATAAAAATTGTGAATGCAAGTATACATAATATATATATATATATATATATATATATATATATATATATATATATATATATATATATATATATATATACACATCTACATATATCTATATATACATACAGTACATATATCTACATATACACATATATGCATACATGTATATACCCATACACACACGTTTGTGAGAGTATGTCTACTTGTGTATAAATGTATAAGAATGTCCGCAATGAATGTTGTGTAAAAAGGCAATTATGTGCAGTATGGAGTGGAAAGTGGCTTAGTGATTGTAAAGTGACAGTGTAAAGTGACCGTGTAGTGTCTATGAAGACCTATTGGTCAGTGTTCAGCAGTCTGATGGCCTGATGATAGAAGCTGTCCCTCAGCCTGCTGGTTCGGGACCGGATACTGCCATACCTCCTGCCTGACGGGAGCAGTTTAAATAAGTGTGCAATAAAAAAATGTGCACACGCACACACACACACACACACACACACACACACACACATTAACTAATGCATTATTTATAATGCATTATTTATATTTATTAACTGAAATAAATGAAACTAAATGCTAATAAAATTCAAACATTGTCAGGAAGTTCTACTGTATCAGCAGATGTCAATGTTTTCTTTTTGCGTTATTATAAGAATTAAATGCAGCAGGCTGTTATGATCATCATAATTTTCTTAAGTAAATAAAGAAAACATTTTAACAAATTACATTTTTAAATCACAGTTGCACCCCCGTTGCGCTGTACCACCGCCAGCAAAACTTAATAAAATACAGGTGAAACATTAAACGAATTTACAATCACAGTACTAAAATTACAGTACAAATTAATAATTTAAATGTAGGCATGTCTTATTTGCATCGAATTTAAGCAAAGTAAATGTTAACACAGTGAGCCATTATATTTTATCATGTGTAAAACTCGCATAGCCAGAAAATTCATCAGAATTCAGTGCATCAGAAAAAGTGAGTGTGGTGTTGTCAGATTAATGTGCAAAAACTATATAATTAAATGATATAAGAAACATAACATTTATAAGACTACACTCAGAAAATCTATTTTCTCTCTCTGCTCAATGACGACAAAATGTTATGATTTTGTAACATAATGAAAGCAAACAGGAATACAGGGCTATTTTGTATCAGTTTCGGTGAACTTGTGCGTGTCAAAAAATTTACGAAAACTGTATACTTGCCCCACAGACAGAAAAATATATACTCATAGAAAGCGAAATATCTGTTTTTATATGAACTAATATAATGGAAAACAAATTTCAGAATTTTAGACAAAGAGAACATTTATTTAGCAAATATACATTTGTGTTTGATGTGTTTCTGTTCACGCAAACATTTTACATTCACTAAAGCCTTATTCACAACCACATTTCAGCCATTCTCTGACAAGCATTGTGCTATGTTGTTTGTAATCAGAGTATTTTATGAATGGAATAAAGCTTCCAGCAAACATCAGCATACATTGGAGGGAACTTCTGAGGTGATCAGTGATTGATGGCACGGTCATTCGAAGGGGGTTGTGATCATACCTACAGTTCTTTTGTTCTTGGCTGTCGGTCAAATATCTCTCCACTTGAAATGGAAGCACAAAATGGAGGGGCAACATGCAAGGGATCTCGTCGCACCCCGACGCACAGTATACTAAGCTGTTTTTAAAATAGACACTGTTTGTTTTTTCATTTTGTAATCTTTCTCGTAATCTTTCACATATATATAATATGTGTTTGATTGACACAAGAACGTGGGGAAAGATTAAGAAACACACTGAAGCGGAATCTGAGCGAAACAATGCTGATAAATTCAAACTTAGATTAATATATAAACTGTTTCAAAGTGTTTCCACTCTGTGACTGTGCTGAAATCCGACACAGCACTACGTTAGGCTATTTCTTGGATGTTTACCGAGGGCTCAGGGGAGGTGTGTGTGTGTGTGTGTGTGTGCGCGCGCGCGTGCGCTGCAGCCTGTGAATGAAAGCGGATTTTTCCGCTACCGCAGATCAGTTTATCAAGTTGTAATATATTAATTTTAGGAATATATTAACATGTGCAGACATTTATTTGAGGGGGCGCTATATTCTGTTACATTTTCAACATTTTCTGTTACAAGTTGTAGATGCGGTCATGTTATTTCACTAGTTTTGACGCATAGCTTTGGTCCAAAGCTTCACTCACACAACAGAAGTCTGATCTCTTTGTCTCTTGTAGTTTATTTTGTCAGCATCAAAGAATCAACACTTCATACAGTTGTCTTGAGTAAATCCACTGTGGTTACAACACCTGTTGCTGTATCTTGTAAATTTCTGACTTTTACAACAACCTATGTTATATCTATCTCATTGAGTTCAGCTCACCCATCTAACAACAGTTTTGTTGTATATATCTGCTTACGGGTAGCTTACGGTTACAACAACCTAGTTGCTGTTTATTATAAATTACATACTTAGCTTACGGTCAAAAGCTTGTGTTTCCGTTGCCTTCCGCATCTAAACTGACTTTTCTATCATGCCATAGTCATACAAATACATGTCATAGTGGAATGACATCACAGACCAACTTACGATTGTCAAAATGGATGCATACAGTAACTAACAAATTTAAAGCTTATGGCTTATGAAATAAACTTAATGCTTACTTCTTAACTAATGAATAGAATAAGGTAGAATAAATGAAATAACAACAAATAAAATAAAATAAAATAAACACAACAAATAATTCATAACAAGTACGATATGGCTCTTACACAAGTATAGAATTAGTTTAAACTGAAACTCATGATCAATGGTGTTAGGGTACTTATGTAGTGATAATTAGTCTCTGCCAAAACATTAAAACTAACAATGGACTATGGCACTCTATTGAGAGATGGTTGGAAGGTGTTATTCATTTATTTATTCTCTACAAGGGCACTAACTACAGTACACAGACCAAACTATTACCTTCTTGTACTGTTATAAAAATTCTAAATATAAACAAGCAAAATACAGCTTTTTTTTACTCAGAGGTAAACGGAAAAGTGAAGTTGTTCAGCTGTTTAGTGTCACTATGTCATAAACAGTGAAACAAGGTGGACTCATCGCTGTGCTTGTTGTAACTGAGAAAACGCTGCAACTGCTTCAAAGTCTTTCCACTCCGTGACCGCTGAAATCCGACACGACACTATGTTAGGCTATGTCTTGACTCATTTGCATACTGACGGTGATTGGATGTTTACCGAGGGCTCAGGGGAGGTGTGTGTGTGTGCGTGTGCGCGAGTGCGCTGCAGCCTGTGAATGAAAGTGGATTTTTCCGCGACCGCAGATCAGTTTATCAACCTGTAATATGGCTTGGACGTTTACCGAGGGCTCAGAGGAGACGTGTGTGTGTGTGTGTGTGCACGTACTTCTTGTAAAAAAGAAATCTAAATATAAACAAACAAAATACAGCGTTTTTTCTCAGAGGTAAATGGAAAAGTGAAGTTGCTCAGCTGTTTAGTGTCACTAAGCAGATGTTACACCCCGTGTAGTTACCAAAATCTTTGGTTTAGTTCTCATTGAGTTGCCACACATCACTTCCATATTTCTCTCGCTTTTCATACATGATTCTTATGTGAGCATAAACAGTGAAACATTCCGCAGTTTTATAATACACCGCGGCCAAGTAAACCACGTTCCCGTTGAACGAAACGAGGCATAATCGTGGTGTTTGCTTCGGTTATGACACGCCATAGTTTATTATCTGCTGTGGTAGATCTGATTTATTCAAATTTAATATTGTTTTAGCGATAATTTCACAGAAGCGAGTTCAGAACTAAATCGCTGCTCCTACTCCATCCGAGACGATCAGAAGCTTCAAATAGAATGAACGAACTAATGATTTTTCTCAAAACGATATAAAATTAAGTAGAGCTTTCCTTTTTGTTATAGTATGAAACCCCTAGATGGACAAAGGAGGAGAAAAAATGGCAGAAAAAAGTCATGCCAAAAACTTTGGGTTATAATGCAAAACATGACTTTTTTTTTTCAAATTCAAATTTTATTTGTCACATACACAGTCATACACAGTACGATATGCAGTGAAATGCTTATACAACCGCCAATGACTTAAAAATAAAATAAAAACTTATACGTAAGGAATAAATATGAATAAAAAGAAATACTAAAGAAAATAAATTTAACTAGTAAAATAAACTGTACAAATATAAGGGCATAATGAAAAAAAGAAATATTACAAAATATTGAAATATAAAAGAAAAATAGTATATATATAAAATTTGAAAGTGGCAGTGGTTGTGCAAATATACATAAAAAGTGACTTATTAAAGTGTCTTGTGCAATGGTCCAGATATATAAATATGTAGTGCAAGTGTGTATGAATGTGTCCATGATGGTTCAGTCAATATTGGGAGTTTAAAAAGATGTTATTAGTCCTGTGCCGTGGTGTGGTTGAGAGACCTTATCGTCTGCGGGAAGAAGCTCCTCCTCAGGCTCTCTGTGTTGGCCTTCAGGGAGCGGAATTGCTTCCCAGACCGCAACAGAGTGAACAGTCCTTTGCTGGGGTGGCTGAGGTCCTTCACGATCTTCCTGGCTTTGGTCCAGCACCGCTTGCTGTAGATCGAGTGCAGGTCAGGGAGCTCTGTGCGGATGATGCGCTCAGCTGTTCGCACCACCCTCTGTAGAACTCGTCTGTCCTGCATGTTGCTGTTTCCAAACCAGGACGTGATGTTTCCCATCAGGATGCTTTCTATAGTACAGGAGAAGACATTCCTGAGCACCTGTCGGGCCTTTTTCACCACGATGTTGATGTGACAGGACCATGACAGGTCCAGAGTGATGTGAACACAGAGGTATCGGAAGCTGTCCACTCTCTCCACTGGGCTCATGTTGATGACGTGGGTCTGGTAGTTCCTCTCCTGCTTTGTACTAAAGTCCACTATCAGCTCCTTTGTCTTGCTGATGTTCAGGAACAGATTGTTCCTCTGGCACCAGTTCTCGAGGTTTCCAATCTCCTCTAGGTAGGCCGACTCATCATTGTTGGTGATCAGGACCACCACGACAGTGTCGTCAGCAAACTTGATGATGTCGGTGGAGTTGGTGGTGGCCACGCAGTCATGAGTGTACAAAGAGTACAGCAGGGGGCTCAGAACACAACCCTGGGGGACTCCAGTGCTGAGAGTGAATGAGGCTGAGACATGTCTGCCCATCCTTACTGCCTGTGGTCTGCCAGTCAGAAATTTGGAGATCCAGTGACACATTGATGAGCTGAGTCCCAGGTGCTCCAGCTTGGTGGTGAGTGTGGAGGGAATTATGGTATTAAATGCAGAGCTGTAGTCAATGAAGAGCATTTTAACATAATTCCTTTTCCTAGTGTCCAGGTGAATGAGCAACTCTGTAGTAGGTTTTCTCAGTTGAATATGAAAAAATATATATATCGCTGATTATCAACGCGGGAATGAATGGCACATTGACCAAGTGCAAGTTGATCTTGGAGCTAAACTATTTGCTTTGGGTGAAAGCGCAATCTGGCCTGTGAATGAAAGCGGATTTTTCCGCTACCACAAATCAGTTTATAAACTTTTAATATGGCTTGGGTGTTTACTGAAGGCTCAGGGGAGATGTGTGTGTGTGTGTGTGTGTGTGTGTGTGTGTGTGTGTGTGTGCCTGCGCGCGCGTACTTCTTGTAAAAAAAAAAAATCTAAATATAAACAAACAAAAACCAGCTTTTTTCTCAGTGGTAAACGGAAAAGTGAAGTTGTTCAGCTAAGTGTCACTAAGCAGATGTTACACCTCGTGTAGTTACCGAAATCTTTGGTTTAGTTCTCATTGAGTTGCCACACATCACTTCCACATTTCCCTCGCTTTTCTTACATGATTATGTGAGCATAAACAGTGAAACATTCCCCAGGTTTATAATACACCGCGGCCAAGTGAACCACGTTCCCGTCGAGCGAAACGATGCATAATCGTGGTGTTTGCTTCGGTTATGACATAGCATAGTTTATTATCTGCTGTGGTAGATCTGATTTATTCAAATTTAATATTGTTTTAGCGATAATCTCGCGGAAGCGAGTTCAGAACTAAATCGCTGCTCCTGTTCCATCCGAAACGTTCAGAAGCTTCAAATAATTTCTCATAATGATATAAAATTAAGTAGAGCTTTCCTTTTTGTTATAGTACGAAGCCCCTAGGTGGACAAAGGAGGAGAAAAAACGACAGAAAAAAGTCATGCCAAAACCTTTGGGTTATAATGCAAAACATGACTTGTTTTTTTTTCTTCTGCCATTTTCTTTTCTCTTTCTTTGTCCCCTTAGAGACTCTGTAGTACGTTTTCTCAGTTGAATATGAGAAAAAAAATATCACTGATTATCAACGCGGGAATGAATGGCGCATTTTAATGAACTATTTGCTTTGGGTGAAAGCGCCATCTAGCGATCATTGTGTGTCAGCAACAGCTTTCCATTCAAAACAATAGGCGGTCAAATGATCGTGGAACAGCGTTAAAAGTAGGTGACACTGGCGTGGCGCTTCTAGTGTTAAACACTGAGTCTGTGTTTGAGTCCCAAACATTAATTGGAAGGCTATTCCATAACTTTGGGGCTTTCTAAGAAAAAGCTGTGCATTCTTTGATCGATGTAGGCGTGGCGGATCGTAAGACACTGCAGTTCACTCAGATACTGTGCGCAAGAACGTTTAATGCTTTATAGATCAGAAGCTATTTAAAAAATGTTTTAATCAATGCAGAATTTCACAGGGAGCCAATGAAATGTAGATAAGATGTGCTAGTATCTATTCGTGCCGGCTGGCGATAATTAACGTTAATATGATCTCGGGCTTGCTCCACATTATAAAAGCAAGGCACTACTAGCAAAGCCACCACTATACACAACCATAATGAGTCCAGTAACCGATTATTTTAATTTTGCTCAGCATACTATGGAAAAAACAGCAAACTCGCACGCTACCAGTAAAGCAGCTGCCACTGATATGTCCATCGGTCATCGGTCTCAACGCGACTACTGTATACACGTCTGTATACGCCAGCCACTGGACTCCTCACGGTTAAATACGTTGGTCACATGACAGCTGTATAAGCCGGTTACGGGACTCATTATGGTTGTATATCGTGCTCTGAATAATAAATGTTCTGTTATGTCTTCAATCATTGGAATTTGACATTTTTTGTTTGTTTGCTGTTTTTTCTATAGTATGCTGAGCAAAATTAAAATAAAACATTTTATTTAACAGTGACGAAGTAAGCCTGTTATAATAATTTCAGTATTTTATCTGTTTTAAACTTGGTGTTATTTTATCTTATTGGTTTAGAAATGCCGCACTTCCGCATTGTTGCGCGCGCGTCGCAATCACACCGCGTAGTAAAAATCCCCTGTAACCCAACAAACCCAGAGTATTTTATAGCGAGAGATGCAAACCCGGATTGCTTGCCAGCCAAGGATAAAAAAAAGCCAAGGGTAGCTCACCAGCCGTGCGCAATTCGGCGGCCCCGCTCCTTGGCATATCTGAAGGGGAGGATGCCTAACTAGTGAGCGAGGAGCAATATTGATTTGGGCGCACGCCATGACAGGCTGAAAAAAAAACTATTGTCCTCAAAAATATAACAGATGAGAACTCAGATTAATGTGCAAAAAATATATAATAAAACTATATAAGACAACATAGCCTTTATAAGACTCTACCTTAAGCACACTTAAAACATTTTATTTTGTTTTATTTTAATTTTGCTATAATTAAAATAAAAAAAAATGTAAAACAGCATCACCCTGGATTCGAACCGGCGATTTCTGGATCTCTGGGCGAGCACTCTAACTGCTGCGCCACTGGGACACTTAGAGACAACACACCCCAGTCACGTTAATAAACCACTCGACTTCTTTGAAAGCAAGCTCTAGATAAGTGTCAAAGTAAGCCTGTTATAATAATAACTTGGTGTTATTTGATCTTATTGGTTTAGAAATTAATATTTCAATAAATAGTAAACTTGGCCGATTTCGTTATGATTTTGTTTGACAAGTGGGGCTTGAAAATTCTCCCACCCCCTTAAGTGGGGAATGACAGAAATATGGTCATTTATTTCAGTTAAGAAATCTACTATACATTTTTTACTCATTATTGTACAGTACATATCAATAGCTCTGGTTCAGATTTTTCATGCTTGTTGTGGAAATTACCATCACTGTTGTATTTACTGTGATGAATGAAAATGTCACTTTGCGCCACCTGGCGGCCATTTTACGCTGTCGCCTTTAAATGGCGGTGAGCGCAACGGTAATAACCATTCCGATTGAGTAACCACTGTACCATGCTTCATGTTTCCCAGAGAAAGCATGTAAAGGGAAAAAAGTAGTTGGCCTAAAACTGAACCCTGTGGAACATCAAACTTCACTTGAGAACATGCAGAGTAGTCACCATTTAAATCTACATACTGATGACGATCAGTCAAATAGGATCTGAGCCACGAGAGGGCTGTTCCCTTAATTCCTACTACATTTTCCAATCTGTGAAGGAGTATACAATGATCAATCCCGTCAAAAACTGCACTGAGGTAGAGTAATACAAGCATAGTGACACAACCCTGATGAGGGTCCCTGATCAGAGCGCAGTAGGAGGTAATTTACTATTGTATTAAGTGCTTTCTCTGTTCTATGATGAGGCCTCAATCCTGACTGATACAGTGTGTATATGCTATTTATATGTAGATATGAACATAGTTGCTGCGCTACTATGTTTTCCAGAATCTTAGAGATAAAGGGGTGGTTTGATATTGGTCTGTAATGGGACAGCTGAGTGAAGAATTCATTATTTTCATCCATTATCGCTGGTACTATCTGCTTGAAAAAATATCTCGGTAGAGGATCTAATACATACGTTGATGATTTTGCGGAAGAAATGAGTGAAATTAGTTCATTCACTTCAAGGGGGTAAAGTATTCTAGGTTCTGATCTGATATGGGAAGTTTATTAGCTGCGTCAATTAAATTGTCTTGTATCAAAGCCTGACTTTTTTTGCCTAATATTTTTTGCCTAATATTTACAATTTTGTTATTGAAAAGGTTAAGTAATAGTTCTCACTACTGTATGTTGTGCTTGACCTCAATGCAGCTATTGGCACAATTGATCATAGTACTCTCCTTCACAGATTGGAAAATGTAATAGGAATTAAGGCAACAGCCATCTCCTGGCTCAGATCTTATTTAACTGATCGCCATCAGTTCAGCGACGATAATCTGCTGTAAGCTATGTCTCCTCCTCACATTGGGATGGGACCAGAGCATACTAGAATATTCAATTATTTGTCACATGTACTTTACAGCACAGCAATTTCAGCACAGAAATTTCTTCTTCGCATATCCCAATTAGGAGGTCAACTGGGGTCAGAGCGCAGGGTCAGTCAGCTTACAGCGCCCCTGGAGCAGATGGGGTTAAGGGCCTTGCTCAAGGGCAACTTGGCAATGCTGGGGAACGAACCCCCGACCTTCCGATCAGTAACCTAGGAACCCACAGCCTTAACCGACTGAGCCACCACTGTCCCACTACTTGATCGGACATTGCCTTCATTTAAACACCTCAATAAAGTTATGCTTACTAACCCTTGACTGACCAAGGCCTATATCATTAGCTCCAGCATGTATCACTATCTTTGAGAACCTATGCTGTCCTAAAGCCCTGAGATTACTTGCTATGTTCAGTTCACTGGCTCCCGAGATACACCTAACCACTGCCGCTGGTGCCCCTAAAGGTCTAGCTAATTTCACGTGGCTCAATATAGAGTCTCCTATAACCAGAATTCTTTCAGGTTTTTCAGAGGGTGCATCACTGAGGAGAGCAAACCTTTTGGACACGTGAAGTGCAGAGGACGTGTGCTCCGGTGGGCTAGCCTTAGCTTTGGCCGAGCAAGTATGCCGCCGAGTCATTTCCCATTCGCCCCGCTGTGAGAGCTCTAATGCCGGAGTTGAGGCTGGCTATCTCCGCCTGTGGCACCTAGACTTTCCATTACGGGGAAATCACAAAAGTCTTCTCAAAAGTCTGGATGCACTCCTCTACCACTAATATATTCTCTGTCAGAGTGTTAACTAACACACCTATAACAAATAAAATCATCACATAAAAACGAGGAAGAATGTCTAAACATTCTGGACTCCACACACTGAAAAAGCTGCATTCCACAATTTCCACATTTTGTTATGTCACAGCGTTATTCTAAAATGGATTTCAATTAATTTTTTTTCTCAGAATTCTACACACAACACCCCATAATGACAACATGAAAAAAGGTTTACTTGAGATTTTAGCAAATTTATTAAAAATAAAAATATTTAGAAAGCACAACTTTGCAAAATTGAGCTCAGACGCACCCTGTTACCCCTGAACATCCTTGAGATGTTTCTGCAGCTTAATTGGGGTCCACCTGTGGTAAATTCATTTGATTGGACATGATTTGGAAAGGCACACACCTGTCTATATAAAGGTCCCACAGTTGACACTTCATGTCAGAGCACAAACCAAGCATGAAGTCAAAGGAATTGTCTGGATTGTCTCAAGGCACAAATCTGGGGAAGATTACAGAACAATTTCTGCGCTGCTTTGAAGGTCCCAATGAGCACAGTGGCCTCCATCATCCGTAAGTGGAAGAAGTTCAAAACCACAAGGACTCTTCCTAGAGCTGGCCGGCCATCTAAACTGAGCGATCGGGGGAGAAGGGCCTTAGTCAGGGAGTTGACCAAGAACCCGATGGTCACTCTGACAGAGTTCCAGAGGTCCTCTGTGGAGAGAGGAGAATCTTCCAGAAGGACAACCATCTCTGCAGCAATCCACCAATCTGGCCTATATGGTAGAGTGGCCAGAGTCTCATCAGACCTGACAATTTTGTTTCTCATGGTCTGAAAGTCCTCCAGGTGCTTTTTGGCAAACTCCAGGCGGTCTGCGATGTGCCTTTTACTAAGGAGTGGCTTCCGTGTTTAGAAAGATGAAGGATAAACAGGAAAGACAACACACTGTAATTCAGACATGAGTTAATAGTGTAGAAGTGAATTTTTCTTCATCAGTAGTGAGTGATTGTATGTGACAGAGTTTAATCATTTACATGTCAGCAGATTTACTGTATCTACACTTTGTGTTTACATTAATTATAGATCCAGTTTAAAATTTTTACTTGTTAAAATAATAGTTTGGGAAATGTATTAATATATATTTCTTTTCCTTACAGAGAGTCCTAAACCTATGGTGATTATAAAGCCTGATACACAGGTCTTCTGGGGAGAGAGAGTGATTTTCAGGTGTGACATACAGAAAGGAGGAGAAACTGAGTGGACATATAGCTGGTATAGAGACGGTCTCACATTCTACCCATACAGCACAGGACAGGAATTTACAGTCACAGATTATTATTACTCCAGTGGTAAATACACCTGCAGAGGGAGGAGAAGAGACTCTCAGCTCTCACAGATCAGTGATCCTGTTACCCTCTCTGTATCAGGTGAGTGTGTGTGTGTTATTACTTATACATGTAACATATATCACTAGTTTCTGATTTTCTTTTAGATTTTATTGTATGATAAACCAAGTCTCATTATTATTATTATTGTACAGCTCCTTATTTCTGTTTACTCACTTTTCTATCGTAAAGTAACCAAATCATTTGATCTGTAAAGAATCACCACAATTTATTATACATCAGTGTGACACATTTTTCCATCAGCTTTTATTTACACTGTCAGAAAATAACACACACTAATGAGAACCAATTCCTCTTCACCTAATAGTCAAGCTGGGGCCTGTTTCAGAAAGGAGGTTAAGTGAAAACTCAGAGTTTGGTAACCCTGAGATAAGAGAAAGTCAGAGTTTTCCGTTTCAAAAAGGCAGGTTTGTCAAACCCGAGAAAGCAGGGTAACTCAAGCCTGTTTCTGAAAGTGAGGTAACTATTACTCAGAGTCAGTTACTGTGGCAGCTTACTCTGTGAACCTAACCTGGTCAGGAGCAGGTT
Organism: Channallabes apus; assembly: GCA_030522415.1. NCBI lineage: Eukaryota > Metazoa > Chordata > Actinopteri > Siluriformes > Clariidae > Channallabes > Channallabes apus. Next base: position 39,899,196 of record CM060108.1, read on the forward strand.
TTATTCTCTGAACTCGGGGTTTCTGTTGGTCTCCTCCCCTTTTTTAAAGACGCAGCGGTATTTCTCGCCGTAGCCTTAGTCATTCATTGCCCACATTTCGGACACAAACAGAGAAGACAGTTAGGAGAATGGCTTGTCCTTTTTTGGAGGATCCCATAGATGAGGAGGCTGCATTAATCCGAAGAGAATTACATTTACGTCGGGCAAGGATTTTTTTGTCTTTTCCCCGTACATTTTTGTTTGAGCGTTACCGTTTTTCATTGCTATTAATTAAATATATACATAATCTAATCCGTCCTTACATCACTAATATCACCCATCGTGGCCGTGCTCTTACATCCGAGCAGATTCTATGTGCAGCTTTACGTTTCTTTGCTAATGGAAGCTTTCTGTACAATATCGGGGATGTGGCGCATATTAGTAAGGTCACTGTATGCAGAACGGAAAGTGTGCCTCGCTCTGAAACGCTTTCTGCACACTCACCACCACCACAAAACATAAAATAAAATAAATGAAATAAAATAAACACAAGTCACAACACTGTATTTGGTCTTCTTTATTTCCTAAAAATTTAAACGTCACACATTACCCAGATAGCAGAACAACATTGAATCATCGTTGAATCAACATTAAAGCATCAACCAACTTGTTATTGAATCAATGTTGAAATTTCAATGTTAAATGTTGATTTTTCATCAGGTTTGCACCTTGAAATAATGTTATTTCAATGATGAAAAATAGATCAAGATGGGCATAAAATCAATGTTTGTTCAACGTAAATTCAATCACTTATTTTACATTGAATCAACATTGAAACAATTATAGTTTAGTCTTGCTTTATGAACAGCAAGATTCTATGACAGTAAATCATGTCCGTTTTGATTTATTTCTTTAAATCAGAGACCATGTAGGGCTGAAAAGCTTTTTTTTTTTTTAAACAAAAAGTCAGTAACTCAACATCCTTCAGTTTACATGTAAACATATTTATTTATTTATGCTCCATACCCATTTAAACAGGAAGTAACATCACAATTACAATAAAACAACTATATAATAAAACACACTACAACTTACATACAAATTATTATAAACTGGATGACAATATGACTTTTTAGAAGAGAACTATTAGAAGAGATTGTTAATTCTGAATTTATAAAACAGAATCTAACTGCCAAGAGAAGAGACTGGAAAACCATAATATAAAAATGGCAGCAGCCTGCCTCAGCAAAATTCAGTCAAATGCAAATAGAAACAACTAAGTCAGAAACACAACAGATGACTGAAACATTATTCGTAAGTTGAAATGTATTTACTCAGCAAAACAGATAATAAGACACAAGTCTGAACTTATGGTTTTCCACCACGAGCAATTCCCCCCAGCCGTTCTGGGGCATAACGAAGCCATTTCTGAACTGTTGAAGCAAAGAAACTCTGTGGCCTCCTTTTCTTCAGCTTTCAGCTGTTGTTGTAGTAGTGCATCTAAAGAATGAAAAACAAACAAAAGGTTAGAACTATACAATGCTCTAAAAACTTGGAGTGGTAGTTGTTTATGAATGACAGAAGGTGGGTCCTAAATTTTTGGAAATGTGACTTTTACAAATGCACAGATATACAACATATGTTTTGAAATGTCCTACAATCTTCCATAGATACAATGCACACATTAGATTTTTTTTAATATACAGGTCCTTCTCAAAAAATTTGCATATTGTGATAAAGTTCATTATTTTCTGTAATGTACTGATAAACATTAGACTTTCATATATTTTAGATTCATTACACACAACTGAAGTAGTTCAAGCCTTTTATTGTTTTAATGTTGATTATTGTGGCATACAGCTCATGAAAACCCAAAATCCCTATCTCAAAAAATTTGCATATTTCATCCGACCAATAAAAGAAAAGTGTTTTTAATACAAAAATAGTCAACCTTCATATAATTATGTTCAGTTCTGCACTCAATACTTGGTCGGGAATCCTTTTGCAGATTCTTGTGTCTTGTGTCTCTCAACTTTCTCTTCACAATATCCCACAGATTCTCTATGGGGTTCAGGTCAGGAGAGTTGGCAGGCCAATTGAGCACAGTAATACCATGGTCAGTAAACCATTTACCAGTGGTTGTGGCACTGTGAGCAGGTGCCAGGTCGTGCTGAAAAATGAAATCTTCATCTCCATAAAGCTTTTCAGCAGATGGAAGCATGAAGTGCTCCAAAATCTCCTGATAGCTAGCTGCATTGACCCTGCCCTTGATAAAACACAGTGGACCAACCCCAGCAGCTGACATGGCACCCCAGACCATCACTGACTGTGGGTACTTGACACTGGACTTCAGGCATTTCCCTCTCCCCAGTCTTCCTCCAGACTCTGGCACCTTGATTTCTGAATGACATGCAAAATTTGCAACCTGTAGCCCATTTCCTGCACACGCCTGTACACGGTGGCTCTGGATGTTTCTACTCCAGACTCAGTCCACTGCTTCCGCAGGTCCCCCAAGGTCTGGAATCGGTCCTTCTCCACAATCTTCCTCAGGGCCTGGTCACCTCTTCTCGTTGTGCAGCGTTTTCTGCCACACTTTTTCCTTCCCACAGACTTCCCACTGAGGTGCCTTGATACAGCACTCTGGGAACAGCCTATTCGTTCAGAAATGTCTGTGTCTTACCCTCTTGCTTGAGGGTGTCAATGATGGCCTTCTGGACAGCAGTCAGGTCGGCAGTCTTACCCATGATTGCGGTTTTGAGTAATGAACCAGGCTGGGAGTTTTTAAAAGCCTCAGGAATCTTTTGCAGGTGTTTATAGATAATTAGTTGATTCAGATGATTAGGTTAATAGCTCATTTAGAGAACCTTTTCATGATATGCTAATTTTTTGAGATAGGGATTTTGGGTTTTCATGAGCTGTATGCCACAATCATCAATATTAAAACAATAAAAGGCTTGAACTACTTCAGTTGTGTGTAATGAATCTAAAATATATGAAAGTCTAATGTTTATCAGTACATTACAGAAAATAATGAACTTTATCACAATATGCTAATTTTTTGAGAAGGACCTGTATGTGTTATTTCACAATCTGCAAATGTTGTCCTACAATGTACATATTCAATGCTATGAAAACAAATATACTTAATGTAACAATGTAGTCTTTTATGTGCAAAAAAAAAAAAAAAACCTGTAGGACCAAAAAAATAAATACATTTAAAAAAAAATCAATCCGTGGCGACGGTTTTGCAATTTGTCCCCCGCACTCACAAATACTTAAACTGTTCCCTCAGTTTAACAAATCGTGGCCACGGATTAACAAACTGTATGCACAAATTTCCAATCCGTACGCTCAGATACAGTACTGTTTGCATATTTATTCTTAACGTGAAGACTTATTTTGGTGATTTTATTATAAGCTTTTTACCCAGAGTTAGATGCATGCTGCACTGTTAATGTTATTATTAAATAACGCCTATTATTACATTGCATTTAGTTTGAGAGCAAAGTACTGTAATGACAACATAAACTGTACATTATTTGTTTTGCATTGCTTTTTACCTTCTCCTCAAACTCACACTGCATGATTTTCAAAGTCATCGGATCACCATTGTTTTCACACTGTACTATCTGTGGTAGCATTTAGTTGCTGCTGTGTTCACACTGCACAATGAATTGGCGACAGGAGATTACACACTGCATGACTTTACAATAGGATGAATCGCCAACAACTCTGTCTGGTGTGCAAGCTACAGCCAAACGCACACAAGAAGTGATAAGGAAACAACGCAAGATCATGCTGACATTGTGGTCTATAATTCCTCCCCGAACAAACAATAATTAAAAAAAGATGACGTCCTTGTTTAAGATCCCATATGGTCAAAACTGAAATTTCATGGCTTTTTTCATGGTAACTGAGGTCTAGGGGCTATGTAACTACCATATAAGTTTCAAAACAGTCAATCCACAGTAGAATGCACACAGCTTGCATAAAGTAGCTCTGCCTTTTCACGAGCTGCTGTGACATCCAATCTACTCAGTCACCGCTTTCAGTCACCATCAACCACCATCCCACCCTTCTTTTGCCAAAACATCACGTCCATGCCATTGCTGAACAACAATAACATGAAAACAAGTCGAAAAAAACGCTGTTCAGTCGATAGATGTCGAAACTACATCATTACACAGGCTTCCGAACAACATTAATATAAAAGACCATTGGCACGTCAGCTTCAGCATCTTTCACACAGCCATTCCATTAAACTTTAAAAATTTACATTAAAAATTTTATTTAATTAATAGAAGTTAATTGATAAAGAAAATCTATTTATGACATTATTTTTGACAGCATTATGATTATTTATTAAAACTTCAGACAACAACAATTAGTGCCATGAGGTTATTTGCAACACTATATGTTCTACAAAATAGAGGACTACACACCTTACAGCGCAATATAATGTGGCTTTAGAAGAGGAAAGGTAGGATTAAGAAGTGAGCAAGTGATGAATTAGTATTATAGGTCCCAAGCAGATACAGTAACAATAATGGGTGCTCTACCTTATGCAGTCTCCATTGATGGCTAATAAACATTGATACAAGTAGGTTATGGTTAAAGTGGTGAACTTATAAAGTCTTAAATATTTTGTTTTCCCTTCTCAACGCATTATGCATTTACTCACCAATAATGGCTACCTTTTTAATTTGGTCAAGTCTCCAAGTCGAAGGTGCCCAGCAGCAGATTCCGTACCATGGCAGTAGCAGAGGTGGCAAGGCGGGCTGCTCTCCACGCTTCTGCCTGGCAAAACACCCCAGAGCCCTTTATAACTTCAATCTGAAAAATTATTTCACATCACAATATTAATTTATTGGCAACTTTTAGAAACTTTTCATGTTTCATACTGATTCTTATGTTTAGCTTCCCAATAGTTAATAGGATTTTATGTATAAATGCAGATTAATGATAATCTGGACATTCTGGACATTTGTTTACATGCAGGGTAAAACTGCAACAGGAACAGTACAAAATAAAAACTGAAAAAAGACGGACATTCAGCGTAAAACAGTGCAAGATAAAAAAAAAACTGTACAAAACATACATGCAGGGTAAGCATTGGTGGGAGCAATGTCCAAGCAGCGTAGAGAAATATTTCTGTACGGCTTTATTGTTTTGTGCTGTGTAGTATAGTATTGTAATAGCTGATCAGAGTGATCAACTCCCCATGTGCTGGTTGTACGCAGTCACAGGACATGGAAATGTCTTTGTAGTCCATGTACCTTGTAATTTCACCCTCATCTTCACCGCGTCTACTGTAAAGCAGAATGGATGGTAGAACAGGTAGATACTTCTCGTGTGTCCATCCACTTCACAAATACAAGAGGTCCATCTGAACGGAGCTTGCGTGTCCTGATGTGAGGGGCTGGTGAAGGCAAGGGTGATGCAGACACATTCCTAAAAACAAATAAATAAAAAAATGTTAACCTATACTGTTCAGAGTAAATGGACGTGCAATTAATATGGATGCACAATATATACAGTACAGAGATGACCAAAAATGTATCCACACCTCAACATGAAAAATATACACCTCTCTTCTGTAGGTCACATGACAGCATCAATGATGGTGATAGATAATACTACACACTGCTGCCATAATTCAATTTGAGTTTTAAAAAACACCATCCACTGGACATTACACACATATTGAACACATTCTAAACAATTACATCTTATCAGGTATTTGTAAATACACGCTAAACAAAAGGGATTATATACATTTACACCAAAGAAATATTCATAAGCATCACTTAGCTACATAAGGCAGTATTTTAGCCACCTGCAACTAGCTTGTTTGTGCTAAATAACATTACTGATAGCAGTGTTATAAGCTAACCAAAATGGAGCCAAATACACATTAGCAACCATAATCTAAAGCTATCCAAAACAAGGTGAATATAAACATCTGTAAACTCCATAAGGCATTAGCTTAGCCACCGGGAAATATCATGTTTGTGCTACATGAGGCAGCATTTAGCATGATTTACCTAAACTATATAAATGGCATTGAAAGCCAATGTGTCACACAAGCTGACAAGAGCTAGCTGTAGTGAGGAAAATATTTACTAATATTAGTTTAATATTATCAGAATAAGAGTTATATAAGACTTAATAACTTACCCAGTGTAGCATGGGTCTATTCTCTGTTCAAAATGCTCCCGTTCGGCGTCGGAATCACACAGTCTTCTTCTGAGGTAAATGTAAACTTTCCAGAACATTCTGAAGAGTTTCCTCGGATGTGTAAGCACGTGCCATCTTCCAAAACGTGCTGAAAACTCACTGAATCGGAGTATTTTCAAACCTGTCTCTCTGTGTTCGTTTTTTCATGCCGGTGTCCGGGGGCGTGGTCTAGTATGTAAATTACCCGGACTGATTTCCGTGTGATTGGCGTGTGGGCGTGTCCTGCCTCGGGTCATTAGCATATAAGTGTGACAGAAATTCTGTGCCTCTCCTTGGTTTCATACGGATTACATAAACTGAGAATATTTGTTTTCAATGTGACTTGCATCATTTAAAAGTAGACACTTTAAGCTTTATATATATATATTTCTCATTTCAGTTAATTTTAGTGACGTGTTTCAAAAAGATTTTCATGGAGACTGAGGTTTCATATATGTGCATATATCCTCATATACTGTATGTGGCCAATTAGGATTAGTTTTTTGCATTTTTTTTGTTAGTTCTTAGTTATTGCCTTGATAATAGAAAATATGAGCTAGGCATCATGTATGACAGTTGCCAAAGTGAGATATGAGCTAAAATGACCAGATCCTGCCATAGGAGACATATCTTGTATGTACATATACAGTAGGGCTTATATGTGGATATAAAGAAGCAATACAGGAGACCTATATGGCCTGTATATGCACATATATGCACCTCAATGTTGCCTACATGTGGCATATATACGCATATATGCAGCATATATACGCATATATGCAGCATATATATTATCATATATGTGCATATATACTGCATATAGGTTTCATATATGCGCATATATCCTCATATTTACATTTACATTTAGGCATTTGGCAGACGCTCTTATCCAGAGCGACTTACATTTTTATCTCATTATACATCTGAGCAGTTGAGGGTTAAGCGCCTTGCTCAAGGGCCCAACAGTGGCAACTTGGTGGTTGTGGGGTTTGAACCTTAGTCCAATGCCTTAACCACTGAGCTACCCCTGGCCCCATATAGGTGTGATTATATGCGCATATATACTGCATATAGGTTTCATATATGCGCATATATCCTCATATACTGTAGGTTCTTTCCATGTGGGGCACGCACACTGCTCTGGGTCAGACACAGACAACGGGAAACAGGAACTAAGGTCTCAAACAAATGCTTCCCAACAGAATACCGTAGGTCGCATCGCCAAAATTCTTTCACCGTGAGTGGCAGGAACTTCCAGACTACAACATATTGAATTCTCATGCCTGTAGAGTGTATTATAATGACGTGGCGACAGTGTAAAAACACCCTCCGATGTTAAATGCGAGCCGAAAATTGAGTACTTTTGAACGGCAAACAGGAATTAAGCTGTCAAGTGAGTAAACTAGACAGCAAGGTAAATACACAAAACTTACCGTCAAATTATTTTTTTTCCTCAATATATATATATATATATATATATATATATATATAATTATTTTTTTTTTTTTTTAAGCACCATGGCAAATCTCTTGTAGTCAATTTTTTAACCTGTTTTAAACACATACACACATGCATACACATTTTTATAGAAATGCACTTAGTTAATTTAATTTGCCTTACATTGTTGAATGAGAATGGGTTCCACAACCAAAAATCAACATTGATTCAATGTTTGTCTTTTCAACACTGAAAAGCATTGAATTATCAACATTGATTCAACATTATTTAGCATTGAAAAATCAACCTCAACCAAAATGATGATTCTGATGAAATTTCAACATTGAATCAATGTCACCTTGCTATCTGGGTACTTATCTATTATACTGAAATATTTAAATACTTTAAATGTAAACTTACGCATTAACTTGAGCAGTGGTGTTACTTTTTTTTTTTTAATATGTGCTCATATTTCCTTAAGTTTGCATGAGCATATCAAGTTTAGCTGGGGGAAAAATGCAGATCTCCTTTTTTCTGCTGTTGCCATGGTGAGTCGTAATATTTCGCTCCATTGATAATGGCTTTTTAGAGTCGCGGTGTACACGCTCTGAGTTAGTCCACTCCGAGTTGATTGACCTTACTCAGATCAGCTGTTCTGAAACCCGAAAACTCTGAGTTTTTAATCTCTGGGTCAATCAACTCAGAGTTCAAGTTAAACTCCGAGTTGTTTGAACCTCCTTTCTGAAATAGGCCCCAGATCTTACTGTCAGGATTTTATACATTTAAAAACAAACATAAGTAAATAACGTTTGTCACTGTTGTGTTTTTACAGTAAAGAGTTAAATGACTGAATTGAATTCGTTAATAAAAACACAGCTGTAGGCAGCATGATTCAGAATGTACGATTTAATTTATTAACCATCATTTGTAAAAATTAATTCACAGGTACTATTGTTCAGACTTTACAGCTCAGTCATTAATGTCATGCTGTGGAAAACATGCTGTATATACAGTGTTACGACCTCTAAGGGTTAGCCGCAACAGAAAGAGAGAACTAAATGAGCTTACACCAGAGAGATGTTCAATTGTTTATTTCCACTTTTTCTTGACACGGGATTCATCTTCAGGGGAAGACCAGGCCAAAACAATAAACAAAACAGACTTTGTTTTAAACCTAAATAACCTGAAATTAAATGAAAGAAAACAAAATACAAACTAGCTTACCTGTCTCCCTAAACACTAAACAGAGTGAAAATATATACAAAAAGAAACGGCGTCTAACCCCCTACTTCCCATATGAAAAGAGTTAAATTACTTACAAACTATTTACAAAAGCTTACATGCAGCGAAATCGGAATCCATATCATAGTCAAAACAGGCAAAGGTTCAGATAAACCGAAGAGTCAGTCAATACAGAGTTTAACAAAGACAATACAGACTATAACACATAAACTCTCTTTCTCTCTGGCACAACACTCAAAAACAAACGACAAAACATACAACAGTCAATCAGAATTTTGTAACTACTAGCACACGACAGGTCAAAATCAACGAGGCTCAAAAATGGGGCCAGGCTGAGTGTTGGGGTGGTCCTTATATCAGGATAGGATGTATAGTAGAACCAATCCGGAGCACCAGCTGATTAACAGGCCACACCCACCTAAAACAGACACAAGTCCAACACAGGAGCAGAGAGAGAAATCTGACAGATACAAATAGCACATCAGAATCATAACAACAGGCTTATGCAAAAGTTTGGGCACCCCTTAATAAATAACAGATTTTGGTTCTTTTCTTTTTTTTTTTTTTAATGAAAAGATTTTATTTTCATTTCAGTTTTATTTGTATAGCGCTTTTAAAAATTGACATTGTCTCAAAACAGCTTTACACAATCAAAAGAATTATTTAAGTTTGTATGGAATGTGAATGTGTATGAATCAAAATGCTCAGATAGTCCCTGGTGAGCAAGCCGAGGGCAACAGTGGCAAAGAAAAACTCCCTGAGATGGTAATAGGAAGAAACCTTGAGAGGAACCAGACTCAACAGGGAACCCATCCTCATCTGGGTGAAACAGATAGCAGGAAATGATCTGCATTTATACAGTGTTAAGTGTTAGGTTCAGCTATAATAGTTGATGTTAATTGATGTTAAAATGGAGTCCAGTAGTTATTGGAGACTCAGTAGAAAGTTCCAGTCCTGAACTATCGAATTGTCAAGTCCTCAGAGAAGCAGCTGACAACACCAGTCGAGGCCAGAACCATCGTCTAAGTAGATAGAATCATCCCCAGACACCAGATGCATCCCAAAGAGACACACGGGGCATCCATGCGACGAGACCTCCGACCAGAAACGGGGCACCAGGATGGATCAGACAGGTCCGGAGGGCAGAGGGAGTCTGGATCACTGGCAGCTCAGGAGTGACATGTGTAGCTCGACAGAGAGAGAGAGAGAAAGAGTGAAAGGGGGAGACAGGGGGAGAGAGGAAACAGAAAGAGGGGGAGAAAGAGAAGAGGAGGAGAGATGGCAATTAGGTATGGTCACAGTCACAATGTGTAATGTGAATGTATATTTACTGTAGAGTGGAAGCAGGGACTCCGGCAGGACTAACTATGACAGCATAACTAAAAGGGAGAGCCAGAAGGAAACACAAACATGAGGGCTCCCTGAGATGTAAAGCAAACAATCACCTCACCGTCAACAAACCTGAGTGATCAAATGAGAGTGAGGAAGACAGCATCTAAACATACCAGTTCACCATAATACTCTACGTCCATGAGTCCCCCAGATCTGCTCCTTTACCTTATGGCAAATCTATTTATAAAAAAGCTTGGCTGAATAAATAGGTTTTTAGCCTAGACTTAAACACTGAGACTGTGTCTGAGTTCCGAACACTATTTGGAAGACTATTCCATAATTTTGGGGCTTTGTAAGAAAAAGCTCTGCCCCCAGCTGTAGTTTTCATAATACGCGGTACTGACAAGCAGCCTGCATCCTTTGACCGAAGTCGGCGTGGCGGATCGTAAGACACTAGCAGTTCGCTCAGATACTGCGGCGCGAGACCATTTAATGCTTTATATGTCAAGAGTAGTATTTTAAAATCAATGCGAAATTTCACAGGGAGCCAATGTATTGAAGATAGGATAGGGGTGATGTGCTCATATCTTCTGGTTCTAGTGAGGACTCTCGCTGCTGCATTCTGGACTAGCTGAAGCTTGTTTATGCACCTAACAGAACAACCAGACAGTAAGGCATTACAATAGTCCAACCTAGAAGTGATAAAAGCATGAACTAGTTTTTCTGCATCGTTTAGCGACAATATATTTCTTATCTTGGCAATATTTCTGAGGTGAAAGAATGCTATCCTGGTGATATTATCTACATGAGCTTCAAATGAAAGGCTGGAATCTATAATCACGCCGAGGTCTTTTACTGTTGCACTTGATGGAAGAGAAAGGCCATCTAAAGTTACAGTGTGATCTAAGATTTTACTTCTAGCTGTATGCGGTCCTATGACTAGAACTTCTGTCTTATCCGGATTAAGCAGAAGAAAGTTAATTAGCATCCAATTTCTTATGTCCTGCACACATTGCTCAACTTTAGTAAGATGGTTTTTCTCATCAGGTTTTGTTGAGACGTATAGCTGTGTGTCGTCAGCATAACAATGAAATCTAATACCATGCTTACGGATTATGTTGCCCAGAGGAAGCATGTAAAGGGAAAAAAGCAGTGGGCCTAAAACTGAACTCTGCGGAACGCCAAACTCCACTAGAGAACATGCAGAATGATCACCATTTAAGTCTACATACTGATAACGATCGGTCAAATAGGATCTGAGCCAGGAGAGGGCTGTACCCTTAATTCCTACTACATTTTCTAATCTGTGAAGAAGAATAGCATGATCAATGGTGTCAAAAGCTGCACTGAGGTCGAGTAATACAAGCATAGTTACACAACCCTGATCAGAGGCCAATAGGAGGTCATTTACTACTTTAACGAGTGCTGTTTCTATGCTGTGATGAGGCCTAAATCCTGACTGATACAGGTCATGTATGCCATTTCTATGTAGATATGAGCATAGCTGCTCCGCTACTATCTTTTCCAGAATCTTACAGATAAAGGGGAGGTTTGATATTGGCCTGTAATTGGACAGCTGACAGGAGTCGAGGTCAGGTTTCTTAATTATTGGTTTGATAACTGCTAATTTAATTTAATTTTGGAACATAACCAATGCTGAGTGAGGAATTAATTATTCTCAACAGCGGTTCTGTTATTACTGGTACTATCTGTTTAAGAAAATGTGTCGGTATAGGATCTAATATACAGGTTGATGAATTTGCAGAAGAGATGAGTGAAATTAGTTCATTCTCTTCAAGGGGAGTAAAGTATTCTAGGTTTGAATCTGACATGGCTAGGTTAACATCTGTATCAATTCCATTGTTCAGTTTCAAAGCCTCAATTTTATGCCTGATATTTACAATTTTATTATTAAAAAAAGTTCATGAAGTCCTCACTATTGCATGATGATGTTGTGGAGATTTCTGTAGTGGTCTTATTTCTGGTTAATTTGGCTACGGTATTAAATAAAAATCTAGGATTATTTTTATTTTCTTCTATAAGAGTGGAGAGATACGTTGATCTAGCTACACTAAGAGATTTCCTATAGTTCAGGATGCTCTCTTTCCATGCTATTTGAAATACTAACAATTTAGTTTGACGCCATTTACGCTCTAATTTCCGAGCGGTCTGTTTTAAAGTGCGCGTGTGATCGTTATACCAGGGAGCGAGTTTCTTATCTCTATCAGTTACTAAATACTGATTATGTACTGTAGGGTGCCAAACTTTTTCACAGTGCCACGATAATGTTGAAATTTTTTATTCTTGTTCAATTTATATCATAAAAGGTAACTATGCACCAATGTTTGCTGAAAATATTGTGCATTCTTTTTCCATTTCCAAGAGAAACTGTGTTAAAGTCTTTTCAATTAAAGAGATCACCAAAATCTGTTATTTATCAAGGGGTGCCCAAACTTTTGCCTCTAAATTATGTACAAAATAAATTACATTACTGCAACATTTACAATCAACAGTAACTCTAAATGCTTTGTTAAGCAGGCACACACACACACACACACACACACACACACACACAGGCACACTCGTCTCTTCCTCTGTGCTCTCTCTGCCTTTTTTATCTCCTGCCAACACACTGCAATAAATAAAGTAAATAAAGAGCTACAGGTGAAAAGCATTAGATGTTTCCTGGCCTGTGTTCAGTAGATCAGGAGATTTAGACCTGATGATGTCACAGCTACATGTGGACTACAGGGACTTTGGTGTCTGACTTTGATTGATTACAGTTTTCTATGCCACGTTCACTGAGACGTAACTGATGCCAGTGTTGGGCGTCTCTGAGCTCCTGTAGGTGAAAGCGTGCAGTTAGAATTTCCTTTATTGTTCACTGACTAGTGAGAGAGAATGAGCACTGACTAAAATTTGACAGACTAATGGGTTTAAAAATGAGAAATTTCTTTCCACTTCAATAAAATGTAATTTAATAGTCACATTACAAACTGTGGGATTCTGGGAAAATTGTATGTGAATTTATGCTTAAAACAGAATTGAACAAAAACAGAATCATGTCTCAGTTACTCTCAGTTTTCACCCTGAACTTAAGTAAACTTTTCTTTCATGATGTGACTCAAGACATGAGTCATATTCATCTGTTCAACAGGTCCTTATTGAATTTTATTTAAATATGTAATGAACAATTCTAAACTGGATTCATTCTCATTTTTATCCCTTTTGTATTTAAACTGAATTATTTTTGTTACTACTACAGTATGTTTAAAAATAAGCTGAAGCTTTACTTCTGAATGAAACTCTGTGATGCTTACATCTACAGAAGGTGTGTTTGATTCACACACTCTCACAACACACATCTGTGTTCATCTACACTGTGTAGATGACACATGGTCATCTACAGAATGTCACGGCATGCCAGGTCACGCCCACATCTCAAGTAAGGTCATGATCACCTGCACACTCCTGATCCATCCCTTTCCTTGCTTTTCACCGTCTCATTCATCGCTCCAAAGACACCAGTTCTACATTCTAGATCATCACAGCTCTCTATTTAACACGCCTTCAGACAACAGCTCTCTGCCAGATTATTGTGTGCTATCCATGCCCAGTATCCCAGCGTTTCTTTCTGCTTTGACCTTCCAGATCTCGACCACGACTCTATCACATTACATATTTCCTGCCTTCCCGAATTTACTGTTGCCGACATTTGGATTTGTTTTTTGATCACGAGTTTTGATTACTGACTTTTCTGTATGATTCTCCGCTACTGACCTCTGCCTGTTCCTCGACCACAAGCTATTCCTCGCTTCCGCATTCCCGCCACAGAGCCCACTCATGGAAACGGCGAGCATTCCTCACGACGCGTTCTTCCACCACGCCCCCCGTGACACAGCTCTAGTGATGAAACACACAAATCTGTACTGGTAAATGTCTAAGTGTTGGGTAGTGATGAGAAATTTCAGAAACAATAAACAGAGGATTCACAAATCATTTAATTCACTGATTTTTATTATATTTTCTGTAGCACATGATCAGGCTGTACAGTGAAAAAAAATAAAAATAATTGTCAAGATCTTGACAACTGAATACAGTTTAAATTTCATATATGAACACAAATGTATAGATTTGACACAATGTTTATAATCATCATGTCTAAAGGAAAGCCATCAGTAAACACAGAGACGTTTACCCTTGAGTTAAACGACATCATGTTACATACAGACAGACAGAGACAGTCAGTGGTCCAGAAGGTCAAGGCACATCTCTCTTGTGTGTCTTGTGTCCCTAATTAATTTTTGTATAGTTCCAGTTGCATGTGTGACCACTCTCCAGTGTGTGCTCAGTATGATGTGTTTGAGTGCTGTAAGTTGGTAACACTACACTGTTTTATTGATGTTTAGGCAAAACAAAGTAAAAAATTTTATTTTTAAAGTTTCCCAATAAACACTCATAAAAATTAATTTCTATAGTGGGATGAGAGAGTCACATCATCACATAGCAGTTATTCTCTCACCCTCACTTTGATATTATTGATTCTTTACATTAAATATCTCATATAGATTTTCATTCAAATCATTTGAATAACTGAACATATATGAACAATGTGACAATAATCCTGAGGTGTTTAGTGTCGTCACTGGGAGAGTAATAGTGTTTTACTGTAGTGTTTTGTGTAGTAAAGACTACTTCAGATTCTGATACTGTATTTATTTTTTAACAGACAGACCTAGACCTAGTCTCACATCAAGCCATGAAGGAGATGCACTGTCAGGAAACCCAGTAACTCTGAACTGTACATTGACTCTGTCACCTGCTGGATGGACATTTTACTGGACCACATCCACACCCACACCCATATCCATATCCACACCCAAATCCACATCCACGCCCATATCCATAACCACATCCACACCCACACAGAGCACTGTGACAGAAACTGCAGGATATAACTCCACCTCTTCATACTACCACCACTACTACTCCCACTATAACATCAGCTCAGTTAATGTCTCTGATGGAGGTCAGTACAGGTGCAGAGCTGGAAGAGGAAACCCAGTCTACTACACACACTACAGTGATGCACTCTGGGTAAATGTTATTGGTGAGTAAGAAACTTTCTGTTAAGTGATTCTGTACAACACTTAATATGTGAGCAGCGTCACAACACAGCAACATTTACACACACTGTACAAACTCCTAGCTAATCATAAAGAGAAATCAGATGGTCAGTCACTGCTCACAGATCAATGTTTAGTGTGTTGTTCCCTTGCTGACACTCAGTGTTAATGAATATACAGAGTTCTGTGAAGGATAAAGATATTGATGATAAAGGTCCATAAAATTACAGTAATGTGCTGTAAAAACATGACGTTGAATTATTGTAATTCATTTAAAGTCAAGTTAGAAAAATCCTTGTGTTAAGCTGCTCAATCTTAAAACTCACACAGGATTAAAGCAACTCTATGGTGGCTCAGAAGGACACAGTACATGCGTCTCATGTGCTTGGCAAAATGCTGAACGTGAACAGCAGTTATTAAATGTTATAGCGAACACATTTGGTCCATTAAACACAGTGATGTAAACGGTCAGCTCTGTTGTGTCCAAATATGTATTTATAAGCAAACTCATACAGAATCTGCTTATTAAAGTACATGAACTACAGTACTGTATATTGCCAAAAGTACTCCCATTATTTTAATTGAATACCCTCGTTTAATTATAATTAACCATGGTCAACAGAATTCTGCGAAGGAAGGAAGGATAAGACAAATGGGATAAAACTAAGATTTTTATTTTATATTTAATAAAAACCCTGTTTTACACCTGCAGCAACTTACAAATGAGGTCTCAATTTGAAAAGATGTACAAAACATAAAACACCACAAATAAGTAATTATAGAAAAAAAATTAAACACCAACAGAAACGTTTTGTACTTTTACTGGACGTTAAATATGACCATTAGATATGGTTGGTCAGGAAACTCTTGAAGTCAGATGCAGACAGGACTCTTTTCAGTCACAAACTGCTGTGAAAAAATATAGAGATAGTTATTCAATTAAAATTCATGGTACTTAATTTAGCAAATGAACAACATTTATACTTTGTTCCTCTCGCTTCACAACTTATGAGAACAGACTGAAACGAGAACCTTACTGAAGATTAAGCACGCGCATATAACCGTCGGTATTTTAAGTGTAATTAATAATGCAAGAAATAGCTTAAACCAAAATAACGAGACAAAACATCGTTAAACAGCAGGTGACATTTATGTTCAGTATTTCATTTCTATTTAGAAATATGGGAATTAAGTCCTGCTTAACTTTTTCCACACGCCCGCCAAACGTTTGTCTTCTCGCGATGTTTGCTTTGATATTTCCGTTTTTCATAGTGACACAATCTCTTTGGTTTATCTCAACAGGATTGAATCTAATACATGTTAAGTTGTTGAATTTCATGCAAATACAACATGATTTATTCATGTTTATCTTGGAAACATGAAATTATTATGTACAAAACACATACAGATGTCGCCATTAAGACTGCGCGTGTTTTCCCGCGAGAAGGCGAAATTTAGCGCGCGGTGTTTAAATTCCATTGGGAATTTAAAATAAATGTGCTGTGCTTCACGGAATATCCGCCAGATGGCGCATGGAAGGACTTTATCTAAAAGCCGGACCAAGTACAGTAAACGATGAATGTAACGACGCGGATGAACTCTGCTCAAGCAAACATGAATTTTATTTTGTTTTTTAATAGATCTTTCATGATGAATGAGTGTATATGTGCTTCATATTTAATGCACAGCATATAGTCATTATTAATCAATAATCATAATTGCCTCTGTGTTTTAATATAATGTAAGTCATTTTGTTTATTTATATCTGCTTGTATTCATATTAAGAAAGATGCGTCAGTCGTGAAATTATTTCCAACATTAACACGCATTATTAACGTCGACAGAATAAAGTAAAGTTTTATTTCTGAAAGTGATGCACGGGCTTCATCGTCGGCGCCAGACTGTTGATGTCTCTTTCCAGGAACAGGCATATTGTTAAATTATTATCACTTTTGGCCAAATAGGCAGCCGTAACAGAGGTGAGGGCACGCACGTCATCACGTGTGCTTAGCCTACTCTGCGTTCACCGTAAAATGCAATATATACGTTTATATTTTTGTTCATTTGTATATGTATGTTATTAATATTAATTTATTATTATTATTATTATTATATATTAAAATATTTTTTTGAGCAGCTGGGATGGTGCCCTCCTGGGAGTTGTTGCCCTCGCAGACTGCGTACTCTGCGTATAGGGAGCGGCGGTACTGATGCCAACATATCTTGTAAATGAATAAAGCTGTTTATCGCTGTGCAGAAACCCACGGCTCGTACTTCCACTTTACAAAAGGCCGTGTTTTGATCAAAAGGCTGCTAATCGCGCGATTTATCGATACAAATGCAGACATTCTCGGCCAGAAATGCACCAAGGACAAATACATTCACAGTACTGTGTAGGCTACTCGCGTTGTTTTCGCGCGGAGAGATTGTGTGTGCGTGCACGGTGAGTTTGTGTTGATAAGTGTATGTTGTCAAAGTATTTGTGGACATATAATTAGGAAACTCTACTGTATTTATTTGAACACAGTAAAGGTGTTACAGTAATGTTTCGTACATTCCTTAATCTGTCCTTTCGGTTTGTGTTTTAGGTTTCACTGTTTTCAATATACTGTACATAATGTAAAACGTATGGACAACAATGTTCCGGAAGCGGTATTGTCATGTCTCTCTTCTTAATAAGGCGGACGCAAGTGCAGGCCTTGAACGAAAAATGATCTTTATTTATATTTACAAACTCAAAATTTCACTCCGAACAAAAAATTAGAAACCCAACAGAAAATGTCCAACAAACATGGGAGTCTTTCTATTTCTTTAAAGAATACCGGTATTCCTTTTCCGGCACGGACCTTGGAAGTTCCAGGCTCTTTTTAATCCTGGAGGGGAACAAGCAGAACACACACACAGAACGGGATTTCTCACATGCACGCACAACGGTGGACAGACATGGGACTCCGGGGTCGGCTGGTATAAATAGAGAGAGACAAAAGGATGCACAGGTGATCTTCATAATTAGACATAGTGAAAGACATACACACGTAGACACACTAGGGGGAGACAAAGCGACGGCTCAGTAATCCGGGGAGCTGGATCTCACTCCCCGAGGCTGTGGTGGTCCAGATGTTATAGTACCCCCGCCCTCACCGGAGGAAGGCGAGGGCATCCCCTATGCGCCGCCGGGGGGAGCGAGGACTCACCTGGGTGACGGGTTTGCCGGTGGGCGGGGCGACCCGGAGGACGGGGCGCTGGGCGATCCGGCCGTGCTCGGTGGAATTCTGCGATGAGTTCTTGACTCAAAATGTCTCGTGCCGGGACCCAGCTCCGTTCCTCCGGGCCGTAGCCCTCCCACTCAACTAGATATTGCAGAGTCCCCGCTCTCCTCCGTGAGTCCAGCAGTTCTTTGACTCGGAATGCCGGGGCACCCTCTATTTCCACAGCCCCGGGGAGCGAAGGTTCCGCTGCTCCTTCATCCAGTGGTCCCCGAACCACCGGCCTGAGAAGAGAGACATGGAAGACAGGGTGAATACGTAGGTGTGCTGGGAGTTTTAGTTTAAAAGACACTGGGTTTACTTGTGCGGTGATGGGGAAAGGGCCTATGGTCACCAATTTCTGGAAGAACGCTTTCCAGACCCTGGCGATGAATTGGGGACCACGATCGGAAACAATATCTTCCAGTATGCCGTAGCAGCAAAACACTGAAGTGAATAGGGTTTCTGCCACCTGGAGGGCTGACGGGAGGGAGTGAAACGGGATGAACTTGCATCCTTTAGAAAATCTGTCCACTACTAGTAGGATTGTGGTGTACTCTTTAGATACCGGCAGATCTGTGACAAAGTCCACGGCGATGTGGGACCACGGTCTGTTTGGTATTGGCAGGGGAGTTAATTTTCCAACAGCAAGAGTGTTTATATTAATTATAGATCCAGTTAAAAAATTTTACTTGTTAAAATAATAGTTTGGGAAATGTATTAATATATATTTCTTTTCCTTACAGAGAGTCCTAAACCTATGGTGATTATAAAGCCTGATACACAGGTCTTCTGGGGAGAGAGAGTGATTTTCAGGTGTGACATACAGAAAGGAGGAGAAACTGAGTGGACATATAGCTGGTATAGAGACGGTCTCACATTCTACCCATACAGCACAGGACAGGAATTTACAGTCACAGATTATTATTACTCCAGTGGTAAATACACCTGCAGAGGGAGGAGAAGAGACTCTCAGCTCTCACAGATCAGTGATCCTGTTACACTCTCTGTATCAGGTGAGTGTGTGTGTGTGTGTGTTATTACTTATACATGTAACATATATCACTAGTTTCTGATTTTCTTTTAGATTTTATTGTATGATAAACCAAGTCTCATTATTATTATTGTACAGCTCCTTATTTCTGTTTACTCACTTTTCTATCGTAAAGTAACGAAATCATTTGATCCGTAAAGAATCACCACAATTTATTATACATCAGTGTGACACATTTTTCCATCAGCTTTCATTTACACTGTCAGAAAATAACACACACTAATGAGAACCAATTCCTCTTCACCTAATAGTCAAGCTGATCTTACTGTCAGGATTTTACACATTTAAAAACAAATAAGTAAATAATGTTTGTCACTGTTGTGTTTTTACAGTAAAGAGTTAAATGACTGAATTGAATTCGTTAATAAAAACACAACTGTAGGCAGCATGATTCAGAACGTAATATTTAATTTATTAACCATCATTTGAAAAAATTTATTCACAGGTACTATTGTTCAGACTTCACACTACAGCTCAGTCATTAATGTCATGCTGTGGAAAACATGCTGTATATACAGTGTTACGACCTCTAAGGGTTAGCCGCAACAGAAAGAGAGAACTAAATGAGCTTACAACAGAGAGATGGTCAATTGTTTATTTCCACTTTTTCTTGACACGGGATTCATCTTCAGGGGAAGACCAGGCCAAAACAATAAACAAAACAGACTTTGTTTTAAACCTAAATAACCTGAAATTAAATGAAAGAAAACAAAATACAAACTAGCTTACCTGTCTCCCTAAACAATAAACAGAGTGAAAATATATACAAAAAGAAACGGCGTCTAACCCCCTACGTCCCATATGAAAAGAGTTAAATTACTTACAAACTATTTACAAAAGCTTACATGCAGCCAAATCGGAATCCATATCATAGTCAAAACAGGCAAAGGTTCAGATAAACCGAAGAGTCAGTCAATATAGAGTTTAACAAAGACAATACAGACTATAACACATAAACTCTCTTTCTCTCTGGCACAACACTCAAAAACAAACGACAAAACGTCTCGGGTTACATTTCTGTAACCCTGTTCCCTGAAAGGCGGGAACTAGATGCTGCGTGAAAACGCTATGGGAACCAGTTTGTCGCGTTGCCGGTCGTTGAAGCATGCTGTGAAAACACGCCAAAGTTTTTGGCTATATATAACCTCGACAGGTGACGTCATCTGATTAGATGTAGGTGGAGGTTATAAAAACAGGTGAGCCGCCAACGACCTCAGATTAATTTGTCTGAACAGCCGTCCGGTCACGTGGTAGTGCGGCATTGCGACGCAGCATCTCGTTCCCGCCTTTCAGGGAACAGGGTTACAGAAATGTAACCCGAGACGTTCCCTAGCAAGGCTACACTCGATGCTGTGTGAAAACGCTATGGGAACGAGAATACCAACGCCGCCGCACTACAGGTGTCTGGACCCCAAGGTTGTGTAGTGTGTGGCACAAAGCCGAGAAGGTCTCAGAACCATGCCTGGGCAGCTAACTCGGGGCTTTGCCTGAGCCCGGAGTAGCATGAACATCCAGATTATAATGTAACATAAATGTAATGTGTGCGGGGAGGAGCAACCCTCCGTGTCACACAATTTGCTGCAGGGGAATACCTCTTGCTGGTGCAAAAGGAGGCGATCTCCCTGGTTGAATGAGCCCTGCTTCCTAGAGGCGAAGTTAACCCACGCGCCTCATAGGAGAGGGCAATATGCATCTCTCACCCAGTGTAGTGGTGGCCGCTCAGCGGCCCCAAGACATGTAAAGGCTGCGTTAGACGTAAATCTGAAGAGCACCTGCTGGACACAGTAAGTGAAGTCTCTCCTGCTCCGAAGCTGTAAAGGCGGAGGATGGAATGCTTCAAAACAATAGGGTGATGTTGTTTATGGACTTAGGCCGATAGCTCAGTGAGGATGCAGTTACATGCGTCCTGAGAGTACTTGGGCACAGGCCCGAGGACAACCTTCCCTGCAGGGACTCCAGCACTGAAACAATTCAGGAGTGGACTGGGTCTACCTGCTTTGCACACACACTTGCTGCAGGGGAATACCTCTTGCTAGTGCAATAGATGAGGCGATCCCCCAGGTTGAATGAACCCTGATTCCTAGAGGCGAAGTGAGCCCACGCGCCTCATAGGAGAGGGTAATGGCATCTCTCACCCAGTATAGTGGTGCTCTGACTTACGCCACTGGCTCATGCGGTGGACGTACTGTAAATCTGAAGAGCACATACTGGACAGTAAGTGAAGTTTCTCCTGCTCGTTACAAATGGAACTTTTCGGGAAAATAGTTCAGTGAGGAAACGGATAAGTACATCTTGAGAGTACTAGGGCACAAGCCTGAGGACAAGCTTTTCTTGCCGAAACTCCAGCACTGAAACCTTTCGGCAGTGGACTGGGTCTGCCTGCTTATCACACACTTGCTGCAGGGGAATACCTCTTGCTAGTGCAATAAACGAGGCGATCCTAGATCCAGAGTCAGGGAGTAGCAAAAGGGGACATTTGCTGATGTTGCGAGGCAAAGCGGTCCACCTCTGCTGCATGAAATCTCACCGAGATTGACTGACCACTTCGGGGTGGGGTTTCCATTCCCCGTGTGTCAGAGATTGACTGGACAGTTACAACTGCTCTCACATTCATATGCCCTGGAATGTAAATCGCGCTGAGGGACAGGAACCTGGTGCGCTAGCTATTCAGCGGCGCAGGCACAGTCCGCCCTGGCGATTAATATATGAGACTTGCCATAGTGATGTCCACCCACAATGGGACATGGCACTCTCAACCGCTGGAGGAAGTGCTTTAGGGCGAGAAATAGAGCCATCATTTCGAGGCAATTGATGTGCCGTACGAGAAGAAGGCCTCTCCACTTTTAAAAAACATTCCATTTGAGGCATAAGCTCTTGAAGAGGGATAATAGATCCAGAGTCAGGGAGTAGCAAAGGGGACATTTGCTGATCTTGCGAGGCAAAGCGGTCCACCTCTGCTGCATGAAATCTCACCGAGATTGACTGACCACTTCGGGGTGGGGTTTCCATTCCCCGTGTGTCAGCGATTGACTGGGCAGTTACAACTGCTCTCACATTCATATGCCCTGGACCGTAAATCGCGCTGAGGGACAGGAACCTGGTGCGCTAGCTATTCAGCGGCGCGAGCACAGTCCGCCCTGGCGATTAATATATGAGACTTGCCATAGTGATGTCCACCCACAATGGGACATGGCACTCTCAACCGCTGGAGGAAGTGCTTTAGGGCGAGAAATAGAGCCATCATTTCGAGGCAATTGATGTGCCGTACGAGAAGAAGGCCTCTCCACTTTTAAAAAACATTCCATTTGAGGGCATAAGCTTTTGAAGAGGGATAATAGATCCAGAGTCAGGGAGTAGCAAAGGGGACATTTGCTGATCTTGCGAGGCAAAGCGGTCCACCTCTGCTGCATGAAATCTCACCGAGATTGACTGACCACTTCGGGGTGGGGTTTCCATTCCCCGTGTGTCAGAGATTGACTGGGCAGTTACAACTGCTCTCACATTCATATGCCCTGGACCGTAAATCGCGCTGAGGGACAGGAACCTGGTGCACTAGCTATTCAGCGGCGCGAGCACAGTCCGCCCTGGCGATTAATATATGAGACTTGCCATAGTGATGTCCACCCACAATGGGACATGGCACTCTCAACCGCTGGAGGAAGTGCTTTAGGGCGAGAAATAGAGCCATCATTTCGAGGCAATTGATGTGCCGTGCGAGAAGAAGGCCTCTCCAGCGCCCTTGGGCTGGGATGGTCACCTAAGACCCCCGCCCGTGAGGGAAGCATCTGTCGTTAGCATCTGCGACGACAAGACGAACTTAGAGTGGGACCCAGAGTCAGAACCCGGGGTCTGAACCACATAGGACGGGTACGAAGCACCTGGCGCGTAACCCCTGTTGGGGATTGGCCCTAGAGTGAAATCCCCTGTCTTAGCCACAACTGAAATGCTCTCATGGGCAGGCCCAAGGGTCACCGTGGATACGGCTGCCATAAGAGCTAAGATCTCTGAAAGTGATGGTCACTTTCTTGGTCTAGCTTGATTTCCTTGAGGGTGTTGTTAATGGATTCGACACGAGCGGGAGACAGCTGTGCCCGCTTAGGATCGAATCTCATGTGACACCCAATCCTCAGAACAGGAAAGAGCACGCTTTCGTGGCGTTGGGTCTCAATCCTAAGAGACAAGATGAGCTAGGACGACATGCTGATGTCGAAGCGCTAGCTAATGAGACTGGGCCAGCCAGTCGTCTATGTAATTCAAATATGGATGCCCTGGTAGTCGTAAGAGCCAGAACTACATCCATGCATTTTAATATGTGCTGGTGAGAAAGCTAGACCGACTGAAAGGACCCGATACTGGTAAGCTTGGCCCCCAAAAGCGAACCTCAGGTCTTTCCTTTTTTGTTGAGGAGTATTTCTATATGAAAGTAAGCGTCCTTCAATCGATTGTCACAAATCAATCGCTTGGTAGGATTGAGAGCAATCACTTTAACAGTCAACATTGAACTGTATTGTTTATTTTAGATAGCGATACAGCCCGCGAGATCTAAAAATTTGGGCGCAGCCCCCCGTTCCTCTGCCAGGAATACTGATTATAGTAGTCTGGCTCACTGTCTGGTAGGGGAACATGTTCCATGACCCCATACCCAGCAACTTCTGTCAGGAGATGTGCATCTTTCGGTTTCATGGAAGTGGAGGCCACGCCATTGAAAACACAGACGGTGAAGTGAGAACTGAATCCTGTAGTTCCTCTCTCCAGTGCTTAGTACCCAAGGAGATATACTTGGCAGTACTGTAGCTTCCACGCTGCCAGTTTCTCATAAAAGGGCAAAAGTTTCGGCTGCTTGGTTAAATGGGGGGGGGGGGGGGGGTGTTAGATGTTCGGCATCCTGAAGCATGGCAGGAAAAACCGAAGAACTAACAGCCTATTGGAGACTGATGTTGCCCGAAACACCAGTGGTGGCGGAGCAAAACACCGACCTCCTGGGGGTGCCAGGGAGAACACTTATTCGTTATATATATATAATATTATAAATATATATATATATATATTTTTTTTTTATTCAGTCTGACCTCCTGTGTGCAGTGGAGCACCAAGCTGACCCACTGCCTGAAAAGCTTTTCCCTCTAGGGAAGATAAAAGTCTACACAGCTAGAAAGGAAGTATAAGCTTACCAGGGAGGATGATGTCCCAGGAGAGAGATAGCCTGTGAAGCGTCTCTGCTATCTGGGTGTCATCATACAATCCCGCGTTTCCACATCGACTATATTTAAATAAACAAATAAGTCGATGGCAGGAAAAACACAGCATGAATACAGCCTACTCCATGAAAGGGTTAACTCATATGAAGAGAGCTAAGGGGGGGGGGGGGGGAGAGCGTCATTGAGGCTCCGCCCCCCGGCCACCCGACAGAAGCTGCTTCCGTCTACTGCTTGGAGGTTTTTTTTTTTTTTTTTTAAGTGCTTAAGGCTATTTCCATCTCCGGTAAACAAGAGAGAAATCCTCGTGATGACAACGCGGAAGAAAGGAGTTTTCTTACCTCCCTCTGCCGCAGCTCTGTCAGATGCACGAGTTTTAAGCCAGGAACGCGCGGCGGCTCGCAGCTTCTCACGGAATCGCGCAGCACTAGTCGAAGCAGTGTAGAGATCACACTCCGATATGGATTATCACACACGGAGGGATTTCAACTCGTCAAATCGGTGAGTTAAACACCTTCTTATTTTGCTGGTTTATCACAAGCACGCTTCACAACAAGGCTGAAGACAAATGATCTGAGGTCGTTGCCGGCTCACCTGTTTTTATAACCTCCACCTACATCTAATCAGATGACGTCACCTGTCGAGGTTATATATAGCCAAAAACTTTGGCGTGTTTTCACAGCATGCTTCAACGACCGGCAACGCGACAAACTGGTTCCCATAGCGTTTTCACGCAGCATCGAGTGTAGCCTTGCTAGGGAACATACAACAGTCAATCAGAATTTTGTAACTACTAGCACACGACAGGTCAAAATCAACGAGGCTCAAAAATGGGGCCAGGCTGAGTGTTTGGGGTGGTCCAGCTCATTTTCCGGAGCTCCAGCTGATTAACAGGCCACACCCACCTAAAACAGACACAAGTCCAACACAGGAGCAGAGAGAGAAATCTGACAGATACAAATAGCACATCAGAATCATAACAGGCTTATGCAAAAGTTTGGGCACCCCTTAATAAATAACAGATTTTGGTTATTTTTTTTTTTTTTTTACTGAAAAGATGTTAACACAATCTCTTGGAAATGGAAAAAAAATGCACAATATTTCCAGCAAACATTGATGCATAGTTACTTCTTAATGTGCATAATTTGAACAAAAATAATAACAATATGGCACTGTGTGAAAGTTTGGGCACCCTAAGAGTTCCAGAGTCTCAGATTCTCATTCTAAGGTTTCTGACCTTAAACAGCTCATTGGATCTGATGCGTGGCAACAGCAGTCATTTGTAAATGCCAATTTCAAAGCTTTACAAATACTTTGAGTCTTCAAATCTTGTGCACACACTTGCGGACACTCAAGAACCATGGGTTCCTCTAAGCAGCTGTGTAAGACTCTGAAAATTAAAGTTACTGATGCCCACAATTTAATAAAAAGTAATTTAATAGTCACAATGCAGGAGAAGGCTACAAAAAGATAGCAAAGCATTATCAGCTTGCAAAGTGAGAAATGGAATTAAGAGACGGCAGTTCAAGGGAACTGTGGAGGTCAAGATGAGATCTGGAAGACCAAGAAAACTTCCGAAAGGAACTGCTCATATGCTGGTCAGAAAGACAAACCAAAACCCCCATTTGACTGCAAAATACCTGCAGGAAGATTTAGCAGACTCAGGAGTGGTGGTGCACCGTTCCACAAGACCTTCATGGAAGAGTCAACAGAGGAAAAACCTTACCTGCGTCCCCATCATAAAATCCAACATCAGACGTATGCAACAGAACATCTACAGAAGGCTGATGCACTTTGGAAACAAGTGCTGTGGACTGATTAATTCAAAATAGAACTCTTTGGCCACAACCATCAAAGGCATGTTTGGAGACAAAAAAGGAGCAGCATTTCAAGGAAAGGACACCTTGCCCCTATTAAGCATAGGGGTGGATCTATCACGCTTTAGCGTTTTGTTGCAGGCAGTGGCACAGGAAACACTGCACGGGTGGAAAGAAAAATGGATTCCACTAAATACTAGCAAATTCTGGAAGCAAACATCACACCATCTGTAAAACATCTGACGCTGAAAAGAGAATGATGGCTTCTACAACAGGACAAGGGTCATTCAATAAAACCTAAATAACTTGAAATCCAATGTGGAATACCTCAAAAGACGCAAACTGAAGGTTTTGGAATGGCCATCACAGTCCCCTGATTTAAACATCATTGAACATTTGTGGGTAGATATTACAAGCGCTGTGCATGCAAGATGACCAAAGAATATTACAGAACTATAAGTCTTTTGCAAGGAAGAATAGGAGAAAATCCCAAGTACGAGAATTGAAAGACTTTTAGCTGGCTATACAAAGCGTTTGCAAGCTGTGATATCTGCGAGAGGAGGTGTTAATTCAATTCAATTCAATTCAGTTTTATTTGTATAGCGCTTTTAACAATTGACATTGTCTCAAAACAGCTTTACACAATCAAAAGAATTATTTAAGTTTGTATGGAATGTGAATGTGTATGAATCAAAAATGTTCAGATAGTCCCTGGTGAGCAAGCCCGAGGGCAACAGTGGCAAGGAAAAACTCCCTGAGATGGTAATAGGAAGAAACCTTGAGAGGAACCAAACTCAACAGGGAACCCATCCTCATCTGGGTGAAACAGATAGCAGGAAATTATCTGCATTTATACAGTGTTAAGTGTTAGGTTCAGCTATAATTGTTGATGTTAATTGATGTTAAAATGGAGTCCAGTAGTTATTGGAGACTCAGATAGACTTGTAGAAAGTTCCAGTCCTGAACTATCGAATTGTCAAGTCCTTAGAGAAACAGCTGACAACACCAGTCGAGGCCAGAACCATCTTCTAAGTAGAGAGAATCATCCCCAGACACCAGACGCATCCCAAAGAGACACACGTGGCATCCATGCGACGAGACCTCCAACCAGAAACGGGGCACCAGGATGGACCAGACAGGTCCAGAGGGCAGAGGTGGCAGCTCAGGAATGACATGTGTAGCTCGACAGAGAGAAAGAGTGAAAGGGGGAGACAGGGGGAGAGCGGAAAGAGAAAGAGGGGGAGAAAGGAAGAAGAGCAGAGATGGCAATTAGGTTTGGTCACAGTCACAATGTATAATATGAATGTATATTTACTGTAGAGTGCAAGCAGGGACTCTGGCAGGACTAACTATGACAGCATAACTAAAAGGGAGAGCCAGAAGGAAACACAAACATGAGGGCTCCCTGAGATGTAAAGCAAACAATCACCTCACAGTCAACAAACCTGAGTGATCAAATGAGAGTGAGGAAGACAGCATCTAAACATACCAGTTCACCATAATACTCTACGTCCATGAGTCCCCCAGATCTGCTCCTTTACCTATGCAAATCTATTTATAAAAATGCTTGGATAAATAAATAGGTTTTTAGCCTAGACTTAAACACTGAGACTGTGTCTGAGTCCCGAACACTATTTGGAAGACTATTCCGTAATTTTGGGGCTTTGTGAGAAAAAGCTCTGCCCCCAGCTGTAGTTTTCATAATACGCGGTACTGACAAGCAGCCTGCATCCTTTGACTGAAGTAGGCGTGGCGGATCGTAAGACACTAGCAGTTCGCTCAGATACTGCGGCGCGAGACCATTTAATGCTTTATATGTCAAGAGTAGTATTTTAAAATCAATGCGAAATTTCACAGGGAGCCAATGTAGTGAAGATAGGATAGGGGTGATGTGCTCATATCTTCTGGTTCTAGTGAGGACTCTCGCTGCTGCATTCTGGACTAGCTGAAGGTTGTTTATGCACTTAACAGAACAACCAGACAGTAAGGCATTACAATAGTCCAACCTAGAAGTGATAAAAGCATGAACTAGTTTTTCTGCATCGTTTAGCGACAATATATTTCTTATCTTGGCAATATTTCTGAGGTGAAAGAATGCTATCCTGGTGATATTATCTACATGAGCTTCAAATGAAAGGCTGGAATCTATAATCACGCCGAGGTCTTTTACTGTTGCACTTGATGGAACAGAAAGGCCATCTAAAGTTACGGTGTGATCTAAGATTTTACTTCTAGCTGTATGCGGTCCTATGACTAGTCCTATGCGCTCCTATGACTGTCTTATCCGGATTAAGCAGAAGAAAGTTAATGAGCATCCAATTTCTTATGTCCTGCACACATTGCTCAACTTTAGTAAGCTGCTTTTCTCATCAGGTTTTGTTGAGACGTATAGCTGTGTGTCGTCAGCATAACAATGAAAACTAATACCATGCTTACGGATTATGTTGCCCAGAGGAAGCATGTAAAGGGAGAAAAGCAGTGGGCCTAAAACTGAACCCTGCGGAATGCCAAACTGCACTAGAGAACATGCAGAATGATCACCATTTAAGTCTACATACTGATAACGATCGGTCAAATAGGATCTGAGCCAGGAGAGGCCTGTACCCTTAATTCCTACTACATTTTCTAATCTGTGAAGAGGAATAGCATGATCAATGGTGTCAAAATCTACACTGAGGTCGAGTAATACAAGCATAGTTACACAACCCTGATCAGAGGACAATAGGAGGTCATTTACTACTTTAACGAGTGCTGTTTCTGTGCTGTGATGAGGCCTAAATCCTGACTGATACAGTTCATGTATGCCATTTCTATGTAGATATGAGCATAGCTGCTCCGCTACTATCTTTTCCAGAATCTTAGAGATAAAGGGGAGGTTTGATATTGGCCTGTAATTGGACAGCTGACAGGGGTCGAGGTCAGGTTTCTTAATTATTGGTTTAATAACTGCTAATTTAAAAGATTTTGGAACATAATTAATGCTGAGTGAGGAATTAATTATTCTCAACAGCGTTTCTGTTATTACTGGTACTATCTGTTTAAGAAAATGTGTCGGTATAGGATCTAATATACAGGTTGATGAATTTGCAGAAGAGATGAGTGAAATGAGTTCATTCTCTTCAAGAGGAGTAAAGTATTCTAGGTTTGAATCTGACATGGCTAGGTTAACATCTGTATCAATTACATTGTTCGGTTTCAAAGCCTCAATTTTATGCCTGATATTTACAATTATATTATTAAAAAAGTTCATGAAGTCCTCACTATTGCATGATGTTGTTGTGGAGATTTCTGTAGTGGTCTTATTTCTGGTTAATTTGGCTACGGTATTAAATACAAATCTAGGATTACTTTTATTTTCTTCTATAAGAGTGGAGAGATACGTTGATCTAGCTACACTAAGAGCTTTCCTATAGTTCAGGATGCTCTCTTTCCATGCTATTTGAAATACTACCAATTTAGTTTGATGCCATTTATGCTCTAATTTCTGAGCAGTCTGTTTTAAAGTGCGCGTGTGATTATTATACCAGGGAGCGAGTTTCTTATCTCTAATAATTTTTCTTTTAGCTGGAGCTACATTATCTAAGGTACAACGAAATGTCGACTCTAAATATTCAGTCGCGTGATCAAGTTCTGTGGGGTCAGACGGTGACCTAATCGAAGTTGGTAACTCTGGGAGATTACTGATAAAACTCTGTGTGGTAGTTGATGTGAATGTACGTTTAATACGGTAGCACGGTGCTGTGCGTACATTATCACTGTGACACACATGAATGGAGACAAGATAGTGATCTGAGATAATTTCAGACAGTGGAATTATGAATACATTTCTTATAATTAATCCGAAAAATATTATTAAGTCTAAAGTGTGACCTGCTTTATGAGTGGGTCCTACTACACACTGATCTACACCTACGGAGTCCAGTATGGACATAAATGCTGTTCTCAGAGGGTCTTCTGGATTCTCAATATGAATGTTAAAATCTTCAGCAATTAACGCTTTGTCTACAGAAACGACCAGGTCTGAGTTGAAATCTGCAAATTCACTAAGAAATTCAGAATACGGCCCTGGAGGTCTGTAAATTACAATTAGTGGAATCGACTGAGCTGACTTAATATACTTAAATACACTTATGTTACTATAAAGAATTTCAAATGAGTTAAATTTGTGTCCATGTTTTTGTACGATAGACAGATTATCATTATGAATAACTGCGACGCCTCCTCCTCTACCAGTTAACCGAGGCTGGTGTATGTAGCTGTATCCAGGAGGACTAGCTTCATTTAGAGCTACATACTCGTCCTGTTTAACCCATGTTTCAGTCAAACAGAGTATATCAAACGCCTGATCTGTGATAATTTCATTAACAATAACCGCTTTTGATGCGAGAGATCTAATATTTAACAGTCCTAGCTTCAGATCAGAGGTGCCGGCTGCGCATTCAGTATGATCGGAGTTTGTGGTCTTTATGTTAATTAGATTATTAACACAGACTTTCTGAGTCTTTCTACATTTTTGCTTAGCTCGGGGAACAGACACAGTCTCAATATGGTAAACCCTGAGTGACGACTCTATGCAGCTAGCAGACGGTTGGTTTAGCCTGTCTGTCTGCTCCCTGGCCTGGGCTCTGGATTGTCACTGATTAACTAGACCTCTACTGAGACTATGAGCTACTGTATACTACAGGAAATGAGAGCAGCACCTTCCCGAGTGGGATGGACACCGTCCCGCCCTAACAGGCCAGCTTTGCCCTCAAAGGTCTTCCAATTGTCTATGAAGCCCACATTATTTTCGGAGCACCACCTGGACATCCAGCGGTTCAGCGACCATAACCTGCTGTAAGCTATGTCGCCACGTCTCATTGGGATGGGACCAGAGCATATTACTTCATCGGACATCGCCTTCGCTATTTTAAACACCTCTGTAAAGTTACTCTTACTAACCTCTGACTGACGAAGGCGTATATCATTAGCTCCAGCATGTACCACTATCTTAGAGAACCTGTGCTCTCCTAGAGCCCTACGATTACCTGCTATGTCCGGTGCTCTGGCTCCCGGGATGCACCTAACTGATTATGTACACTAAATACTGATTATGTAGGGCGCCAAACTTTTTCACAGTGCCACAATAATGTTTACATTTTTTATCCTTGTTCAATTTAGATCATAAAAAGTAACTATGCACCAATGTTTGCTGAAAATATTGTGCATTCTTTTTCCATTTCCAAGAGAAACTTTCAATCTGAAACTTTCAGTCTTTCAATTAAAGAAATCATCAAAATCTGTTATTTATCAAGGGGTGCCCAAACTTTTGCCTAAATTTGGCAATTTTTTTTACAAAACACTCTAAATTATGTAAAAAATAAATTACATCACTGCAACATTTACAATCAACAGTAACTCTAAATGCTTTGTTAAGCAGGCGCGCACGCACGCGCACACACACACAGACACACACACACACACACACACACACACTCGTCTCTTCCTCTGTGCTCTCTCTGCCTTTTTTTCTCTCCTGCCAACACACACCAATAAATAAAGTTAATAATGAGAAACAGGTGAAAAGGATTAGATGTTTCCTGCCCTCTGCTCAGGAGATCAGGAGATTTAGACCTGATGATGTCACAGCTACATGTGGACTACAGGGACTTTGGTGTCTGACTTTGATTGATTACAGTTTTCTATGCCACGTTCACTGAGACGTAACTGATGCCAGTGTTGGGCGTCTCTGAGCTCCTGTAGGTGAAAGCGTGCAGTTAGAATTTCCTTTATTGTTCACTGACTAGTGAGAGAGAATGAGCACTGACTAAAATTTGACAGACTAATGGGTTTAAAAATGAGAAATTACTTTCCACTTTAATAAAATGTAATTTAATAGTCACATTACAAACTGTGGGATTCTGGGAAAATTGTATGTGAATTTATGCTTAAAACAGAATTGAACAAAAAAAGAATCATGTCTCAGTTACTCTCAGTTTTCACCCTGAACTTAAGTAAACTTTTCTTTCATGATGTGACTCAAGACATGAGTCATTTTCATCTGTTCAACAGGTCCTTATTGAATTTTATTTAAATATGTAATAAACGATTCTAAACTGAATTCATTCTCATTTTTATCCCTTTTGTATTTAAACTGAATTATTTTTGTTACTACTACAGTATGTTTAAAAATAAGCTGAAGCTTTACTTCTGAATGAAACTCTGTGATGCTTACATCTACAGAAGGTGTGTTTGATTCACACACTCTCACAACACACATCTGTGTTCATCTACACTGTGTAGATGACACAAGGTCATCTACAGAATGTCACGGCATGCCAGGTCACGCCCACATCTCAAGTAAGGTCATGATCACCTGCACACTCCTGATCCATCCCTTTCCTTGCTTTTCACCGTCTTATTCATCGCTCCAAAGACACCAGTTCTACATTCTAGATCATCACAGCTCTCTATTTAACACGCCTTCAGACAACAGCTCTCTGCCAGATTATTGTGTGCTATCCATGCCCAGTATTCCAGCGTTTCTTTCTGCTTTGACCTTCCAGATCTCGACCACGACTCTATCACATTACATATTTCCTGCCTTCCCGAATTTACTGTTGCCGACATTTGGATTTGTTTTTTGATCACGAGTTTTGATTACTGACTTTTCTGTATGATTCTCCGCTACTGACCTCTGCCTGTTCCTCGACCACAAGCTATTCCTCGCTTCCGCATTCCCGCCACGGAGCCCACTCATGGAAACGGCGAGCGTTCCTCACGACGCGTTCTTCCACCACGCCCCCCGTGGCACAGCTCTAGTGATAAAACACACAAATCTGTACTGGTAAATGTCTAAGTGTTGGGTAGTGATGAGAAATTTCAGAAACAATAAACAGAGGATTCACAAATCATTTAATTCACTGATTCTTATTATATTTTCTGTAGCACATGATCAGGCTGTACAGTGAAAAAAAATAAAAATAATTGTCAAGATCTTGACATCTGAATACAGTTTAAATTTCATATATGAACACAAATGTATAGATTTGACACAATGTTTATAATCATCATGTCTAAAGGAAAACCATCAGTAAACACAGAGACGTTTACCCTTGAGTTAAACGACATCATGTTACATACAGATTGTATAGGAGACAGTCAGTGGTCCAGAAGGTCAAGGCACATCTTTCTTGTGTGTGTCTTGTGTCCCTAATTTATTTTTGTATAGTTCCAGTTGCATGTGTGACCACTCTCCAGTGTGTGCTCAGTATGATGTGTTTGAGTGCTGTAAGTTGGTAACACTACACTGTTTTATTGATGTTTAGGCAAAACAAAGATTAAAAAGATTATTTCTAAAGTTTCCCAATAAACACTCATAAAAATTAATTTCTATAGTGGGATGAGAGAGTCACATCATCACATAGCAGTTATTCTCTCACCCTCA
The DNA here is from genome assembly GCA_030522415.1 of Channallabes apus. Lineage (NCBI taxonomy): Eukaryota > Metazoa > Chordata > Actinopteri > Siluriformes > Clariidae > Channallabes > Channallabes apus. The sequence goes on from CM060108.1 coordinate 39,933,265, forward strand.
CTTTGATATTATTGATTCTTTACATTAAATATCTCATATAGATTTTCATTCAAATCATTTGAATAAATGAACATATATGAACAATGTGACAATAATCCTGAGGTGTTTAGTGTTGTCACTGGGAGAGTAATAGTGTTTTACTGTAGTGTTTTGCGTAGTAAAGACTACTTCAGATTCTGATACTGTATTTATTTTTAACAGACAGACCTAGACCTAATCTCACATCAAGCCATGAAGGAGATGCACTGTCAGGAAACCCAGTAACTCTGAACTGTACACTGACTCTGTCACCTGCTGGATGGACATTTTACTGGACCACATCCACACCCACACCCATATCCATATCCATACCCACACCCACATCCACACCCATATCCATAACCACACCCATATCCATACCCACATCCACACCCATATCCACACCCAAATCCACATCCACGCCCATATCCATAACCACATCCACACCCACACAGAGCACTGTGACAGAGACTGCAGGATATAACTCCACCTCTTCATACTACCACCACTACTACTCCCACTATAACATCAGCTCAGTTAATGTCTCTGATGGAGGTCAGTACAGGTGCAGAGCTGGAAGAGGAAACCCAGTCTACTACACACACTACAGTGATGCACTCTGGGTAAATGTTATTGGTGAGTAAGAAACTTTCTGTTAAGTGATTCTGTACAACACTTAATATGTGAGCAGCATCACAACACAGCAACATTTACACACACTGTACAAACTCCTAGCTAATCATAAAGAGAAATCAGATGGTCAGTCACTGCTCACAGATCAATGTTTAGTGTGTTGTTCCCTTGCTGACACTCAGTGTTAATGAATATACAGAGTTCTGTGAAGGATAAACATATTGATGATAAAGGTCCATAAAATTACAGTAATGTGCTGTAAAAACATGACATTGAATTACTGTAATTCATTTAAAGTCAATGTTAGAAAAATCCTTGTGTTAAGCTACTCAATCTTAAAACTCACACAGGATTAAACCAACTCTATGGTGGCTCAGAAGGACACAGTACATGCGTCTCGTGCTTGGCAAAATGCTGAACGTGAACAGCAGTTATTAAATGTTATAGCGAACACATTTGGTCCATTAAACACAGTGATGTAAACGGTCAGCTCTGTTGTGTCCAAATATGTATTTATAAGCAAACTCATACAGAATCTGCTTATTAAAGTACATGAACTACAGTACTGTATATTGCCAAAAGTACTCCCATTATTTTAATTGAATACCCTCGTTTAATTATAATTAACCATGGTCAACAGAATTCTGCGAAGGAAGGAAGGATAAGACAAACGGGATAAACCGGAGATTTTTATTTTATATTTAATAAAAACCCTGTTTTACACCAGCAGCAACTAACAAATGAGGTCTCAATTTGAAAAGATGTACTGTACAAAACATAAAACACCACAAATAAGTATTAATTATAGAAAAAAAATTAAACACCAACAGAAACGTTTTGTACTTTTACTGGACGTTCAAAATGACCGTTAGATATGGTTGGTCAGGAAACTCTTGAAGTCAGATGCAGACAGGACTCTTTTCAGTCACAAACTGCTGTGAAAAATATAGAGATAGATATTCAATTAGAATTCATGGTACTTAATTTAGCAAATGAACAATATTTATACTTTGTTCCTCTCGCTTCACAACTTATGAGAACAGACTGAAATGAGAACCTTACCGAAGATTAAGCACGCGCATATAACCGTCGGTATTTTAAGTGTAATTAATAATACAAGAAATAGCTTAAATCAAAATAACGAGACTAAACATCGTTAAACAGCAGGTGACATTTATGCTCAGTATTTCATTTCTATTTATAAATATGGGAATTAAGTCCTGCTTAACTTTTCCACACGCCCGCCAAACGTTTGTCTTCTTGTGATGTTTGCTTTGATATTTCCGTTTTTCATAGTGACACAATCTCTTTGGTTTATCTCAACAGGATTGAATCTAATACATGTTAAGTTGTTGAATTTCATGCAAATACAACATGATTTATTCATGTTTATCTTGGAAACATGAAATTATTATGTACAAAACACATACAGATGTCGCCATTAAGACTACGTGTGTTTTCCCGCGAGAAGCCGAAATTTAGCGCGTGGTGTGCCGCGACGTGCCGGAGGCACCATTGGGAATTTAAAATAAATGTGCTGTGCTTCACGAAATATCCGCCAGATGGCGCATGGAAGGACTTTATCTAAAAGCCAGACCAAGTACAGTAAACGATGAATGTAACGACGCGGATGAACTCTGCTGAAGCAAACATGAATTTTATTTTGTTTTATAATAGATCTTTCATGATGAATGAGTGTATATGTGTTTCATATTTAATGCACAGCATATAGTCATTATTAATCAATAATCATAATTGCCTCTGTGTTTTAATATAATGCATTGTAAGTCATTTTGTTTATTTAGATCTGCTTGTATTCATATTAAGAAAGATGCGTTAGTCATGAAATTATTACCAACATTAAAACGCATTATTAACGTCGACAGAATAAAGTAAAGTTTTATTTCTGAAAGTGATGCACGGGCTTCATTGTCGGCGCCAGACTGTTGATGTCTCTTTCCAGGACCAGGCATATTGTTCAATTATTATCACTTTTTGCCCAAATAGGCAGCCGTAACAGAGGTGAGGGCACGCACGTCATCACGTGTGCTTAGCCTACTCTGCGTTCACCGTAAAATGCAATATATACGTTGATATTTTTGTTTATTTGTATATGTATGTTATTAATATTAATTTATTATTATTATTATACTGTATATTAAAATATTTTTTGAGAAGCTGGGATGGTGCCCCCCTGGGAGTTGTTGCCCTCGCAGACTGCGTACTCTGCGTATAGGGAGCGGCGGTACTGATGCCAACATATCTTATAAATGAATAAAGCTGTTTATCGCTGTGCGGAAACCCACGGCTCGTATTTCCACTTTACAAAAGGCCACGTTTTGATCAAAAGGCTGCTAATCGCGCGATTTATCGATGCAAATGCAGACATTCTCGGCCAGAAATGCACCAAGGTCAAATACATGCACAGTACTGTGTAGGCTACTCGCGTTGTTTTCGCGCGGAGAGATTGTGTGTGCGTGCACGGAGAGTTTGTGTTGATAAGTGTATGTGGATAAGTTGATAAGTGTATGTTGTCAAAGTATTTGTGGACATATAATTAGGAAACTCTACTGTATTTATTTGAACACAGTAAAGGTGTTACAGTAATGTTTCGTACATTCCTTAATCTGTCCTTTCGGTTTGTGTTTTAGGTTTCACTGTTTTCAATATACTGTACATACTGTAAAACGTATGGACAACAATGTTCCGGAAGCATTATTAAATATTCAATAAGGCACACACACAATTTAGTTTCAATAAAGTTTTATTAAATATATAATAAACCAGGAAAATGGTCACTCAAAATCTTTGCAAAAGTAAGAGTATTCATTAATTTACAAAAGAGAAAAACTCGATCTTTTCTTTCTAAGAACTTCGTTAATTCTGTCTCTTATTTGCTTGTTGTTGTGGGCTGTGGGGTGGAATTTCCTAGCAACAGCATCGGAAATTGCTTGACGCAGATTGGAGGGTAGTGCTTTTTTCCCCCTGGAACCATCATAGTTCACCGAACCTGCCCAGTTCTGGTAAACGTTGAACGGAATCAAACTTTTAAACAAACCAACAGCAAATCGATCTGCCCTTGGTCTGCCATCTGATCCTATTGATTCCTGATATATTTGTTTCTCGAGCTCGGTGGTCACGTGATTTAAAGTCACATCAGGTATGACCACTCCATGTATGAGAGTCCGGCGAACAGGATGATGTGAATGCAATCAGACAGATCAAACAGAATGATGAAACTGCTGAATGTTCTTGTAAGATGTTGGGCAGCGATGACACTGAATGTTCCAGAACTCGTTAACTGTGAAAGTCGAGTATTGAACCAGTTGCCTGTTGGTGGTTTGCAGGTCGTAGATGATGTGTTAAACCCACTGATGCAACATTTTGGTGCATTCTGGTACGGTCAGTCAGGGGTGTTGAGACGGCTGGTGGAAAGCCAAAGTCGACATCATCCAATTGTCCAATGGTTGATGTGGAATGGTCTCCAGGAATGTTGTAGATCTGAGTGCAATTTGCAGACGACTGTTGCACTGGCATCAATAAAGGAACATCGACCGGAATGTCTGTGGACGTACACTGATCTACTGTGGGCGGATGTGCCGTTATCTTCTCCTTCAAACGTGCTTCCAACCAACCAACTCTGGCCTCCAAACTCAGAAGTCTACGTGTCATAGCCGATAACTGCTCCTTTATCTGCTGGTTACAGCAGAGCGCCGACGGGTAATCAGTGTACCCTGTAAAAGCCAACATTAAAAGCATTTAATACCTTTAGCACACCACGGACATGTACAGATTGCGTAATATTGTTGCAAGAGAAATACATTCTGTTTTCTTTTTAACGAGCCGGGTGGTCACACATTTTTTTTGTGCTTTGAGGCAACTTGTTCTCTTTTCCCGAACGCTGTACAAACAGTAAAGAGTTAGAATACAAGTACAACAAAATCTAAATGTCAAATAAAGTCAGTAGAAAAATCGATAACTGAATAACTACTATATATTATTAAAAAAGCTTTCTTACCCTGTGTTTTTTGCCAGCACAATCGGCAACATTCTTCATAGAATAAAATGTCTTTGCGTCCATTTCTGTTGCTACTGTAGTACTATCTGTTGGAACTGAAAATGCCTACAGTTATTTCGTTCAATTTCTTTTATAGCTTAGGACCCCCCCCCCCCCCCCCCAAATAGTGTTAATGTCTACACAAATCACTAACCAGTAAAATGTTGGATTTGCATTAAAATGCCACCATTGTTTACCCCATGGGTGAACATGACCAAATTATAGCATACACATCAGGACACGATGATTTAAGAATCGCGTGTATTTATTTATTTATGTATTCATTTGTTCATGGGTTCTGGGTCTTATGGTTTAATATCAGGATAGCGCAAAACTATTTAAAGCTATTTATTCATTTATGCCAAATTACATCTTGAAATTACTGTCATTTTAATTCTATTCCAATGTTTTAATGGTTTGCGAACAGTTCAGTAATTTGGTCTTTTGTACCCCATGGGTGAACACGATGGTTTGAAAATTAATTTACACAGGGATATATACAGTGGTGTGAAAAACTATTTGCCCCCTTCCTGATTTCTTATTCTTTTGCATGTTCGTCACACTTAAATGTTTCTGCTCATCAAAAACCGTTAACTGTTAGTCAAAGATAACATAATTGAACACAAAATGCAGTTTTTAAATGAAGGTTTACGTTATTAAGGGAGAAAAAAAACTCCAAATCTACATGGCCCTTTGTGAAAAAGTGATTGCCCCCCTTGTTAAAAAATAACTTAACTGTGGTTCATCACACCTGAGTTCAATTTCTGTAGTCACCCCCAGGAGTGATTACTGCCACACCTGTTTCAATCAAGAAATCACTTAAATAGGAGCTACCTGACACAGAGAAGTAGACCAAAAGCACCTCAAAAGCTAGACATCATCCAAAGAAATTCAGGAACAAATGAGAACAAAAGTAATTGAGATCTATCAGTCTGGTAAAGGTTATAAAGCCATTTCTAAAGCTTTGGGACTCCAGCGAACCACAGTGAGAGCCATTATCCACAAATGGCAAAAACATGGAACAGTGGTGAACCTTCCTAGGAGTGGCATGCCGACCAAAATTACCCCAAGAGCGCAGAGACAACTCATCCGAGAGGCCACAAAAGACCCCAGGACAACATCTAAAGAACTGCAGGCCTCACTTGCCTCAATTAAGGTCAGTGTTCACGACTCCACCATAAGAAAGAGACTGGGCAAAAACGGCCTGCATGGCAGATTTCCAAGGCGCAAACCACTTTTAAGCAAAAAGAACATTAAGGCTCGTCTCAATTTTGCTAAAAAACATCTCAATGATTGCCAAGACTTTTGGGAAAATACCTTGTGGACCGACGAGACAAAAGTTGAACTTTTTGGAAGGTGCGTGTCCCATTACATCTGGCGTAAAAGTAACACAGCATTTCAGAAAAAGAACATCATACCAACAGTAAAATATGGTGGTGGTAGTGTGATGGTCTGGGGTTGTTTTGCTGCTTCAGGACCTGGAAGGCTTGCTGTGATAGATGGAACCATGAATTCTACTGTCTACCAAAAAATCCTGAAGGAGAATGTTCGGCCATCTGTTCGTCAACTCAAGCTGAAGCGATCTTGGGTGCTGCAGCAGGACAATGACCCAAAACACACCAGCAAATCCACCTCTGAATGGCTGAAGAAAAACAAAATGAAGACTTTGGAGTGGCCTAGTCAAAGTCCTGACCTGAATCCTATTGAGATGTTGTGGCATGACCTTAAAAAGGCGGTTCATGCTAGAAAACCCTCAAATACAGCTGAATTACAACAATTCTGCAAAGATGAGTGGGCCAAAATTCCTCCAGAGCGCTGTAAAAGACTCGTTGCAAGTTATCGCAAACGCTTGATTGCAGTTATTGCTGCTAAGGGTGGCCCAACCAGTTATTAGGTTCAGGGGGCAATTACTTTTTCACACAGGGCCATGTAGGTTTGGACTTTTTTTCTCCCTAAATAATAAAACCCCTCATTTAAAAACTGCATTTTGTGTTTACTTGTGTTATCTTTGACTAATAGTTAAATGTGTTTGATGATCAGAAACATTTTGTCTGACAAACATGCAAAAGAATAAGAAATCAGGAGGGGGGCAAATAGTTTTTCACACCACTGTATATATATATATATATATATATATATATATATGTGTGTGTGTATGTGTATGTGTGTGTGTATAATATGAAACTTTATTTGCTATAGGTATATATTAACTCATGCTAGGGTACTTTTACTATGCTGAAATACAATTTAAAGCTATTTATTCGTTCATCTTTGATTTGCTAACTTACTTAGAGAGATCCAAGTTGATTTTGCACATTTTTAATCCTTTTCAAATGCAGATTGATGTGCATATCAGCTGGATAACTAGCGAATGCGTGAGAAGTGGAATGAAAAGCATACATGATTCCAATTTTTTTTTACAAATAAATAACTGAAAAGTGGGGTGTGCGTAATTATTCAGCCCCCTGAGTCAGTACTTTGTAGAACCACCTTTTGCTGCAATTCACATTTCTAACAAACATTATAATGAATAGAGGAATCTAGATTATCCACAACCCATTCTCACTTTCCACGTCACTATGACATACATAGCCAGGAAAAAATACAGTCCATCCACACGTACAGTAGAAGCATTTAAAAATGACCAAGATCAGTAAGCTTCATTCTCAAGACATCAGGACAATGAAGTCTGCTGGAAGTTCCAGTCGCGAGATACACTGCCATCTGAAATCTGTTGCTGTAGACGTAACATTGAGCACCATCAGAAGACATTATGAAGAACGGCTATCACGCAAATGCAACCCTCGCAAAATTAATCGGTACGTAGCTCTGTCTTATACAGTACTATCACAAATTATACACTGTCATGTGTTTGTTAGGCTTTAAATGTCACATATGTAAATTAATGTCATGCACTTATTTTACAGAGCCGTTGTCGCAGCCATAGAAACCATCACTAGGCAAAACGACGAAATGGTTGCAAGCTCTGTGAAAAAACAACTGTGGCGTGACAGTGGAGTGGACATCAGTGACAGATCAATTCAGAGAATCTGCCAATAACTTGGTTGGAGATATAGGAAAACTTGGCATTGTCCCATGATCCGCGACAAAAATACAGTGATACGTCTCCAACAAGCTCAAACATGAATCGAAGAAGAGGAAAAATCTCATGATGTCATTTTCACTGATGAAACTATGGTGGCTTTGGATCGCTTTGCCACAATGTCCTTTAGAAAAAAGGGAGACAAGTGTTCAAACCCAAGCCGAAACATCCTGTTAAAATTCATGTTTGGGGAGCCATTTCTAGACTTGGACCAGGTCCTATTGCCATCTTTGAAGGAATAATGGGCTGGTCTTTCTTCGAAGATGAGATTATAAAAGGATCCGCTGCCCCATACATTAAGGAAACTTTCGGTATTCATCACCGTTTTTGCCAGGACAATGACCCAAAGTACACTGCTGCAAGAAAAGTGATCGCTGAAGAGGGAATTAACTGGGTGAAGACACCCGCCGAGTCTCCCGACATGAACCCATTTGAAATGGTGTGGCATTCAAAATCCGATTTAATTACTGCCATTGAAAAATTCTGGTTTGAGATACTTACAGAAGAGGCATGTAATAAATATATAAATAGGCTGTTTAAAGTCCTTCCAGTAGTGGTTAAGAATCAGGGTGGACACACAGGAATGTAACTGAACACTGCATTTATGACCAAACAAATAAAAGCTTTGAGATGATATATTTTCCGTATGTTGTGTTTATTTGAATATATTCAGTAAATTTATGAATTACACTCAAAGTATCAAATCCAACTATGAAGCCTGATTTAATTGTTACAATTAAACATTTTATATTTACTTATGTTTATTTTTCTATTTATGTTTAAATTTTGCTGGCGAAACCTCTCAATTCTGTGAATTCCCCCATCAGCGAAACCGGTTTGATAACTTCACACCAATGAGAGGTGAGAAGGTGGATTACAGTAACGGTTTCTGTGGGTCATCACCTCGGAGCGCGCTGTCGCGTTGTATTCAGCGAATAGACTAAAACTTAAACGGCTGATTGAAGTTAAATATACACAATAAATTAATAATTGTGTTTGCTTTACATTTGAGCACTCATGTGTAAATTCCTTTTTCATTGTATATACTACCATATCGTATATCTGTGTCTAATACTGGTTTATTCATATTTTACATTACATGCAGTTTGTAATTTACTTGCGATTATACTTTTAAAATGTAACCTATAGGTATACAGTATAAGCATATTTAACTACTTCAGCAGTGAATTAGAAACTTGGTCAGTCTGGCTTTTAGATAAAGTCCTTCAGAGCAAGCATTGTGTCAGAAGATTCTGCGGAATCTCTTCTCACCTTTCATTCAGGTGTGAATTTATCAAACTGTGTACGCTTTTGAATAAAATGTTGGATTTGAATTAAAATTCCACACACACACACTCTATATATATATATATATATATATATATATATATATATATATATATATATATATATATATATATATATATATATTTGTGTTTAATTAAATTCTTAAATCATCGTGTTCACCCATGCACTGAAAAAAAGAACTTGTAAGAGTTACTTGATAAAATCTGTGTGCAAATTGTTATGAGGATTTTAAGTAAATTTTATTGCTCCAATATTAAGTAAAACTCACCCATAATTGTCAGGTAATATCTACTTAACAATTAAATTAAAATCAAAGAAATCAAGTAAAAGTTACATAATTATATTTAATGCACAAATTAGATTTATTTAAAATAATCAAGTAAAGTTAATTCATTGTTGTATCAGCAGGAATCTTGATTTTATGAAATTATTAAGAAAATCATACTATCATTTTGTTTTGTGAGATTTTCCCTTACTTGATTTTATCAATTTATATTACTCCCTATAATGTTGTAAACATTTCTAATTTATGTTTTGGAAAGAAACTTTAGTAATTATTTCATCTATACCTTTCATAAATCACACAACTAAAATATAATTAAACAGTTTATTCACCAACATTGTCAAAAATATTTGACATTCACAGTCTAGATACAGATTGTCTCTTTAATAAAAATGCATTCAGCTAAATTTTGCATCCATAGGAACAACTGCATGGCACAAGGGCCTGAAATACTTGTTTTAAACAAAATTGTGTAAAATAATAAATAAATAAAATACAGCATTCGTTTAGAAATAAAATACAGCAGAAAATACATTAAACAAACTGTAGAATAAATTAAAAAACTAAATAGCCCTCTGAATCAGTGAAGTTGCAACATTCAAATCAGCACTCTGGACTAGTGTACTTAAAAGTATGCCACTGAAACCTTAACGCATTAAAACATTTTAAGCTGAACATGTAAACACAACATGTAAAGACTTGTAGTCACGCCATATCAAATCTTTTAAGATGATAACTTCATCTTTAAAGCTTGCACTTTTGGTGATAGCTTAATCCCATCAAGTTCTAGAAGAACTTTCTGAAATAGCTCAAATGTGTAGCGCAGTGCTCGGGGCTATGCAAGGTTAATGGCATAAATTATTCCCATAGGCAGTGCACATGCCTTTTCAGTATTGCCACATTCTTGCAAAATTTCCTTTCCTTCAAGGATTATGGATACACCAACCGGTTCTTCCCCTTCGACAGCATGGATGACAAGAATTTTAAGAATGTGCAAACTGGCATCACTTCATCTGTCCTCCTGCATAAAATTTACAAGAAAACAAATGAAGAATTATTTTGAGAAAAAAAAAATCAGCTTCAATCACCTGTGCTGACTTCATTATCACATAATAATAATAATAATAATAATAATAATAATAATAATTGATAATGAAAAATGACCATCACTTCATATACTTCAGATTGTTAAACTTGGGTTAAATTGCTTTAGCAATAATCTTGCATCAGTAAAACATGGCATGAGATGGCTACACTCCATAGATTACTCTGCACCTTTACATTGTCAGGAAATCCTATGATGAAGTCTGAGTTTATATTTAAAGGGTTAGTCCAAATATGAAAATTCTTTCAATAATTACTCAGATTTATGTTATATTCTTCTGTCCAATGCAACAAACACTATATTCAAGGTATTCATAAATTGTATAATTAATGAGAAAACAATGCTTTACCAGGCAATCATCAAAGAGATCCTCTTAAGATTCACGTCTCATCTCTACGCTTTGTTTCTGTGAAAATATTTACATTGTATCATTACATAATCTTTTATTCGTACAAATACATTTAGGCATTTCTTCATCTTTTGTAAGTTTGCCTTTATCCAAAACAAATTACAAAAGAGGAAAGCATCAAGCATGTCAAGCAGTGCTACTAACACAAGGTTTCTGACACCGTTAGAAAAATACAAGATAGAACAGTGAGGCATTAAAGAAAAAGTGAGAAGCAAGAATCATGTGTGGAAGGATTAAGCATGCAAGGTCACAGGATGACTCTACTTATTTTTCATTACATGCAATGCGATTTAGACAAATTAGAGCTGCTGTCAATATGAAAATTTCTTTACAGTTGAAATTTAACTTGTAAATTATTAATAAAATTGGGATTCAGAAAAAAACATTTATTGCTAGTGCTCTTTTACCATTTAATGCTTTAACACACCTGACTCAGTTTGTTCAGAAATGGCATCTCACTGGCGAGCCTTTCTCTGAACACGCCGTTTTCACGAGGGGTGGGGGTAAGAAACACGCATCTCGGTTTATTAATCTGCGCGCTCGGTTCGTTATTTATTTATTTACCAGAGGACCCTTGGGGGGCTCTGTAGTTTCAGGTTTTTACACGAAAACGGTGTTTTGTGAATCTCCACACTATTAAAAACTGAAATATTGCTAATTGTACGTCCTGAGACTAAGATGAACATTAATTGCAAGTCATGAAAGCGAGAATCACATCCAAAACAGAAAGGTAAACTTACCTCGAACACAACAAACTCCAGCTCCAGCCACGCCGTGTAGTACCTCCGTGATGATCCGCAACCGACTGATCCACAGCACGAGCTTCGGCTTCAGTAGACACAGAATACTTCAGACTGAAACACAACTGCCCCCTACAGGTAATGAAGGGCGTTTCTCACAGCTTGCCGCGTGCAGCCGCGGCAAGTCACGGGATCCCTTTTCTCGAAACGTGCGTTTTTAATGGCAACATCAGTATTACATTTTAGTACATGTAACAGGTAGCCAACTTCCTTTCTTTGAGTGTATAAGAAAGAAAATGGGAAAAGGAACATGAACCTGCATTTACATCTACAAAGTAATGTAGTGTTCGTCTTTAAACGTGCTATACGTTCTAGTAAAATATCTGGATTAAAGAAATAAATAAATTCACGTATTTCCCCTTAAATCATTCAAGTCATAGCTGATGCTGCAGCTTCCCGTCCACATACCAAATAGCAAATTTCGGAATATAATGATACGTCGTATAGACGTCGTATAGATGTAAATCATTTAACAGCTCAAACAGGCGATCTACAGACAATCATAATACGACTATTAAAAAAACTAACGCGATGTTTACCAGATGATATGATCTTTAGCAGACGTCTCCACGGCGTACCTGTGCTATCTGGGTAGTAATCCTTAAGGATGTTTAAAGCAGAATGATTGTTTTCTAGAACAATATTTTTCTTTAACTTATTAAGTAAACCTGTTAAAAGTGTCATCAAATCACACAGTCAGGTATTTATATCATGACTGTGTCTCTTCTAGCTTTAGTTTCTTGTTCCGTTGCTGACACTCAGTGTTTATAAAGATGAAAGATGAACAGAAGAGACAACACCCTGTAATTCAGACATGAGTTAATAGTGTAGAAGTGAATTTTACTTCATCATTAGTGATTGTATGTGACAGAGTTTAATCATTTACATGTCAGCAGATTTACTGTATCTACACACTCAGTGTTTACATTAATTATAGATCCAGTTTTTCAAATGTTACTTGTTGAAATAATAGTTTGGTAAATTTATTAATATACATATTTATTTCTTCTACAGAGTCTCCCAAACCTGTGGTGAATATAACGCCTGATACACAGGTGTTCAGAGAAGAGAGAGTGACTTTTAGATGTAACATAGATGGAGGAGGAACCACTGAGTGGACATATGACTGGTATAGAGATGGTCATACATTCTATCCATACAGCACAGCACAGGAGTTTACAGACAATTATTATTACTCCAGTGGTAAATACACCTGCAGAGGGAGAAGAAGAGACTCTCAGCTCTCACAGATCAGTGATCCTGTATCACTCTCTGTATCAGGTGAGTGTGTGTGTGTGTGTGTGTGTGTGTGTGTGTGTGTGTGTGTGTGTGTGTGTGTGTGTGTGTGTGTTATTACTTATACATGTAACATTTATCACTAGTTTCAGATTTTCTTCCAGATTTTATTGTATGATAAACCAAGTCTCATTATTATTATTATTGTACAGCTCCTTATTTCTGTTTATTCAGTTTTCTATCTTAATCTGCAAAGAATCTCCACAATTGTATATGAATAATTATAATTAAATAACATTTACAATGAACAATAACTCAGAGGAAGCATGTTAAGGGAGAAAAGCAGTGGGCCTAAAACTGAACCCTGCGGAACGCCAAACTCCACTAGAGAACATGCAGAATGATCACCATTTAAGTCTACATACTGATAACGATCGGTCAAATAGGATCTGAGCCAGGAGAGGGCTGTACCCTTAATTCCTACTACATTTTATAATCTGTGAAGAGGAATAGCATGATCAATGGTGTCAAAATATGCACTGAGGTCGAGTAATACAAGCATAGTTACACAACCCTGATCAGAGGCCAATAGGAGGTAATTTACTACTTTAACGAGTGCTGTTTCTGTGCTGTGATGAGGCCTAAATCCTGACTGATACAGTTCATGTATGCCATTTCTATGCAGATATGAGCATAGCTGCTCCGCTACTATCTTTTCCAGAATCTTAGAGATAAAGGGGAGGTTTGATATTGGCCTGTAATTGGACAGCTGACAGGGGTCGAGGTCAGGTTTCTTAATTATTGGTTTGATAACTGCTAATTTAAAAGATTTTGGAACATAACCAATGCTGAGTGAGTAATTAATTATTCTCAACAGCGGTTCTGTTATTACTGGTACTATCTGTTTAAGAAAATGTGTCGGTATAGGATCTAATATACAGGTTGATGAATTTGCAGAAGAGATGAGTGAAATGAGTTCATTCTCTTCAAGAGGAGTAAAGTATTCGAGGTTTGAATCTGACATGGCTAGGTTAACATCTGTATCAATTACATTGTTCGGTTTCAAAGCCTCAATTTTATGCCTGATATTTACAATTATATTATTAAAAAAGTTCATGAAGTCCTCACTATTGCATGATGTTGTTGTGGAGATTTCTGTAGTGGTCTTATTTCTGGTTTATTTGGCTACGGTATTAAATAAAAATCTAGGATTATTTTTATTTTCTTCTATAAGAGTGAAGAGATACGTTGATCTAGCTACACTAAGAGCTTTCCTATAGTTCAGGATGCTCTCTTTCCATGCTATTTGAAATACTACCAATTTAGTTTGACGCCATTTATGCTCTAATTTCCGAGCAGTCTGTTTTAAAGTGCGCGTGTGTTCATTATACCAGGGAGCGAGTTTCTTATCTCTAATAATTTTTCTTTTAGCTGGAGCTACATTATCTAAGGTACAACGAAATGTCGACTCTAAATATTCAGTCGCCTGATCGAGTTCTGTGGGGTCAGACCTAATCGAAGTTGATAACTCTGGGAGATTACTGATAAAACTCTGTGTGGTAGTTGATGTGAATGTACGTTTAATACGGTAGCGCGGTGCTGTGTGTACATTATCACTGTGACACACTTGAATGGAGAAAAGATAGTGATCTGAGATAATTTCAGACAGTGGAATTATGAATACATTTCTTTATTTAACACGCCTTCAGACAACAGCTCTCTGCCAGATTATTGTGTGCTATCCATGCCCAGTATCCCAGCGTTTCTTTCTGCTTTGACCTTCCAGATCTCGACCACGACTCTATCACATTACATATTTCCTGCCTTCCCGAATTCACTGTTGCCGACATTTGGATTTGTTTTTTGATCACGAGTTTTGATTACTGACTTTTCTGTATGATTCTCCGCTACTGACCTCTGCCTGTTCCTCGACCACAAGCTATTCCTCGCTTCCGCATTCCCGCCACGGAGCCCACTCATGGAAACGTCGAGCGTTCCTCACGACGCGTTCTTCCACCACGCCCCCCGTGGCACACAGCTCTAGTGATAAAACACACAAATCTGTACTGGTAAATGTCTAAGTGTTGGGTAGTGATGAGAAATTTCAGAAACAATAAACAGAGGATTCACAAATCATTTAATTCACTGATTTTTATTATATTTTCTGTAGCACATGATCAGGCTGTACAGTGAAAAAAAAAGAATAATTGTCAAGATCTTGACATCTGAATACAGTTAAAATTTCATATATGAACACAAATGTATAGAGTTGACACAATGTTTATAATCATCATGTCTAAAGGAAAACCATCAGTAAACACAGAGACGTTTACCCTTGAGTTAAACGACATCATGTTACATACAGATTATATAGGAGACAGTCAGTGGTCCAGAAGGTCAAGGCACATCTTTCTTGTGTGTGTCTTGTGTCCCTAATTTATTTTTGTATAGTTCCAGTTGCATGTGTGACCACTCTCCAGTGTGTGCTCAGTATGATGTGTTTGAGTGCTGTAAGTTGGTAGCACTACACTGTTTTATTGATGTTTAGGCAAAACAAAGATTAAAAAGATTATTTCTAAAGTTTCCCAATAAACACTCATAAAAATTAATTTCTATAGTGGGATGAGAGAGTCACATCATCACATAGCAGTTATTCTCTCACCCTCACTTTGATATTATTGATTCTTTACATTAAATATCTCATATAGATTTTCATTCAAATCATTTGAATAACTGAACATATATGAACAATGTGACAATAATCCTGAGGTGTTTAGTGTCGTCACTGGGAGAGTAATAGTGTTTTACTGTAGTGTTTTGCGTAGTAAAGACTAATTCAGATTCTGATACTGTATTTATTTTTTAACAGACAGACCTAGACCTAATCTCACATCAAGCCATGAAGGAGATGCACTGTCAGGAAACCCAGTAACTCTGAACTGTACACTGACTCTGTCACCTGCTGGATGGACATATTACTGGACCACACCCACATCCACATCCACACCCACATCCACATCCACATCCACACCCATATCCATACCCACATCCACACCCACATCCACACCCACACAGAGCACTGTGACAGAGACTGCAGGATATAACTCCACCTCTTCATACTACCACCACTACTACTCCCACTATAACATCAGCTCAGTTAATGTCTCTGATGGAGGTCAGTACAGGTGCAGAGCTGGAAGAGGAAACCCAGTCTACTACACACACTACAGTGATGCACTCTGGGTAAATGTTATTGGTGAGTAAGAAACTTTCTGTTAAGTGATTCTGTACAACACTTAATATGTGAGCAGCATCACAACACAGCAACATTTACACACACTGTACAAACTCCTAGCTAATCATAAAGAGAAATCAGATGGTCAGTCACTGCTCACAGATCAATGTTTAGTGTGTTGTTCCCTTGCTGACACTCAGTGTTAATGAATATACAGAGTTCTGTGAAGGATAAACATATTGATGATAATGGTCCATAAAATTACAGTAATGTGCTGTAAAAACATGACATTGAATTATTGTAATTCATTTAATGTCAAAGTTAGAAAAATCCTTGTATTAAGCTGCTCAATCTTAAAACTCACACAGGATTAAACCAACTCTATGGTGGCTCAGAAGGACACAGTACATGCGTCTCGTGCTTGGCAAAATGCTGAACGTGAACAGCAGTTATTAAATGTTATAGCGAACACATTTGGTCCATTAAACACAGTGATGTAAACGGTCAGCTCTGTTGTGTCCAAATATGTATTTATAAGCAAACTCATACAGAATCTGCTTATTAAAGTACATGAACTACAGTACTGTATATTGCCAAAAGTACTCCCATTATTTTAATTGAATACCCTCGTTTAATTATAATTAACCATGGTCAGCAGAATTCTGCGAAGGAAGGAAGGATAAGACAAACGGGATAAAACGGAGATTTTTATTTTATATTTAATAAAAACCCTGTTTTACACCAGCAGCAACTAACAAATGAGGTCTCAATTTGAAAAGATGTACTGTACAAAACATAAAACACCACAAATAAGTATTAATTATAGAAAAAAAATTAAACACCAACAGAAACGTTTTGTACTTTTACTGGACGTTCAATATGACCGTTAGATATGGTTGGTCAGGAAACTCTTGAAGTCAGATGCAGACAGGACTCTTTTCAGTCACAAACTGCTGTGAAAAATATAGAGATAGATATTCAATTAGAATTCATGGTACTTAATTTAGCAAATGAACAATATTTATACTTTGTTCCTCTCGCTTCACAACTTATGAGAACAGACTGAAATGAGAACCTTACCGAAGATTAAGCACGCGCATATAACCGTCGGTATTTTAAGTGTAATTAATAATACAAGAAATAGCTTAAATCAAAATAACGAGACTAAACATCGTTAAACAGCAGGTGACATTTATGCTCAGTATTTCATTTCTATTTATAAATATGGGAATTAAGTCCTGCTTAACTTTTCCACACGCCCGCCAAACGTTTGTCTTCTTGTGATGTTTGCTTTGATATTTCCGTTTTTCATAGTGACACAATCTCTTTGGTTTATCTCAACAGGATTGAATCTAATACATGTTAAGTTGTTGAATTTCATGCAAATACAACATGATTTATTCATGTTTATCTTGGAAACATGAAATTATTATGTACAAAACACATACAGATGTCGCCATTAAGACTACGTGTGTTTTCCCGCGAGAAGCCGAAATTTAGCGCGTGGTGTGCCGCGACGTGCCGGAGGCACCATTGGGAATTTAAAATAAATGTGCTGTGCTTCACGAAATATCCGCCAGATGGCGCATGGAAGGACTTTATCTAAAAGCCGGACCAAGTACAGTAAACGATGAATGTAACGACGCGGATGAACTCTGCTGAAGCAAACATGAATTTTATTTTGTTTTATAATAGATCTTTCATGATGAATGAGTGTATATGTGTTTCATATTTAATGCACAGCATATAGTCATTATTAATCAATAATCATAATTGCCTCTGTGTTTTAATATAATGTAAGTCATTTTGTTTATTTAGATCTGCTTGTATTCATATTAAGAAAGATGCGTTAGTCATGAAATTATTACCAACATTAAAACGCATTATTAATGTCGACAGAATAAAGTAAAGTTTTATTTCTGAAAGTGATGCACGGGCTTCATCGTCGGCGCCAGACTGTTGATGTCTCTTTCCAGGACCAGGCATATTGTTCAATTATTATCACTTTTTGCCCAAATAGGCAGCCGTAACAGAGGTGAGGGCACGCACGTCATCACGTGTGCTTAGCCTACTCTGCGTTCACCGTAAAATGCAATATATACGATGATATTTTTGTTTATTTGTATATGTATGTTATTAATATTAATTTATTATTATTATTATACTGTATATTAAAATATTTTTTGAGAAGCTGGGATGGTGCCCCCCTGGGAGTTGTTGCCCTCGCAGACTGCGTACTCTGCGTATAGGGAGCGGCGGTACTGATGCCAACATATCTTATAAATGAATAAAGCTGTTTATCGCTGTGCGGAAACCCACGGCTCGTATTTCCACTTTACAAAAGGCCACGTTTTGATCAAAAGGCTGCTAATCGCGCGATTTATCGATGCAAATGCAGACATTCTCGGCCAGAAATGCACCAAGGACAAATACATGCACAGTACTGTGTAGGCTACTCGCGTTGTTTTCGCGCGGAGAGATTGTGTGTGCGTGCACGGAGAGTTTGTGTTGATAAGTGTATGTGGATAAGTTGATAAGTGTATGTTGTCAAAGTATTTGTGGACATATAATTAGGAAACTCTACTGTATTTATTTGAACACAGTAAAGGTGTTACAGTAATGTTTCGTACATTCCTTAATCTGTCCTTTCGGTTTGTGTTTTAGGTTTCACTGTTTTCAATATACTGTACATACTGTAAAACGTATGGACAACAATGTTCCGGAAGCATTATTAAATATTCAATAAGGCACACACACAATTTAGTTTCAATAAAGTTTTATTAAATATATAATAAACCAGGAAAATGGTCACTCAAAATCTTTGCAAAAGTAAGAGTATTCATTAATTTACAAAAGAGAAAAACTCGATCTTTTCTTTCTAAGAACTTCGTTAATTCTGTCTCTTATTTGCTTGTTGTTGTGGGCTGTGGGGTGGAATTTCCTAGCAACAGCATCGGAAATTGCTTGACGCAGATTGGAGGGTAGTGCTTTTTTCCCCCTGGAACCATCATAGTTCACCGAACCTGCCCAGTTCTGGTAAACGTTGAACGGAATCAAACTTTTAAACAAACCAACAGCAAATCGATCTGCCCTTGGTCTGCCATCTGATCCTATTGATTCCTGATATATTTGTTTCTCGAGCTCGGTGGTCACGTGATTTAAAGTCACATCAGGTATGACCACTCCATGTATGAGAGTCCGGCGAACAGGATGATGTGAATGCAATCAGACAGATCAAACAGAATGATGAAACTGCTGAATGTTCTTGTAAGATGTTGGGCAGCGATGACACTAAATGTTCCAGAACTCGTTAACTGTGAAAGTCGAGTATTGAACCAGTTGCCTGTTGGTGGTTTGCAGGTCGTAGATGATGTGTTAAACCCACTGATGCAACATTTTGGTGCATTCTGGTACGGTCAGTCAGGGGTGTTGAGACGGCTGGTGGAAAGCCAAAGTCGACATCATCCAATTGTCCAATGGTTGATGTGGAATGGTCTCCAGGAATGTTGTAGATCTGAGTGCAATTTGCAGACGACTGTTGCACTGGCATCAATAAAGGAACATCGACCGGAATGTCTGTGGACGTACACTGATCTACTGTGGGCGGATGTGCCGTTATCTTCTCCTTCAAACGTGCTTCCAACCAACCAACTCTGGCCTCCAAACTCAGAAGTCTACGTGTCATAGCCGATAACTGCTCCTTTATCTGCTGGTTACAGCAGAGCGCCGACGGGTAATCAGTGTACCCTGTAAAAGCCAACATTAAAAGCATTTAATACCTTTAGCACACCACGGACATGTACAGATTGCGTAATATTGTTGCAAGAGAAATACATTCTGTTTTCTTTTTAACGAGCCGGGTGGTCACACATTTTTTTTGTGCTTTGAGGCAACTTGTTCTCTTTTCCCGAACGCTGTACAAACAGTAAAGAGTTAGAATACAAGTACAACAAAATCTAAATGTCAAATAAAGTCAGTAGAAAAATCGATAACTGAATAACTACTATATATTATTAAAAAAGCTTTCTTACCCTTTGTTTTTTGCCAGCACAATCGGCAACATTCTTCATAGAATAAAATGTCTTTGCGTCCATTTCTGTTGCCACTGTAGTACTATCTGTTGGAACTGAAAATGCCTACAGTTATTTCGTTCAATTTCTTTTATAGCTTAGGACCCCCCCCCCCCCAAATAGTGTTAATGTCTACACAAATCACTAACCAGTAAAATGTTGGATTTGCATTAAAATGCCACCATTGTTTACCCCATGGGTGAACATGACCAAATTATAGCATACACATCAGGACACGATGATTTAAGAATCGCGTGTATTTATTTATTTATGTATTCATTTGTTCATGGGTTCTGGGTCTTATGGTTTAATATCAGGATAGCGCAAAACTATTTAAAGCTATTTATTCATTTATGCCAAATTACATCTTGAAATTACTGTCATTTTAATTCTATTCCAATGTTTTAATGGTTTGTGAACAGTTCAGTAATTTGGTCTTTTGTACCCCATGGGTGAACACGATGGTTTGAAAATTAATTTACACAGGGATATATATATATATATATATATATATATATATATATATATATATATATATATATATATATTAATTTTACAAATAAATAACTGAAAAGTGGGGTGTGCGTAATTATTCAGCCCCCTGAGTCAGTACTTTGTAGAACCACCTTTTGCTGCAATTCACATTTCTAACAAACATTATAATGAATAGAGGAATCTAGATTATCCACAACCCATTCTCACTTTCCACGTCACTATGACATACATAGCCAGGAAAAAATACAGTCCATCCACACGTACAGTAGAAGCATTTAAAAATGACCAAGATCAGTAAGCTTCATTCTCAAGACATCAGGACAATGAAGTCTGCTGGAAGTTCCAGTCGCGAGATACACTGCCATCTGAAATCTGTTGGTGTAGACGTAACATTGAGAACCATCAGAAGACATTATGAAGAACGGCTATCACGCAAACGCAACCCTCGCAAAATTAATCGGTACGTAGCTCTGTCTTATACAGTACTATCACAAATTATACACTGTCATGTGTTTGTTAGGCTTTAAATGTCACATATGTAAATTAACGTCATGCACTTATTTTACAGAGCCGTTGTCGCAGCCATAGAAACCATCACTAGGCAAAACGACGAAATGGTTGCAAGCTCTGTGAAAAAACAACTGTGGCGTGACAGTGGAGTGGACATCAGTGACAGATCAATTCAGAGAATCTGCCAATAACTTGGTTGGAGATATAGGAAAACTTGGCATTGTCCCATGATCCGCGACAAAAATAGAGTGATACGTCTCCAACAAGCTCAAACATGGATCGAAGAAGAGGAAAAATCTCATGATGTCATTTTCACTGATGAAACTATGGTGGCTTTGGATCGCTTTGCCACAATGTCCTTTAGAAAAAAGGGAGACAAGTGTTCAAACCCAAGCCGAAACATCCTGTTAAAATTCATGTTTGGGGAGCCATTTCTAGACTTGGACCAGGTCCTATTGCCATCTTTGAAGGAATAATGGGCTGGTCTTTCTTCGAAGATGAGATTATAAAAGGATCCGCTGCCCCATACATTAAGGAAACTTTCGGTATTCATCACCGTTTTTGCCAGGACAATGACCCAAAGCACACTGCTGCAAGAAAAGTGATCGCTGAAGAGGGAATTAACTGGGTGAAGACACCCGCCGAGTCTCCCGACATGAACCCATTTGAAATGGTGTGGCATGCTATGAAAGACTATATTTGAAAAGAAGCAAAACTGACTACAAAATCCGATTTAATTACTGCCATTGAAAAATTCTGGTTTGAGATACTTACAGAAGAGGCATGTAATAAATATATAAATAGGCTGTTTAAAGTCCTTCCAGTAGTGGTTAAGAATCAGGGTGGACACACAGGAATGTAACTGAACACTGCATTTATGACCCAACAAATAAAAGCTTTGAGATGATATATTTTCCGTATGTTGTGTTTATTTGAATATATTCAGTAAATTTATGAATTACACTCAAAGTATCAAATCTAACTATGAAGCCTGATTTAATTGTTACAATTAAACATTTTATATTTACTTATGTTTATTTTTCTATTTATGTTTAAATTTTGCTGGCGAAACCTCTCAATTCTGTGAATTCCCCCATCAGCCAAACCGGTTTGATAACTTCACACCAATGAGAGGTGAGAAGGTGGATTACAGTAACGGTTTCTGTGGGTCATCACCTCGGAGCGCGCTGTCGCGTTGTATTCAGCGAATAGACTAAAACTTAAACGGCTGATTGAAGTTAAATATACACAATAAATTAATAATTGTGTTTGCTTTACATTTGAGCACTCATGTGTAAATACCTTTTTCATTGTATATACTACCATATCGTATATCTGTGTCTAATACTGGTTTATTCATATTTTACATTTAAAATGTAACCTATACGTATACAGTATAAGCATATTTAACTACTTCAGCAGTGAATTAGAAACTTGGTCAGTCTGGCTTTTAGATAAAGTCCTTCAGAGCAAGCATTGTGTCAGAAGATTCTGCGGAATCTCTTCTCACCTTTCATTCATGTGTGAATTTGTCAAACTGTGTACGCTTTTGAATAAAATGTTGGATTTGAATTAAAATTCCACACACACACACTCTATATATATATATATATATATATATATATATATATATATATATATATATATATATATATATATATATATATATATATATATATATTTGTGTTTAATTAAATTCTTAAATCATCGTGTTCACCCATGCACTGAAAAAAAGAACTTGTAAGAGTTACTTGATAAAATCTGTGTGCAAATTGTTATGAGGATTTTAAGTAAATTTTATTGCTCCAATATTAAGTAAAACTCACCCATAATTGTCAGGTAATATCTACTTAACAATTAAATTAAAATCAAAGAAATCAAGTAAAAGTTACATAATTATATTTAATGCACAAATTAGATTTATTTAAAATAATCAAGTAAAGTTAATTCATTGTTGTATCAGCAGGAATCTTGATTTTATGAAATTATTAAGAACATCTTACTATCATTTTGTTTTGTGAGATTTTCCCTTACTTGATTTTATCAATTTATATTACTCCCTATAATGATGTAAACATTTCTAATTTATGTTTTGGAAAGAAACTTTAGTAATTATTTCATCTATACCTTTCATAAATCACACAACTAAAGTATAATTAAACAGTTTATTCACCAACATTGTCAAAAATATTTGACATTCACAGTCTAGATACAAATTGTCTCTTTAATAAAAATGCATTCAGCTAAATTTTGCATCCATAGGAACAACTGCATGGCACGAGGGCCTGAAATACTTGTTTTAAACAAAATTGTGTAAAATAATAAATAAATAAAATACAGCATTCGTTTAGAAATAAAATACAGCAGAAAATACATTAAACAAACTGTAGAATAAATTAAAAAACTAAATAGCCCTCTGAATCAGTGAAGTTGCAACATTCAAATCAGCACTCTGGACTAGTGTACTTAAAAGTATGCCATTGAAACCTTAACGCATTAAAACATTTTAAGCTGAACATGTAAACACAACATGTAAAGACTTGTAGTCATGCCATATCAAATCTTTTAAGATGATAACTTCATCTTTAAAGCTTGCACTTTTGGTGATAGCTTAATCCCATCAAGTTCTAGAAGAACTTTCTGAAATAGCTCAAATGTGTAGCGCAGTGCTCGGGGCTATGCAAGGTTAATGGCATAAATTATTCCCATAGGCAGTGCACATGCCTTTTCAGTATTGCCACATTCTTGCAAAATTTCCTTTCCTTCAAGGATTATGGATACACCAACCGGTTCTTCCCCTTCGACAGCATGGACGACAAGAATTTTAAGAATGTGCAAACTGGCATCACTTCATCTGTCCTCCTGCATAAAATTTACAAGAAAACAAATAAAGAATTATTTTGAGAAAAAAAAATCAGCTTCAATCACCTGTGCTGACTTCATTATCACATAAAAATAATAATAATAATAATAATAATTGATAATGAAAAATTATCATCACTTCATATACTTCAGATTGTTAAACTTGGGTTAAATTGCTTTAGCAATAATCTTGCATCAGTAAAACATGGCATGAGATGGCTACACTCCATAGATTACTCTGCACCTTTACATTGTCAGGAAATCCTATGATGAAGTCTGAGTTTATATTTAAAGGGTTAGTCCAAATATGAAAATTCTTTCAATAATTACTCAGATTTATGTTATATGCTTCTGTCCAATGCAACAAACACTATATTCAAGGTATTCATAAATTGTATAATTAATGAGAAAACAATGCTTTACCAGGCAATCATCAAAGAGATCCTCTTAAGATTCACGTCTCATCTCTACGCTTTGTTTCTGTGAAAATATTTACATTGTATCATTACATAATCTTTTATTCGTACAAATACATTTAGGCATTTCTTCATCTTTTGTAAGTTTGCCTTTATCCAAAACAAATTACAAAAGAGGAAAGCATCAAGCATGTCAAGCAGTGCTACTAACACAAGGTTTCTGACACCGTTAGAAAAATACAAGATAGAACAGTGAGGCATTAAAGAAAAAGTGAGAAGCAAGAATCATGTGTGGAAGGATTAAGCATGCAAGGTCACAGGATGACTCTACTTATTTTTCATTACATGCAATGCGATTTAGACAAATTAGAGCTGCTGTCAATATGAACATTTCTTTACAGTTGAAATTTAACTTGTAAATTATTAATAAAATTGGGATTCAGAAAAAAACATTTATTGCTAGTGCTCTTTTACCATTTAATGCTTTAACACACCTGACTCAGTTTGTTCAGAAATGGCATCTCACTGGCGAGCCTTTCTCTGAACACGCCGTTTTCACGAGGGGTGGGGGTAAGAAACACGCATCTCGGTTTATTAATCTGCGCGCTCGGTTCGTTATTTATTTATTTATTTATTTACCAGAGGACCCTTGGGGGGCTCTGTAGGTTCAGGTTTTTACACGAAAACGGTGTTTTGTGAATCTCCACACTATTAAAAACTGAAATATTGCTAATTGTACGTCCTGAGACTAAGATGAACATTAATTGCAAGTCATGAAAGCGAGAATCACATCCAAAACAGAAAGGTAAACTTACCTCGAACACAACAAACTCCAGCTCCAGCCACGCCGTGTAGTACCTCCGTGATGATCCACAACCGACTGATCCACAGCACGGGCTTCGGCTTCAGTAGACACAGAATACTTCAGACTGAAACACAACCACCCCCTACAGGTAATGAAGGGCGTTTCTCACAGCTTGCCGCGTGCAGCCGCGGCAAGTCACGGGATCCCTTTTCTCGAAACGTGCGTTTTTAATGGCAACATCAGTATTACATTTTAGTACATGTAACAGGTAGCCAAATTCCTTTCTTTGAGTGTATAAGAAAGGAAATGGGAAAAGGAACATGAACCTGCATTTACATCTACAAAGTAATGTAGTGTTCGTCTTTAAACGTGCTATACGTTCTAGTAAAATATCTAGATTAAAAAAATAAATAAATTCACGTATTTCCCCTTAAATCATTCAAGTCATAGCTGATGCTGCAGCTTCCCGTCCACATACCAAATAGCAAATTTCGGAAGATAATGATACGTCGTATAGACGTCGTATAGATGTAAATCATTTAACAGCTCAAACAGGCGATCTACAGACAATCATAATACGACTATTAAAAAAACTAACGCGATGTTTACCAGATGATATGATCTTTAGCAGACGTCTCCACGGCGTACCTGTGCTATCTGGGTAGTAATCCTTAAGGATGTTTAAAGCAGAATGATTGTTTTCTAGAACAATATTTTTCTTTAACATATTAAGTAAACCTGTTAAAAGTGTCATCAAATCACACAGTCAGGTATTTATATCATGACTGTGTCTCTTCTAGCTTTAGTTTCTTGTTCCGTTGCTGACACTCAGTGTTTATAAAGATGAAAGATGAACAGAAGAGACAACACCCTGTAATTCAGACATGAGTTAATAGTGTAGAAGTGAATTTTACTTCATCATTAGTGATTGTATGTGACAGAGTTTAATCATTTACATGTCAGCAGATTTACTGTATCTACACACTCAGTGTTTACATTAATTATAGATCCAGTTTTTCAAATGTTACTTGTTGAAATAATAGTTTGGTAAATTTATTAATATACATATTTATTTCTTCTACAGAGTCTCCCAAACCTGTGGTGAATATAACGCCTGATACACAGGTGTTCAGAGAAGAGAGAGTGACTTTTAGATGTAACATAGATGGAGGAGGAACCACTGAGTGGACATATGACTGGTATAGAGATGGTCACACATTCTATCCATACAGCACAGCACAGGAGTTTACAGACAATTATTATTACTCCAGTGGTAAATACACCTGCAGAGGGAGAAGAAGAGACTCTCAGCTCTCACAGATCAGTGATCCTGTATCACTCTCTGTATCAGGTCAGTGTGTGTGTGTGTGTGTGTGTGTGTGTGTTATTACTTATACATGTAACATTTATCACTAGTTTCAGATTTTCTTCCAGATTTTATTGTATGATAAACCAAGTCTCATTATTATTATTATTGTAGAGCTCCTTATTTCTGTTTATTCAGTTTTCTATCTTAATCTGCAAAGAATCTCCACAATTGTATATGAATAATTATAATTAAATAACATTTACAATGAACAATAACTCTGTAACTCTGAATGCTTTGTTAGGCGCACACACACACACACACACACACGCAGACACATACACACACACACTCGTCTCTTCCTCTGTGCTCTCTTCCTTTTTTCTGTTCTGCCAACACAAAGTCAGCAGTAAATAAAGTTAAGAATGAGTCACAGATGGAGAGCATCACAGGTTACCTGCCCTGTGTTCAGGAGATTTTTTAAACCTGATGATGTCACAGACACACACAGACGGGGACTTTGGTTTCTGGTGTTGATTGATGCAGTTTTCTATCCCGTCTTCACTGAGTCGTAACTGATGCCAGTGTTGGGCGTCTCTGAGCTCCTGTAGATAAAGAGTGCAGTTAGAGTTAGTGTGTTCAGTAAGTAGTGAGAGGGAATGAACACTGACTAAAATGTGACAGCATAATGAGTTCAGAAAAATGAGAAATTACTTACCGCTTTAATAACATGTAATTTAATAGTGAAAGTAAAAACAATGGGATTCTGGGAAAATTGTTTGTAAATTTATGCTCAGAATAGAATTGACCAAAAACAGAAACATGTCTCAGTTTCACTCAGTTCTCATCCTGAACTTAAGTCAACTTTTCCTACATGATGTCACTCAAGTCGTATTCATCTGTTCAACATGTCAGATATTCAACATCAGTATTTTAAAGAGTGACCTTATTGAATTTTAATTAGATATATAATAACCATATGATTTTAAACTCACTCATTTTTATCCTGTTTGTATTTAAACTAAATTATTATCTTTCCGAAGGCGATACTCATATCCTCTGTTTTGAATGTTGGGTGAGAGCCACGCTCTCCTTGGACTTAAAGGAGAGTGTGAGCACTGTGATAATCTCCCGATGAAAATGCTCTGCGCGCGCCTCGCGTTCATAGGGACCCATGAGCCATGCTGCTTTTTTGGGAATCACAAGTTGATCTGGCCGAGGCACAAGAGGCGGAGTCCCTCCTTCCTCTCGCCCTCTCCCCCGATCACGAACTCTCTCTTTCCATTTCACGAGCGCACTCCGGTGCTTCTCGTGAGTGTACGGAAGAGATTTGTTCTCCTGCTTCTGTGGAAATGGAAGTAGCTACCTCAGAACAATCCTCCAAAGATGATAGAGAGTATGAGAAGTTGCTTGAAGTCATAACGCGTGCAGACGAACGACTACACTTTGATTGGCCACAGCAGCAAGCTCACCCTAAACGGTCAAAATTACACGAGCAGATTGCTGCTGGGTGGCCAGGAGATGGCGCCAAAACGCCGCTCTGTCCTCTTCTTTGATGACCTGCACAATGAATTATAAAAATTTTTGTGATGATGCCCCACTGGCTATCTTTCTCCTGGAACATCATCATCATTAAAGAAACCAACCCTTCCCTCCAAGCCGTGTAGAACAACTTCTACCCTGGTAGGGAAGGCGTTCCAAGCAGCAGGTCAGCCTGGCGCTTCCTTGCAATCCATGGCAGTTTTGCAGGCGTACCAGGCTGATCTGCTGAATGATTTGAGCGCGAGCAGTACTGTGAATCAGGAGGCATTCACAGAATTACGCTGGGCTACTGATTTGTCCCTGCATGCGACTAAGCAGACAGCCCGTGCTATCGGCCGTTCTAGGGCATCCTTGATGTCTGCAGGCTATATGAACAGGTTTTGGGGAAATTCCTCCAATGCCGTGCTCAGGAATCAGCCACCCAGGCCATCAGCCACCCAGCCTCGACCAGATCTGATTCTCGCCAGGCGCGAAGCGCAAAAGGAGAGCGTCAGTAGCCAGACACCCCGCCCCGGACTGGGGTATGGCTCGCCGTCCCTCACAGGCCGCCTCTAGAAGATCAGATCACCGCATTGTCTTCCTTCCCAAGGCGTACACCCCAGGAGATGGGCACATAACATTATTTCCTATAAGAGCATGCCCTCCCCGGCACCCCCAGGGGATCGGTGTTCAGCTTCCGCCACCTTTGGTGTTTCGGATGACACCGGTGTCCGATGACATTTTAGTCATTCAGTCAGATCCTGCCATATTCCAAGACGCCGAACCACTAACAACCCCCCCCCCCCTCCGTTAACCAAGCCACCAAACTTTACCCTTTTTTGAGAAACTGGCAGCGTGGAAGCTACTACAGGATTCAGTTCTCACATCACCTCCGCGTTTCAAAATGGCGTGGTTTCCACTTCCATGAAACCGGAAAGTCCGCATCCCCTGACAGAAGTTGCTGGGGAATGGGGCCATGGAACATGTTCCCCTACCAGACAGGGAGTCAGGCTACTACAGTCGGTATTGCTGGGTTCCCGGAGGAACGGGGGGCTGCATCCAATTTGTAGATTTCGCGGGCTGTACCGCTATCTAAAATAAATAAATACAGTTTTAAAAAATTTGAAATGTCAAAGTGATTGCTCTCAAATCCTACTGAGCGATTGATTTGTGACAATCGATTGAAGGACGCTTACTTTCATATAAAAATATTGCCACAACACAGGAAAAGACCTGAGGTTCGCTTTCGGCGGCGAAGCTTACCAGTATCGGGTCCTTCCATTTGGTCTAGCTCTCTACACCCGCACATGGATGTATGGGATTACATAGATGACTGGCTGGCCCAGTCTCAGCAGCTAGCACTTAGACATCAGCATGTCGTCCTAGCTCATCTTTGGTTCCAGGATTGAGACCCAAAGTAAAACGAATCCATTCTACAAGGAAATCAAGCTAGACCAGAAAGTGACCATCACTTTCAGAAATCTTAAGCCCTCATGGCAGCTGTATCCACGGTGACACCTTTGGGCCTTCTGCACATGAGAAGCATTTTAGTTGTGGCTAAAACAGGGGATTTCACTCTAGGGCCAATCCCCAATTAAGGTTACGCGCCTGTCACGAACTACCCCAAGGACCAGAAAGACTTGGCTTCAGCAGTTAGCCCTGTAGCGTGAATGGTAAACCCAAACGCGGAGGGACACGAGCAGGCAGGATAATCATGCGATTTATTATTAGGACTCTCAAAGTAAATGAGCAAGAGAAAGACACAATCTAACCCGCGTCCTATAAACACACACTCAGTCTGAAAGTAGACCCAAGAAAGTGAGTACTCACGTGCAAACAAACGATTTCGATGCGGCATGGGCATATCTCAATGACAGAGCGATGTGCGGTGCCATCTTGTTTCCTTTTATGCTTTCAGGTTCGCGACCGTCTTACTTCCAGGTCCTAGTGCCGGTCGCGGCTGAGTGTGCATGACAGTACCCCCCTGTCCAGGACCAACTCCGGACGGCCCCGGGGTGGAGGATACCCGGTGACGGTAGTCCCTAATGAGCCCGGGGTCGAGGATGAAACGTGCTGGGACCCAGGATCGCTCCTCGGGGCCGTAGCCCTCCCAGTCGACCAGGTACTGGGTGCCCCTGCCCCGAGGGTGCGATTCAAGGACTCGCCGCACGGTGTAGGCGAGACCGTCGTCAATGATACGGGGGGGAGGAGCAGGGGGGGTGGGTGGAACCATGGGTGAGGTGATGAATGGTTTCAGTTGGGAGGTGTGGAAGACGGGGTGGATCCAGAGCCGGTAGGTGACAGCTTTCTTGATTCAGTGTGCAGATGAAGGTTCCTGGTGGATAGCCATACCTTGTCACCTATGAGGTACAAACGTCCCGGAGGGTGCCGACGGCGGTGTTGGGCGACGTAGTTGGTGTTGGCACGTTGGATGGCAAGGTTGGCTTGGTGCCATAGCCGCCGGCGCCGGCGGACCAAATGTTGGGCCGATGGTACGTCAACCTCCGGTTCTTGGTGGTCAAACATCGGAGGTTGGAAACCATGGCACACCTCAAATGGGCTTAGGTTGGTGGCTGAGGAGACATGGAGGTTGTATGACAACTCGGCCCATTTGAGGTAACGGGCCCAGGAGCGTTGTCGATCCGACACAAAACACTTCAGGTAATGCTCCAGCTGTTGGTTGGTCCGCTCCGTCTGACCATTAGTCTGGGGGTGGTAACCAGAAGTCAGACTGCAGGTCTAATTGATCAGATAGCAGAAAGCCCTCCAGAACCGGGCGGTGAACTGGGGGCCTCTGTAGAGACGATGTCCTTTGGGAACCCATGCAATCGGACTACGTGTTCCAGTATCAGCTCAGCGGTGTCTTTTGCTGACGGGAGTCCGGCGAGGGCCACCAGGTGCACTGCCTTGGAGAAGCGATCCACGATAGTTAGGATTATGTCCTTTCCTTCCGAGGCCGGCAGGCCCGTGATGAAGTCTAACGCGATGTGTGTCCAGGGCCGTCGGGAAACAGGAAGGGGTTGGAGTTCTCCGGGTGTAGGTCGGTTCCGGTCCTTGGCCCTGGCACACACCAGGCACGCCTGGACGAACTCGATGATGTCCCTCCTCATCGAAGGCCACCAGAAAGCCCGTCCTATGAAGGTGGTGGTTCGTCTCTCTTCTGCCGCAGATGGTAGAGCTTCGTGTCGGTCTCCACCTCACCCGCGGGATGTTCAAAGGTTAATTTGAGCTGATGGTTGAACTCGTTATACGAGTGGGCGGTGTCTGTGTCAGCGCGAAGAACTGCCGTGGCCCACTCAGCTGCCTGCCCTGATAGCAACGAAACGAGCAGTGCAATGCGTAGCCGGTCGGTGGAGTACTTGGTGGCATTAAACTCAAACACCAGTTCCAGCGATGTTAAGAACACACTGCACAGCAAAGCATGCTGGTCAACCACATCGCATAATCGCGCATGATCCGCTGGGTTTACTGCTTTGGGCTCTGTCATTCTGTCACGAACTAACCCGAGGAGACCAGAAAGACCTGGCTTTAGCATTTAGCCCTGTAGCGTGAATGGTAAACCCAAACGCAGAGGGACACGAGTGGGCAGAATAATCACGCAATTTATTATTAGGACTCTCAAAGAAAATGAGCAAGAGAAAGACACAATCTAATCCTATAAACACACACTCAGTCTGAAAGTAGACCCAAGAAAGTGCGTACTCACGTGCAAACAAACGATTCCGATGCGGCATGGGTATAACTCAATTGCAGAGCGATGTGCTGCGCCATCTTGTTTCCTTTTATGCTTTCAGGTTCGCCACCGTCTTACTTCCGGGTCCTAGTGCCGGTCGCGGCTGAGTGCGCATGACAGCGCCAGGTGCTTTGTACCCTTCTTATGTGGTTCAGTCCCCGGTTTCTGACTCTGTGTCCCACTCTAAGTTCGTCTTGCCATCGCAGATGCTAACGACAGACGCTTCCCTCACGGGCTGGGGTGCGGTCTTAGATGACCGTCCAGCCCAAGGGAGCTGGAGAGGCCTTCTTCTCGCACGGCACATCAATTGCCCCGAAATGATGGCTCTATTTCTGGCCCTAAAGCACTTCCTCCAGCAGTTGAGAGGCTACCATGTCCTAGTGCGGATGGACAACACTATGGCAGTCTCATATATTATCGCCAAGGCGGACTGTGCTCACACCGCTAAACAGCTAGCGCACCAGGTTCCTCTCCCTCAGGGCGATTTACATTCCAGGGCAGATAAATGTGGGAGCAGTTGTACTGCCCAGTCAATCTCTGACACATGGGGGTTGGAAACCCCACCCCGAAGTAGTCAGTCAATCTGGGAGAGATTTCAGCTAGCAGATGTGGACCTCTTTGCCTCGTAAGATCAGCAAATGTCCCCTTTGCTACCCTCTGAAACACACACACTAGACAATTTGTCCTGGTAAATGTGTAAAGGTTGGTCAGGTAGTGATGACAAGTTTGAGAAACAGAATACACAGTGGATTCATCAATCATTTAATTTATTGACCTTTAGTACATTTTCTGTAGCACATGATCAGGCTGTACACTGTTTTAGAAAAAAAGCGATTTAATCATAATTTGTCAAGATTAAGTCAAGAACTGAATACAGTATAAATCTGACATACAGTGGTGTGATAAACTATTTTCCCCCTTTCTGATTTCTTATTCTTTTGCATGTTTGTCACACTTAAATGTTTCTGCTCATCAAAAACCGTTAACTATTAGTCAAAGATAACATAATTGAACACAAAATGCAGTTTTTAAATAAAAAAAAAACTCCAAATCTACATGGCCCTGTGTGAAAAAGTGATTGCCCCCTTTGTTTAAAAAATAACTTAACTGTGGTTTATCACACCTGAGTTCAATTTCTGTAGTCACCCCCAGGCCTGATTACTGCCACACCTGTTTCAATCAAGAAATCACTTAAATAGGAGCTACCTGACACAGAGAAGTAAACCAAAAGCACCTCAAAAGCTAGACATCATGCCAAGATCCAAAAAAATTCAGGAACAAATGAGAACAAAAGTAATTGAGATCTATCAGTCTGTTAAAGGTTATAAAGCCATTTCTAAAGCTTTGGGACTCCAGCGAACCACAGTGAGAGCCATTATCCACAAATGGCAAGAACATGGAACAGTGGTGAACCTTCCCAGGAGTGGCCGGCCGACCAAAATTACCCCAAGAGCGCAGAGACAACTCATCCGAGAGGCCACAAAAGACCCCAGGACAACATCTAAAGAACTGCAGGCCTCACTTGCCTCAATTAAGGTCAGTGTTCACGACTCCACCATAAGAAAGAGACTGGGCAAAAACGGCCTGCATGGCAGATTTCCAAGGCGCAAACCACTTTTAAGCAAAAAGAACATTAAGGCTCGTCTCAATTTTGCTAAAACACATCTCAATGATTGCCAAGACTTTTGGGAAAATACCTTGTGGACCGACGAGACAAAAGTTGAACTTTTTGGAAGGTGCGTGTCACAATTACATCTGGCGTAAAAGTAACACAGCATTTTAGAAAAAGAACATCATACCAACAGTAAAATATGGTGGTGGTAGTGTGATGGTCTGGGGTTGTTTTGCTGCTTCAGGACCTGGAAGGCTTGCTGTGATAGATGGAACCATGAATTCTACTGTCTACCAAAAAAATCCTGAAGGAGAATGTCCGGCCATCTGTTCGTCAACTCAAGCTGAAGCGATCTTGGGTGCTGCAGGACAATGACCCAAAACACACCAGCAAATCCACCTCTGAATGGCTGAAGAAAAACAAAATGAAGACTTTGGAGTGGCCTAGTCAAAGTCCTGACCTGAATCCTATTGAGATGTTGTGGCATGGCCTTAAAAAGGCGGTTCATGCTAGAAAACCCTCAAATAAAGCTGAATTACAACAATTCTGCAAAGATGAGTGGGCCAAAATTCCTCCAGAGCGCTGTAAAAGACTCGTTGCAAGTTATCGCAAACGCTTGATTGCAGTTATTGCTGCTAAGGGTGGCCCAACCAGTTATTAGGTTCAGGGGGCAATTACTTTTTCACACAGGGCCATGTAGGTTTGATTTTTTTTCTCCCTAAATAATAAAACCCCTCATTTAAAAACTGCATTTTGTGTTTACTTGTGTTATCTTTGACTAATAGTTAAATGTGTTTGATGATCAGAAACATTTTGTGTGACAAACATGCAAAAGAATAAGAAATCAGGAGGGGCGCAAATAGTTTTTCACACCACTGTAAAAACACAAATGTATGAATTTGACACAATGTTTACAGTACAGTCATGATGTCTAAAGGAAAACATCAGTAAACACAGAGACATTTACACTTGAGTTAAATCAGGAACTTGTTACATACAGATTGTATAGGAAATGTACAGTGGTCCAGAAGGTCAACGCACATCTCTCTTGTGTGTGTGTTGTGTTCCTAATTTGTTTTTGTATAGTTGCATTTGTGTGTGTGACCTCTTTTTTGTGTGTGTGATCAGTATGATTTACATTTACTGTAAGTATATTTGTGTTTGAGTGCTGTAAGATTGTAACACTATACTGTTTAATTAATGTTTAAGCAAAACAAAGTAAAAAAAAAAAAAAGGTTATTTCTTTTGAGACATTTAAGATGTTATATCATCTGTTATCACCCAAATGAGGATGGGTTCCCTGTTGAGTCTGGTTCCTCTCAAGGTTTCTTCCTAATGCCATCTCAGGGAGTTTTTCCTTGCCACCGTCACCGTCACCCTTGGCTTGCTCATCAGAGAAATTTCATCCATTCGTCTCATTATTATTATCTACACATTTTTCTCACACATACACACTTCCAATTATTTTCTTTTCTAAAATTATTATTATTATTATTTTTTTTTTTTGTAAATTTTCTTTCATTTTTGTGAAGCTGCTTTGAGACAATGACCATTGTTAAAAGCGCTATATAAATAAAATTGAATTGAATTATTTCTAAAGTTTCCCAATAAAGATTATATGTATATTTTTGTTTTTGTGTTCCACTTTTACAAAATAAATTTTACTTTATACACCTATAAACATGAATTGATATAGAAGGATGAGAGAGTTATATTATCAGCATATGTATGTACTGTATCAGCAGTTATTTTCTCACCCTCACTTTGATATGATTGACGCTTTACATTTTATATCTCTATCAATTCAAATGATGTTATTCAAATGATGTGGATGAAAATCTATAAACAATGTGACATTAGTCCTGAGGTGTTTAGTGTCATGACTGAGAGAGTAATACTGATTTACTATAGAGGTGATAGACTACTTCACATTTTGATACTGTATTTAATTTCTAACAGAAAAACCCAAACCTGTGATCACATCAAACCGTACTGGAGCTGTACTGTCAGGAAACTCAGTGACTCTGACGTGTACACTGAATCTGCAGTCTGATGGATGGAAGATTTACTGGACCACACCCACACAGAGCACTGTGAATGTGACTGCAGGATATAACTCCACCTCTTCATACTACCACTACTACTACTACTACTACTACTATAAGATCAGCTCAGTTAATGTCTCTGATGGAGGTCAGTACAGGTGCAGAGCTGGAAGAGGAGACCCAGTCTACTACACACACTACAGTGATGCACTCTGGGTAAATGTTATTGGTGAGTAAGAGACTTTCTGTTAAGTGATTCTGTACAACACTTAACATGTGAGCAACATTACAACACAGCAACATTTACACACACTGTACAAACTCCTAGCTAATCATAAAGAGAAATCAGATGGTCAGTCACTGCTCACAGATCAGTGTGTTTTACCTTTAGTGTGTTGTTCCCTTTCTGAAACTCAATGTTGATGAAGATACAGAGTTCTGTGAAGGATAAACATATTGATGATAATTGTCGGTAAAATGAACAGTAATGTGCTGTAAAAACATTTTTAATATTGTATTTCATTTAAAGTCAAAGTTAGGAAAATACCTGTGTTAAGCTGCTCAATCTTAAAACTCACACAGGATTAAGCCTCATCTATGGTGGCTCAGAAGGACACAGTACATGAGTCTCACGTGCGTGGCAAAATGCTAACTATGAACAGCAGTTATTAAATGCTATAGCGAACATGGTTGGTCCATTAAACACAGTGACGTAAGCGGTCAGCTCCGTTGTGTCAAACTGCGTCTAAATATGTATTTATAAGCAAACTCGTACAGATTCTATACTAAGCGTTAATTAGTGAGCTTATTAAAGTATTCACTCGTCTGCCTTCACATGTATTTAAACTTGAATAATATTAAATTCTTAATCCATAGGGTTTAATATGATGTTGGTCCCACCCCCTTTTGCAGTTATAACAGCTTCAAGTCTTCTGAGAATGCTTTCCACAAGGTTTAGGAGTGTGTTTATGGAAATTTAGACCTTTCCTGCAGAAGCGTATTTGTGAGGTCAGACACTGATGTTGGACGAGAAGGCCTGTCTCACAGTCTCCACTTTAATTCATCCCAAAGGTGTTCTTTCAGGTTGAGGTCAGGACTCTGTGCAGGCCAGTCAAGTTCTTCCACACTGAACTCGCTCATCCATGTCTTGATGGACCTTGCTTTGTGCACTGGTGCCCTGTCATGTTGGAACTGGTGTGGGATTATTTTTTTAACCACAACAGTGAAGCCTCCGTAAAGGACAAAAGGACACTGAAATAAGGACATTAATGTTTTAACATATTAAACAAATCTCATTTATTGCAAGTGTTAACATGTTCATTTTTCACATTCCTAATATAGGTACAACAAATGTTTCAATTGGACCAATTTTAATCTCAATGTAGTAATTTCTTTTAGCCAGCAGGAGTGCCTCTCCTTCCTCCCAGCAAGCTTTGCCCACAGTGAGCACGACTGAGCAGAGCTGGTGTGAGCTGGAAATCAAATGAAACATTAGTTTAGGCTTGGTGAAATCTGTAACAAAAAGTCCTTTAACATGCCGCTCAGAGACTCTTACCGTGACGTCATAAAGTTCTTGTTTAAAATACTCGAGCCGATCAGCAGGTAACTTGCGGAGAGTCTGAGCGTGAATGAGTGAAGAGGATGAGGGTCGAGTTTTTATTTTGAAACACTGAGAGTGTAAGAGACTGTAGAGTCTGAAAGAATGAGAGAGATTAGAGAGGGAGTGTGTGATAACAGGTGTGTGTGTGTTTGCGTGTGTGTGGGCACAACCATACATGAAGTGATCAGTAAGGATGTTTACAGCAGAATGATTGTTTTCTAGCAAATATTTTTCTTTAACTTATTAAGTAAACCTGTTAAAAGTGTCATCAAATCACACAGTCAGTTATTTCTATCATGACTGTGTCTCTTCTAGCTGTAGTTTCTTGTTCCGTTGCTGACACTCAGTGTTTATAAAGATGAAAGATGAACAGAAGAGACAACACCCTGTAATTCAGACATGAGTTAATAGTGTAGAAGTGAATTTTACTTCATCATTAGTGATTGTATGTGACAGAGTTTAATCATTTACATGTCAGCAGATTTACTGTATCTACAAACTCAGTGTTTACATTAATTATAGATCCAGTTTTTCAAATGTTACTTGTTGAAATAATAATTTGGTAAATGTATTAATATACATATTTATTTCTTCTACAGAGTCTCCCAAACCTGTGGTGAATATAACGCCTGATACACAGGTGTTCAGAGAAGAGAGAGTGACTTTTAGATGTAACATAGATGGAGGAGGAACCACTGAGTGGACATATGACTGGTATAGAGACGGTCACACATTCTATCCATACAGCACAGCACAGGAGTTTACAGACAATTATTATTACTCCAGTGGTAAATACACCTGCAGAGGGAGGAGAAGAGACTCTCAGCTCTCACAGATCAGTGATCCTGTATCACTCTCTGTATCAGGTGAGTGTGTGTGTGTGTGTGTGTGTGTGTGTGTGTGTGTGTGTGTGTGTGTGTGTGTGTTATTACTTAACATTTATCACTAGTTTCTGATTTTCTTCCAGATTTTATTGTATGATAAACCAAGTCTCATTTTTATTATTATTGTACAGCTCCTTATTTCTGTTTATTCAGTTTTCTATCTTAATCTGCAAATAATCTCCACAATTGTATATGAATAATTATAATTAAATAACATTTACAATGAACAATAACTCTGTAACTCTGAATGCTTTGTTAGGCGCACACACACACACACACACACACGCAGACACATACACACACACTCGTCTCTTCCTCTGTGCTCTCTCTCTTTTTTCTGTTCTGCCAATACAAAAAGACAGCAGTAAATAAAGTTAATAATGAGTCACAGATGGAGAGCATCACAGGTTACCTGCTCTGTGTTCAGGAGATTTTTTAAACCTGATGATGTCACAGACACACACAGACGGGGACTTTGGTTTCTGGTGTTGATTGATGCAGTTTTCTATCCCGTCTTCACTGAGTCGTAACTGATGCCAGTGTTGGGCGTCTCTGAGCTCCTGTAGATAAAGAGTGCAGTTAGAGTTAGTGTGTTCAGTAAGTAGTGAGAGGGAATGAACACTGACTAAAATGTGACAGCATTATGAGTTCAGAAAAATGAGAAATTACTTACCGCTTTAATAAGATGTAATTTAATAGTGAAAGTAAAAACAATGGGATTCTGGGAAAATTGTTTGTGAATTTATGCTCAGAATAGAATTGACCAAAAACAGAAACATGTCTCAGTTTCACTCAGTTCTCATCCTGAACTTAAGTCAACTTTTCCTACGTGATATCACTCAAGTCGTATTCATCTGTTCAACATGTCAGATATTCAACATCAGTATTTTAATTATTATTTCAATTAGTATTTCAATTATTATTTTTACTAGTACAGTTTGTCTAAAAATAAGCTGACGCTTTACTTCTAATTGAAACTATGTGATGTTTACATGTAGAAAAGGTGTGTTTGATTCACACACTCTGACAACACACATCTATGCTCATTTAACAGACGTAGTGATATACACAGCTCTAGTGAGGAACCACACACACTAGACAATTTCCCTGGTAAGTGTGTAAGTGTTGGTCAGGTAGTGAAGAGAGGTTTGAGAAACAGAATAAACAGAGCATTCATAAATCATTTAATTTACTGATCTTTAGTACATTTTCTGTAGCACATGATCAGGCTGTATACTATTTTAGGAAAAAAGCGATTTAATCATTATTTGTCAAGATCTTGACATCTGAATACAGTTAAAATTTCATACATGAACACAAATGTTCAGATTTAACACAATGTTTATAATCATCATTTCTAAAGGAAAACAAGCAGTAAACACAGAGACGTTTACACTTGAGTTAAATCAGTACCTTCATTATGACGACATCGTGTTACGTACAAATTGCATAGGAGCTGTACAGTGGTCCAGAAGGTCAAGGCACATCTATCTTGTGTGTGTGTGTGTGTGTGTGTGTGTGTGTGTGTGAAGAATGATTAGATGAATTGCATAGTCCTTCTTTGCCATGAAAATTAACTTAATCCCAAAAAAACCTTTCCACTGCATTTCATTGCTGTCATTAAAGGACCTGCTGAGATAATTTCAGTAATCGTCTTGTTAACTCAGGTGAGAATGTTGACGAGCACAAGGCTGGAGATCATTATGTCAGGCTGATTGGGTTAGAATGGCAGACTTGACATGTTAAAAGGAGGGTGATGCTTGAAATCATTGGTTTTGCATTGTTAACCATGGTGACCTGCAAAGAAACGCATGCAGCCATCATTGCATAAACATGGCTTTACAGGCAAGGATATTGTGGCTACTAAGATTGCACCTAAATCAACAATTTATAGGATCTTCAAGGATAGAGGTTCAATTCTTGTTAAGAAGGCTTCAGGGCGTCCAAGAAAATCCAGCAAGCGCCAGGATCGTCTCCTAAAGAGGATTCAGCTGTGGGATCGGAGTGCCACCAATGCAGACCTTGCTCTGGAATGGCAGCAGGCAGGTGTGAGCGCATCTGGTGAGGCAAATACTTTTGGAAGATGGCCTGGTGTCAAGAAGGGCAGCAAAGAAGCCACTTCCCTTTAAAAAAAACATCAGGGACAGATTGATCTTCTGCAGAAAGTATAGTGAATGGACAGCTGAGGACTGGGGCAAAGTCATATTCTCAGATGAAGCCGCTTTCCAATTGTTTAGGGCATCTGGAAAGAAGAAAAGGTGAGCGCTACCATCAGTCCTGTGTCATGCCAACAGTAAAGCATCCTGAGACCATTTATGCGTGGGGTTGCTTCTCATCCAAGGGAGTGGGCTCACTCAGCCATGAATAAAGAATGGTACCAAAACACCCTCCAACAGCAACTTCTTCCAACAATCCAACAACAGTTTGGTGAAGAACAATGCATTTTCCAGCAGGATGGAGCACCATGCCATAAGCCAAAAGTGATAACTAACTGGCTCGGGGACCAAAACGTTGAAATTTTGGGTCCATGGCCTGGAAACTCCCCAGATCTTAATCCCATTAAGAACTTGTGGTCAATCCTCAAGAGGCGGGTGGACAAAAAAAAAACCCCACTAATTCTGACAAACTCCAAGAAGTGATTATGAAAGAATGGGTTGCTATCAGTCAGGATTTGGCCCAGAAGTTGATTGAGAGCCCAGTCGAATTGCAGGCCCTTCTGAAAAAGAAGGGCCAACACTGCAAATACTGACTCTTTGCATAAATGCCATGTAATTGTTGAAAAAAGCCTTTGTAACGTATGAAGTGCTCATAATTATATTTTAGTACATCATAGAAACAACTGAAACAAAGATCTAAAAGTTGTTTAGCAGCAAACTTGGTGAAAACTAATATGTGTAATTCCCAAAACTTTTGGCCACGACTGTACTGTATGTATATTTGTGTGTGAGTGCTGTAAGATAGTAACACTACACTGTTAAATTCATGTTTAGGCAAAACAAAGTAAAAAAATAAAAAAAAAGAATGATTATTAAGTTTTCCAATAAAGATATGTGTATCTTTGCTGTTTGTGTTTCACTTTTCCAAAATACATTTTACTTTATATACAAACCGGATTCCAAAAAAGTTGGGACACTAAACAAATTGTGAATAAAAACTGAATGCCATGATGTGGAGGCAAATGTCAATATTTTATTCAGAATTGAACATAGATGACAGATCAAAAGTTTAATCAGAGAAAATGTATCATTTTAAAGGAAAAATATGTTGATTCCAAATTTCACGATGTCAACAAATCCCAAAAAAGTTGGGACAAGGCCATTTTCACCACTGTGTGGCATTTCCCCTTCTTCTTACAACACTCAACAGACATCTGGGGACCGAGGAGACCAGTTTCTCAAGTTTAGAAATAGGAATGCTGTTCCATTCTTGTCTAATACAGGCCTCTAACTGTTCAATCGTCATGGGCCTTCTTTGTCGCACCTTCCTCTTTATGATGCGCCAAATATTCTCTATAGGGGAAAGATCTGGACTGCAGACTGGCCATTTCAGTACCTGGATCCTTCTCCTACGCAGCCATGATGTTGTGATTGATGCAGAATGTGGTCTGGCATTATCTTGTTGAAAAATGCAGGGTCTTCCCTGAAAGAGATGACTAGATGTTGTTCTAGAACCTGAATATATTTTTCTGCATTGATGGTGCCTTTCCAGACATGCAAGCTGCCCATGCCACACGCACTCATGCAACCCCATACCATCAGAGATGCAGGCTTCTGAACTGAGCGTTGATAACAACTTGGGTTGTCCTTGTCCTCTTTGGTCCGGATGACATGGCGTCCAACATTTCCAACAAGAACTTCGAATCGTGACTCGTCTGATCACAGAACAGTCTTCCATTTTGCCACACTCCATTTTAAATTATCCCTGGCCCAATGAAAACACCTGCGCTTGTGGATCTTGCTTAGAAATGGCTTCTTCTTTGCACTGTAGAGTTTCAGCTGGCAACGGCGGATGGCACGGTGGATTGTGTTCACTGACAATGGTTTCTGGAAGTATTCCTGAGCCCATTCTGTGATTTCCTTTACAGTAGCATTCCTGTTTGTGGTGCAGTGTCGTTTAAGGGCCTGGAGATCACGGGCATCCAGTATGGTTTTACGCCCTTGACCCTTACGCACAGAGATTGTTCCAGATTCTCTTAATCTTCAGATGATATTATGCACAGTTGATGATGATAACTGCAAAATCTTTGCAATTTTTCGCTGGGTAACACCTTTCTGATATTGCTCCACTATCTTTCTGCGCAACATTGTGGGAATTGGTGATCCTCTACCCATCTTGGCTTCTGAGAGACACTGCCACTCTGAGAAGCTCTTTTTATACCCAATCATGTTGCCAATTAACCTAATTACTGTTAATTGGTCTTCCAGCTCTTCGTTATGCTCAAATTTACTTTTTCCAGCCTCTTATTGCTACTTGTCCCAACTTTTTTGGGATTTGTTGACACCGTGAAATTTGGAATCAACATATTTTTCATTTAAAATGATACATTTTCTCGGATTAAGCTTTTGATTTGTCATCTATGTTCTATTCTGAATAAAATATTGACATTTGCCATCTCCACATCATTGCATTCAGTTTTTATTCACACTTTGTTTAGTGTCCCAACTTTTTTGGAATCCGGTTTGTACTTTATTTACTTTATATTTTTAGAACTTAAAATCTATAAACAATGTGACATTAGTCCTGACGTGTTTAGTGTCATGACTGAGAGAGTAATAGTGTTTTACTCTAGAGGTGATTTGTGTAGTAAAGACTACTTCACATTCTCATACTGTATTTAATTTCTAACAGAAAAACCTAAATCTGAGCTCACATCAAGTCCTAAAGGAGATATCCTGACAGGAAACTCAGTGACTCTGACCTGTAAACTGAATGTACAGTCTGCTGGATGTAAGTTTTACTGGTATAAAGATGGCCGCCAGACTGAGACTATAATAAATTCCTACTACATCATATCATTTAGTGTCTCTGATAGAGGTCAATATCAGTGCAGAGCTGGAAGAGGAAACCCAGTCTACTACACTCAATACAGTGATGCACTCTGGATAAATGTTATTGGTGAGTAAAAGACTTTCTAATAAGTGATACTACGAAGAGCTTTTATAGGGTCGAGTTTTTACACTGAAGTCCTGAGTGTAAGATTCTCTAGAGTCTGAGAGAATGAGAAACATTAGTGTGAGGAGTTATGAGCTGATAACATTTTGTGTGTGTTGTGTGTGCAGGACTGAGCACAACCATACAGGCAGTAATTAGTAAGGATGTTTACAGCAGAATGATTGTTTTCTAGCACAATATTTTTCTTTAAGCTCTTAATTAAACTTGTTAAAATATCAAATCACACAGTCAGTTATTTCTATCATAAATGTGTGTCTTCTAGCTTTAGTTTCTTGTTCCCTTGCTAACACTCAGTGTTTATAAAGGTGAACAGGGAAGACAACACCCTGTAATTCAGATATGAGTTAATAGTGTAGAAGTGAATTTTACTGCATCAGTAGTGATTGTATCACTTACAATCTTAAGGTCAAACTTAATGATACAAACTTAAGTTTAATCATTTACATGTGAGCAGATTTACTGTATCTACTGTACACTCTGAGTGTTTACATCCATTATAGATTAGGTTTAAAAATGTTACTTGTTGAAATAATAGTTTAGGAAAAATATTTATATGCATTTATTTTTCCTACAGAGTCTCCCAAACCTGTGGTGAATATAACGCCTGATACACAGGTGTTCAGAGAAGAGAGAGTGACTTTTAGATGTAACATAGAGGGAGGGGGAACCACTGAGTGGACATATGACTGGTATAGAGACGGTCAAACATTCTACCCATATAGCACAGCACAGGAGTTTACAGACAATTATTATTACTCCAACGGTAACTACACCTGCAGAGGGAGGAGAAGAGACTCTCAGCTCTCACAGATCAGTGATCCTGTTACACTCACTGTATCAGGTGAGTGTGTGTGTTTATTATTTATACATGTAACATTTATTTAGTTTCTGATTTTCTTCCAGATTTTCTTATATGATAAACCGAGTTTGATTATTCTGATTGTACAGCTCCATATTTCTTTTTATTGAATTTTCTATCTTAAAGTAACCAAATCATTT
Organism: Channallabes apus; assembly: GCA_030522415.1. Taxonomy (NCBI): domain Eukaryota; kingdom Metazoa; phylum Chordata; class Actinopteri; order Siluriformes; family Clariidae; genus Channallabes; species Channallabes apus. Next base: position 39,977,482 of record CM060108.1, read on the forward strand.
GATGTGTAAAGAATCACCACAATTCATCATCTATTCTGATCTGTGTGTCACATTTCTCCTCAGCTTTTATTTACACTGTCAGGAAATAACACACACTAATGAGAAAGTCTCGGGTTACTTTGCTGTAACCCCGTTCCCTGAAAAGGCGGGAGCGAGATGATGCGTGAAAACGCTATGGGAACATCTTGTCATGTTGTGAAGCATGTGTGTATCAAACACGCCAAATTTTGGCTTATATAACCTCGGTCGGGTGACGTCATCTGATGAGACGCACCTGCAGGTTATAAATAATAGTGAACCGGAAACATTCCTCAGATTGATTTGTCTGAACGGATGTCCAGTCATGTAGGCAGTGCGGCATTGGGATGCAGCATCGAACAGGGTTACAGCAAAGTAACCAGAGACGTTCCCTTTCAATGGCTACACTCGATGCTGCGTGAAAACGCTATGGGAACGAGAGTACCAACGTTGCCACACTGCAAGTGTCTGAACCTCCAAGGTTGTGTAGCGTGTGCGCACAAGGCCGAAAAAGTCTCAGAACTATGTCTGGGCAGCTGACTCGAGGACCCATGAGCCCGGAGTAGCATGAACATCCAGACTAAAATCTAACAAATGTGTGCGGAGTGAACCGACCCTCCGTGTCACACACTTGTTGCAGGAGAATACCTCTTGCTAGTGCAATAGATGAGGCTATCCCCCTGATTGAATGAGCCCTGATTCCAAGAGGCGAAGTGAGCCCATGCGCCTCATAGGAGAGGGCAATAGCATCTCTCACCCAGTGTAGTGGCGGCCGCCCGTGGCCCCAAAACATGTAAAGGCTGATCTGAAGAGCACGTATTGGACACAGTAAGTGAAGTCTCTTCTGCTCCAAAGCTGTAAAGGCGGAGGACAGAAGGCTTCAAAAACGATAGGGTGCATGTTGTGTTTATGGAACCTTCGGAAAATAGTTCAGTGAGGATGTAGTTACGTACGTCATGAGAGTACTAGGGCACAAGAATAAGGACAACTTTTCCTGCAAAGACTCCAGCATTGAAACAATTCGGCAGTGGACTGGGTCTAACTGCTTCGCACAGACTTGTTGCAGGGGAATACCTCATGGTTGTGCAATAGATGAGGCAATCCCCCTGGTTGAATGAGCCCTGATTCCTAGAGGCGAAGTGAGCCCACGCACCTCATAGGAGAGGGCAATAGCATCTCTCACCCAGTGTAGTGGTCGCCATCCCCCAGTTGCGGCCCCAAAACCTGTATAGGCTGTTCTGACTTACGCCACTGGCTGATGCGCTGGACGTAAATCTGAAGAGCACGTACTGGATACAGTAAGTAAAGTCTCTGCTGCTCCGAAGCTATAAAAGGCGGGGGACAGAAGGCTTCAAAACAATAAGGTGCATGTTGAGAATGGAACTTTCGGAAGATAGTTCAGTGAGGATGCAATATGGCCCTGAAATAGCAGTTACATACAGCACGTCCTAAGAGTACTAGGGCACAAGCCCGAGGACAACTTATCCTGCAGAAACTCCAGCACTATCTGCTTCGTGGTGCACCAACTTTCAAATACATTCCTTTTGAGGGCATAAGCTCTTCTAGGGGATGGAGCCCTAGCACTTAGAATAGTCTTAATTACGCTGGCTGGAAGACCAGCTTGACTTAATTGATCCCATTCAGGGACCAAACGTGAAGGTTCCAAAGCTTGGGCCGAGGATGAAATATCGTCCCCAGCGCCTGAGTGCCAAGACTCCCGGGAGCAGAGCTATCAGGAAAAACGCATAAAGGCATAACCTGGGCCAAATACGGGCCAAGGTGTCCAGACCCAGGGGGGGCTGGAAGAGTCAGAGAGTAGCAATGGGGACATTTGCTGATCTTACGAGGCAAAGATGTCTACCTCTGCTAGCTTAAATCTCTCCCAGATTGACTGACTACTTCGGGGTGGAGTTTCCAATCCCCGTGTGTCAGAGATTGACTGGACAGTACTTCTCCCACATTCATATGCCCTGGAATGTAAATCGCCTTGAGGGAGAGGAACCTGGTGCACTAGCTATTTAGCAGCACGAGCACAGTCCACCCTGGCGATTAATATATGAGACTGCCATAGTGTTGTCCACCCGCACTAGGACATGGTAGCCTCTCAACTGCTGGAGGAAGTGCTTTAGGGCCAGAAATAGAGCCATCATTTTGAGGCAATTGATGTGCCGTGCCAGAAGAAGGCCTCTCCAGCTCCCTTGGGCTGGACGGTCATCTAAGACCGCACCCCAACCCATGAGGGAAGCGTCTGTCGTTAGCATCTGCAACGACAAGACGAACTTAGAGTCAGAGTCAGAAACCGGGGTCTGAACCACATAGGAAGGGTACGAAGCACCTGGTGCGTAACCCTTATTGGGGATTGGTCCTAGAGTGAAATCCCCTGTCTTAGCCGCAACTGAAATGCTCTCATGTGCAGAAGGCCCAAAGGAGTCACCGTGGATACAACTGCCATGACAGATAAGATCTCTGAAAGTGATGGTCCCTTTCTGGTCTAGCTTGATTTCCTTGAGGGTGTTGAGAATGGATTGACACGAGCGGTAGACAACTGTGCCCACTTACGATCGTATCCCATGTGACACCCAAATATGTTGTCCTCAGAACAGGAAAGAGCACGCTTTCGTGGCGTTGGGTCTCAATCCTCAGAAACAAGATGAGCTAGTTCAAATACGGATGCCCTGGAGTCGTAAGAGCCAGAACTACATCCGTGCATTTTATATATGTGCGGGTGAGAGAGCTAGACCAAATGGAAGGACCTGATACTGGTAAGCTTCGCCCCCGAAAGCGAACCTCAGGAACCTCCTATGTTGTGGCAATATTTCTATATGAAAGTAAGCCTCCTTCAATCGATTGGCACAAATCAATCGCTTGGTAGGATTTGAGAGCAATCACATTGACAGTCAACATTTTGAATCTGTATTTATTTATTTTAGATAGCGGTACAGCCCGCAAAATCTAAAAATTGGTCGCAGCCCCAGCTTCTTCTATCAGCAGATGCGCACTTTCACCATGCCATTGAAACGCGGACGGTGATGTGAGAACTGAATCCTGTAGTTTCTCTCTACAGTGCTAGGTACCCAAGGAGATATACTTGGCAGTATCTTCCAGATTCTCAGAAAAGGGCAAAAGTCTCCGCGGCTTGGTTAAACGGGGGGAATGTTAGATGTTGGGCATCTTGAAACATGGCAGGAAAAAAACGAAAGAACTTACACTTGATTGGAGACTGGTGTTGCCCGAAACACCAGTGGTGGCGGAGCAAAACACCGACCTTCTGGGGGTTGTCAGGGAGAACACTTCATTCTTGAAAGGAATTCTGTGTGCCTCTCCCCATTGGGGGCCACCCCCATGGTCCTGTGCACATGAACCTCAGGGCTTCTTTGTGAAGAAGACAATATGCCAGTCTCCCGGACGTCTACTTTTGATGTCGGTGGGACCGTCGTAGTGACGTCTTTTTCATGTCATTTTTGGACGTCCAATTTCCGTCCATTGATGGGGTTGTTTTGTAACGCCAGGCGACGTCTTTTTTCCGACGTCTAATGTTGACTCCACCAAATTGCTTCGCCGGCTGACGGTGATGTAGCTATCGTACAGCACGCACGGGAAAGGAACCGCAATCACTCGAGAACCAAACCCAATTCAGCCTTAGCATGAACCGGAACACATTCAACAAGTCTATCACACACACATACTCAACACACCTAAACTTGGCCGAAGCCATTAACCCAAACACATTTCCTCATCACGGTGACCACAGCAACCCGCCGCAAAGCATGATGGTCGTCAGCCGCTTTGCGGCGGGTTACTTCACCCTCTTGTGGAAATGTCTTTGGTCTAAGTCAGATTAGGTCAAATGTTGAACGTCAAAATGACGTCCAAGTTTGATCATGGTTGGACGTCCAAATAGTGGACCTAATTTGGACGTCAAAAAAAAATAAGATAGATTAGGTCGTCAAAATGACGTCCAAGTTGGGTCATGGTTGGACGACCAAATAGTGGACCTAGTTTGGACGTCCAAGTTGGGTCATGGTTGGACGTCCAAATAATGGACCTAGTTTGGACGTCCAACCATGACCCAACTTCGACGTCATTTTGACGTCCAAATAGTGGACCTACTGTAGTTTGGACGTCGAATAGACGTCCAGAATTGGTCATGGACCGACGGACCCAATATAGATCTGCACGTCTATCCGACGTCCAATGTTTAGTGGGTGGTTTCTGGTGTTGATTGATGCAGTTTTTTATCCCGTCTTCACTGAGTCATAACTGATGCCAGTGTTGGGCGTCTCTGAGCTCCTGTAGATGAAGAGTGCAGTTAGAGTTAGTGTGTTCACTAAGTAGTGAGAGGGAATGAACACTGACTAAAATGTGACAGCATAATTTACATTTAGGCATTTGGCAGACGCTCTTATCCAGAGCGACTTACATTTTTATCTCATTACACATCTGAGCAGGTGAGGGTTAAGGGCCTTGCTCAAGGGCCCAACAGTGTCAACTTGGTGGATGTGGGGTTTGAACCTGGGATCTTCCGAACCGTAGTCCAATGCCTTAACCACTGAGCTACACCTGGCTCAGAAAAATGAGTTCAGAAAAATGAGAAATTACTTACCGTTTTAATAACATGTAATTTAATAGTGAAATTAAAAACAATGGGATTCTGGGAAAATTGTTTGTGAATTTATGCTCAAGATAAAAATTTACCAAAAACAGAATCATGTCTCAGTTAAACTCAGTCAAGTTTTCTTTTATGATGTCACTCAAGTCGTATTCATCTGTTCAACATGTCAGATATTCAACATCAGTATTTTAAAGAGTGATCTTATTGAATTTGAATTAAGTATATAATAACCATATGCTTTTAAACTCATTTTCATTTTTATTCTGTTTGTATTTAAACTTAATTATTGCTACTAGTACAGTTTGTCTAAAAATAAGCTGAAGCTTTACTTCTAATTGAAACTATGTGATGTTTACATGTAGAAAAGGTGTGTTTGATTCACACACTGTCACAACGCACATCTATGCTGTGTGTGTGTGTGTGTGTGTGTGTGTGTGTGTTTTCTTCCGAATTTGTTTTTGTATAGTTCCATTTGTGTGTGTGACCTCTTTTTGTGTGTGATCAGTATGATTTACATTTACTGTATTTGAGTGCTGTAAGATTGTAACACTACGTATGTTTAGGCAAAAAAAAAAAGATTATAGATAATATGTGTATTTTTGCTGTTTGTGTTTCACTTTTCAAATCTTTTACTTTATACACCAATAAAGAGAGTTGCATTATCACAAAGCAGTTATTTTCTAACCCTCGACTTGACATTATTGATGCTTTACATTTTATATCTCTATAAATTTGCAGTTATTCAAATGCTGTGAATAAAAATCTATAAATGATGTGACATTAGTCCTGCGGTGTTTAGTGTCATGACTGAGAGAGTAATAGTGTTTTACTGTAGAGGTGATTTGTGTAGTAAAGACTAGTTCAGATTCTTCACAAATGTAGAAAGACTCAAAGTCTGTTTTTATAATTTAATTAACATAAAGACCACAAGCTCGGATCATACTGAATGTGCCGCCGGCACCTCTGATCTGAAGCTAGGATTGTTAAATATTAGATCTCTCGCATCAAAAACGGTTACTGTTAATGAAATTATCACAGATCAGGCGTTTGATATACTGTACTCTGTTTAACTGAAACATGGGTTAAGCAGGACAAGTATGTAGCTCTAAATGAAGCTAGTCCTCCTGGATACAGCTACATACATCAGCCATCGGTTAAGTGGTAGAGGAGGAGGCGTCGCAGTTATTCATAATGATAATCTGTCTATCGTACAAAAACACGGACAGAAATTTAATTAATTTGAAATTCTTTATTAAGTCAGCTCTGTCGATTCCACTAATTATAATTTACAGACCTCCAGGTCTAAGAAATTTTGAATTTCTTAGTGAATTTGCAGATTTCATCTCAAACCTAGTCGTTTCTGTAGACAAAGTGTTAATTGCTGGAGATTTTAACATTCATTTTGAGAATCCAGAAGACCCTCTGAGAATAGCATTTATGTCCATACTGGACTCCGTAGGCGTAAATCAGTGTGTAGTAGGACCCACTCATTAAGCAGGTCACACTTTAGACTTAAAAATTTTTTTCGGATTAAGTATAAGAAATGTATTCACAATTCCACTGTCTGAAATTATCTCAGATCACTATCTTGTCACCATTCAAGTGTGTCACAGTGATAATGTACACACAGCACAGCGCTACCGTATTAAACGTACTTTCACATCAACTACCACACAGAGTTTTATCAGTAATCTCCCAGAGTTACCAACTTCGATTAGGTCACCGTCTGACCCCACAGAACTCGATCAGGCGACTGAATATTTAGAGTCGACATTTCGTTGTACCTTAGATAATGTAGCTCCAGTTAAAAGAAAAATTATTAGAGATAAGAAACTCGCTCCCTGGTATAACGATCACACGCACACTTTAAAACAGACCTCTCACAAATTAGAATGTAAATGGCGTCAAACTAAATTGTTAGTATTTCAAATAGCATGGAAAGAGAGCATCCTGAACTATAGGAAAGCTCTTAGTGTAGCTAGATCAACGTATCTCTCCACTCTTATATAAAAAAAAAAATAATTCTATATTTTTATTTAATACCGTAGCCAAATTAACCAGAAATAAGACCACTACAGAAATCTCCACAACAACATCATGCAATAGTGAGGACTTCATGAACTTTTTTAATAATAAAATTGTAAATATTAGACATAAAACTGAGGCTTTAAAACCGAACAATGTAATTGATGCAGATGTTAATCTAGCCATGTCAGATTCGAACCTAGAATACTTTACTCCCCTTGAAGAGAATGAACTAATTTCACTCATCTCTTCTGCAAATTCATCAACCTGTATATTAGATCCTATACCGACACATTTTCTTAAACAGATAGTACCAGTTATAACAGAACCCCTGTTGAGAATAACTAATTCCTCAATCAGCATTGGTTATGTTCCAAAATCTTTTAAATTAGCAGTTATCATTCCAATAATTAAGAAACCTGACCTCGACCCCTGTCAGCTGTCCAATTACAGGCCAATATCAAACCTCCCCTTTATCTCTAAGATTCTGGAAAAGATAGTAGCCGAGCAGCTATGCTCATATCTACATAGAAATGGCATACATGAACTGTATCAGTCAGGATTTAGGCCTCATCACAGCACAGAAACAGCACTCGTTAAAGTAGTAAATGACCTCCTATTGGCCTCTGATCAGGGTTGTGTAACTATGCTTGTATTACTCGACCTCAGTGCAGCTTTTGACACCACTGATCATAGTATTCTTCTTCACAGATTAGAAATTGTAATAGGAATTAAGGGTACAGCCCTCTCCTGGCTCAGATCCTATTTGACCGATCGTTATCAGTATGTAGACTTAAATGGTGATTATTCTGCATGTTCTCTAGTGGAGTTTGGCGTTCCGCAGGGTTCAGTTTTAGGCCCACTGCTTTTTTCCCTTTACATGCTTCCTCTGGGCAACATAATCCGTAAGCATGGTATTAGTTTTCATTGTTATGCTGACGACACACAGTTATATGTCTCAGCAAAACCTGATGATTAAAACCAGCTTACTAAAGTTGAGCAATGTGTGCAGGACATAAGAAATTGGATGCTAATTAACTTCCTTCTGCTTAATCCGGATAAGACAGAAGTTCTAGTCATAGGACTGCATACAGCTAGGAGTAAAATCTTAGATCACACCGTAATTTTAGATGGCCTTTCTGTTCCATCAAGTGCAAGAGTAAAATACCTCGGCGTGATTATAGATTCCAGCCTTTCATTTGAAGCTCATGTAGATAATATTACCAGGATAGCATTCTTTCACCTCAGAAATATTGCCAAGATGAGAAATATATTGTCGCTAAACGATGCAGAAAAACTAGTTCATGCTTTTATCACCTCTAGGTTGGACTATTGTAATGCCTTACTTTCTGGTTGTTCAGCTAGTTGCATAAACAAGCTTCAGCTAGTCCAGAATGCAGCAGCGAGAGTCCTCACTAGAACCAGAAGATATGAGCACATCACCCCTATCCTATCTTCACTGCACTGGCTCCCTGTGAAATTTCGCATTGATTTTAAAATACTACACTTGACATATAAAGCATTAAATGGTCTCGCGCCGCAGTATCTGAGCGAACTGCTGGTGTCTTACGACAGTAGGCCACGCCTACTTCGATCAAAGGATGCAGGCTGCTTGTCAGTATTATGAAAACTACAGCTGGGGGCAGAGCTTTTTCTTACAAAGCCCCAAAATTATGGAATAGTCTTCCAAATAATGTTCGGGACTTAAACACAGTCTCAGTGTTTAAGTCTAGGCTAAAAACCTATTTATTTAGCCAAGCATTTTTATAAATAGATTTGCCATAGGTAAAGGAGCAGATCTGGGGGACTCATGGACATAGAGTATTATGGTGAACTGGTATGTTTAGATGCTGTCTTCCTCAGTCTCATTTGATCACTCAGGTTTGTTGACGGTGAGGTGATTGTTTGCTTTACATCTCAGGGAGCCCTCATGTTCGTGTTTCCTTCTGGCTCTCCCTTTTAGTTATGCTGTCATAGTTAGTCCTGCTGGAGTCTCTGCTTGCACTCTACAATAAATATACATTCACATTATGCATTATGTGACTGTGACCATACCTAATTGCCATCTCTCCTCTTCTTCTCTTTCTCCCCCTCTTTCTCTTCCCTCTCTCCCCCTGTCTCCCCCTTTCACTCTTTCTCTCTCTCTCTGTCGAGCTACACATGTCATTCCTGAGCTGCTAGTGATCCAGACTCCCTCTGCCCTCCGGACCTGTCTGACCAATCCTGGTGCCCCGCTTCTGGTTGGAGATCTCGTCACATGGATGCCATGTGTGTCTCTTTGGGATGCGTCTGGTGTCCTCTGGGGACTTGACAGTTCGATAGTTCAAGTCTACCTGAATCTCCAATAACTACCTGGACTCCATATTAACATCAATTAAGATCAACTATTATAGCTAATATATTATAACTGCCTGCCGCCTAACACACAGTATAAATGCAGATAATTTCCTGCTATCTGTTTCACCCAGATGAGGATGGGTTCCCTGTTGAGTCCGGTTCCTCTCAAGGTTTCTTCCTATTGTCATGTCTCACGTTAATGATGGACGCAAATGCAGGTCTTGAACAGAAAATAGTCTTTTATTTCAGATAACCAAACTCAAAATTCACTCCCAAATTATAAAACGTTAACTTAACCAAACAATGTCCAAACACAAAAGGGAGTCCTTCTCCTTTTCTGTGAGAGAATGCCGGGTTTCCTTCGCCGGCCTTAGTCGTGAGAGCTCCAGGCTCTTTCAGTCCTGAACGGGAAAAACAAACACACAGACGGACGAACGGGTTGCGGGGTTTGTTTGCACAACGGTGGACAGACATGGGACTCCGGGGTCGGCTGGTATAAATAGAGAGAGAGACAAAAGGATGCACAGGTGATCTTAATAATTAGACAAGGGGAAAGACATACGCACGTAGACACACTAGGGGGAGACAAAGCGCCGGCTCAGTAATCCGGGGAACTGGATCTCACTCCCCGAGGCCGTGGTGGTCCAGGTGTTATAGTACCCCCCCCCTCCAGAACCGGCTTCTGAAGGAAGGCGAGGGCGTCCCCTACGTCTTGCCGGAGGGAGCGAGGACCCACCCGAGTGACGGGTTTGCCGGAGGGCGGGGCGACCCGGAGGACGGGGAGCCGGGCGATCCGGCCGAGCTCGGTGAAATTCTGCGATGAGTTCTGGACTCAGAATGTCTCGTGCCGGGACCCAGCTCCGTTCCTCCGGGCCGTAGCCCTCCCACTCGACCAGGTACTGCAGAGCCCCCGCTCTCCTCCGGGAGTCCAGCAGTTCTTTGACCCGTAACGCCGGGGCGCCCTCTATTTCCACAGCCCCGGGTTGCGACGGTTCCGCTGTTCCTTCATCCAGTGGTCCCCGAACTACCGGCCTGAGAAGAGAGACATGGAAGACAGGGTGAATACGTAGGTGTGATGGGAGTTTGAGTTTAAATGATACTGGGTTTACTTGTGCTGTGATGGGAAAAGGACCTATGAACCTGGGGGAAAGTTTTCTGCATGGGAGATTGAGGTGAAGGTCCCGTGTTGAGAGCCATACCCGATCGCCTACCTGGAGCGGACAACTCTCCCTTCGCCACCTATCGGCGTGTTTTTTAAAGCGCTGCACTGCTTGGGAGATCTTAGCATGTGCGTCCTCCCATACTTTCTCCGCTTTTTTAAACCACTGATCCACCATGGGAACATCGGTGGGCGTGGCATCCCAAGGACATAGCGGCGGTTGATACCCAAGTACACACTGGAACGGCGTTAGGCCGGTAGAGGAGTGGCGCAGAGAGTTTTGTGCGTATTCCGCCCAGGTTAAACAGTCTGCCCATTCATTTTGTCGGCTGCTACAGTATGCCCGAAGATATCTCCCGAGTTCTTGGACAGTCCGCTCTGCCTGCCCATTAGATTCGGGGTGATAGCCCGACGTTAGGCTAACAGTGGTCCCCAATTTCTGAAAAAATGCTTTCCAGACCCTGGCGATGAATTGGGGACCACGATCGGAAACAATATCTTCCGGTATGCCGTAGCAGCGAAACACTGAAGTGAATAGGGTTTCTGCCACCTGGAGGGCTGACGGGAGGGAGCGAAACGGGATGAACTTGCATCCTTTAGAAAACCTGTCCACTACTACTAGTATTGTGGTGTACCCTTTAGATACCGGCAGATCTGTGACAAAGTCCACGGCGATGTGGGACCACGGTCTGTTTGGTATTGGTAAGGGATTTAATTTTCCAACAGGAAGAGTACGTGGGGTTTTTGTGGTCGCACATACTGCACAAGATAGAACTACTCTCTTCACGGTTTCCCGCAGTTTTGGCCACCAGAACTTTGGTTCTAGTACATGCTGTGTGCGTGAGACGCCGGGGTGACCTGATGCAAGGCTCGTATGAGCCGCGATCGTCACTCGTTCGCGTAGTGGCTCCGGCACGTAGGTTCGATTCGGAGGGCAGCCCCTAGGCACGGGGTTGGACCGTGCCCACTGAACTATCTCCGACTCGATATCCCACGCGATCGGCGCCACCACGAGTGATGATGGCAGGATAGGCTCCGGAGTGGTAATGGGCTCCGGCGACGGATAATAGCGGGAAAGCGCGTCCGCTTTTAGATTTTTCGAGCCGGGGCGATATGTAATAGTGAATTGGAAACGCGTGAAGAAGAGCGCCCATCGGGCTTGACGTGAGTTTAACCTTTTTGCTTGTTGGAGGTACTCTAAATTTCGATGATCAGTGAGCACCGTGAATGGGTGTGTCGCTCCCTCTAGCCAGTGTCTCCACTCCTCTAACGCCGCTTTTACACATAGGTCACATCTCGACCCCCAGTGGCCCTATGTGATAGCCGAGAAATGCCACCTCCTTCTGATGAAAGGTGCATTTCTCCGCCTTCGCATAGAGCCCGTGTTTGCGCAGGCGACGAAGGACGGCAGTTACATGAAGAACGTGTTCCGAATATGACCGTGAATATATCAGGATATCATCCAGGTATATTATAATGAAACGGTTAAACATATCCCGAAACACGTCATTCATGAACCCCTGAAACACCGCAGGTGCGTTTACCAGTCCATATGCCATTACGTTGTATTGATACTGCCCAGATGTAGTGCTAAACGCCGTCTTCCATTCATCGCCCTTACGCACACGAACGAGGTTATATGCGCTGCGGAGGTCGAGTTTCGTGAAGATGGAAGCACCTCGGAGTTGGTCGATAGCGGCCGGAACCAGGGGCAGCGGGTGCTTATATTTTACTGTTACTGCATTCAGCCCTCTATAATCAATGCAGGGGCGTAAGCCCCCCCCTTTTTTCTCTATGAAAAAAAAACCTGCCGAGGCGGGGGACGTGGACCTGCTGATGAGCCCCTGCTGAAGTGCCTCACTCACGTATTCCTCCATTGCCCTGGTTTCTGCCACTGACAATGGATAAACACGCGAGCAAGGAGGTGTCTTCCCCGGCAACAACTCAATCGCGCAGTCCCACGGGCGGCGAGGGGGTAGTCGTGCAGCTGCCCTAACACTAAACACATCCTTAAAACGCAGATACTCTGATGGTACGTTAGTGATTACTTGAGCTGTCGGGCTTTCTATGGTAGTGGTTTGGACCGCCAATGTAGGCGGTGTACAGAATTTCGCGCATCGCGGGGACCATGAAGTGATGCGAGAATTGATCCAATCGAAATTAGGGTTGTGAGTGTTAAGCCACGGGAGACCTAGCACGACGGAATGGTCAGACTGGGGTAGCACATAAAATTTCAGCTCCTCCGTGTGACCGGGGAATGTTAACCGAATGGGCGCAGTAATGACTTTAATAGGCGATTGATCCAGATCTCGACCATCTAGAGCTTTAATAGATATCGGATATGGAAGCTTCGACACGGGAGCTTGCAGCGAGGAAATGAGGGTGGAAGAGATGAAGTTCCCAGCCGCCCCGGAATCTATGAGGGGAAACACAGACATAACATGACCATGGAAATTTATTTGGGCTTTCACACAAAAAGGGTAATGCGTGCGGGGTGGTGTGTGTGTGTGTGTGTGTGTGTGTGTGTGTGCGTGTATGTGTGCCTGTATGTGTGGGTGGGTGTTTGGGTGTGTGTGGGGGTATGCTTGGGCGTGTGGGTGTGCGTGTATGCGTGGAAGTGTGTGTGGGTGTGTGTGCAGGTGTTACTTTGCGCAACGGGCAGTCTCGGATGCGATGGTCAGACCCCCCACAGTAAAAACACAGCCCTGATGTCAACCGCCTTCTCCTTTCGGCGGGGGAGAGCCGGGACGCACCCACATCCATGGGTTCCGGCCGGTTCGTTGCAGGCGCTACGGGAGGAGGTCGCCGCGGTGGTTCGCTGGTTCGTGTCGGGGCTGATCTAACCCCTAGCCGGGAGCGCTGGCTGCGCAGGTGCTGGTCCAGTTGGATCGCCAGGTTGATGGTTTGGTTAAGTGAGAGGTCCGTATCCCGGCACGCTAGCTCGAGTTGAACCTCGGGCTGAAGACCGTCCCTGAACCTGGCGAGCAGGCTCTTCTCACACCAGCCACTCTCCGCAGCCATTACCCGGAACCGGATGGCGTATTCCGCGACGGGCAGATTACCTTGACGCAGCCTCATGAGACGTTGTTCTCCCGAGCGCCCCTGGTCTGGATGATCAAACACAGCCTTCATCGCGCCGATAAAGCTGTCGTAACAGCGTGCGAGCTCCCCACCTGTGCTCCAGACCGCCGCCGCCCAATCCATGGCTGGTCCTGTGAGCTGTTGGATGACGAACCGAATCCTTTGTTGGTCCGTCATGTCAGGATAGTCCGTCAAATACAGCTCACAGGCCATGACGAAACGCCTACATCCCTCGGGATCGCCGGCATACCTCTCCGGAGGAGCGGCGCGAGGTGGTGATGGGGCGGAGCGCCTCGAGGGTCCGGCGGGGGGCTGGTCTGGTCGAGCGAGTTCCTTCACGCAGTGGGCGAGGTTGCTCACCGCCCGTGCCATGCTGTCAATCTCTCGTTGTTGCATCTTAACATATTGTAGCATGGTGTCGTCCTCCGGAAGGGGGACACCTGCTGCGTCCGGGAAGGTCTGTCCATCTGTCATGTCTCACGTTAATGATGGACGCAAATGCAGGTCTTGAACAGAAAATAGTCTTTTATTTCAGATAACCAAACTCAAAATTCACTCCCAAATTATAAAACGTTAACTTAACCAAACAATGTCCAAACACAAAAGGGAGTCCTTCTCCTTTTCTGTGAGAGAATGCCGGGTTTCCTTCGCCGGCCTTAGTCGTGAGAGCTCCAGGCTCTTTCAGTCCTGAACGGGAAAAACAAACACACAGACGGACGAACGGGTTGCGGGGTTTGTTTGCACAACGGTGGACAGACATGGGACTCCGGGGTCGGCTGGTATAAATAGAGAGAGAGACAAAAGGATGCACAGGTGATCTTAATAATTAGACAAGGGGAAAGACATACGCACGTAGACACACTAGGGGGAGACAAAGCGCCGGCTCAGTAATCCGGGGAACTGGATCTCACTCCCCGAGGCCGTGGTGGTCCAGGTGTTATACCTATTACCATCTGAGGGAGTTTTTCCTTGCCACTGTCGCCCTCGGCTTGCTCACCAGGGACAATCTGACCATTTTGATTCATACACATTCCATACAAACTTAAATAATTATTTTGAATCTGTAAAGATGCTTTCGAAAATGACAATTGTTAAAAGCGCTATGCAAATAAAATTGCATTGAATTGAATTGACATTCTGATACTGTATTTATTTTTTTACAGAAAAACCTCAACCTGATCTCACATCAAGCCATAAAGGAGATATACTGTCAGGTAACTCAGTGACTCTGACCTGTACACTAAATCTGCTGTCTGGTAGATGGAAGATTTACTGGACCACACCCACACAGAGCATTGTGAATGTGACTGCAGGATATAACTCCACCTCTTCATACTACCACCACTACTACTACTACTATAACATCAGCTCAGTTAATGTCTCTGATGGAGGTCAGTACAGGTGCAGAGCTGGAAGAGGAGACCCAGTCTACTACACATACTACAGTGATGCACTCTGGGTAAATATTATTGGTGAGTAAGAGACTTTCTGTTAAGTGATACTGCATCACAACACAGCAACATTTACACACACTGTACAAACTCTTAGCTAATCATGAAGACAAATCAGATGGTCAGTCACTGCTCACAGATCAGTGTGTTTTACCTTTAGTGTGTTATTCCCTTGTTGACACTTAATGTGATGAAGATACAGGGCTCTGTGAAGGTTAAACATGATAATGGTCTGTAAAATGAACAGTAATGTGCTGTAAAAACATGGCAGTAAAATATTGTAATTCATTTAAAGTCAAAGTTAGGAAAATACCTGTGAAAATACCTGCTCAGTCTTAAAACTCATTACATGCATTTCATTACTCATTACATGCGTCTCAGGTGCTTGCCGAAATGCTGACTGTGAACAGCAGTCATTAAATGCTATAGCGAACATGGTTGGTCCATTAAACATAGTGATGTAAACGGTCAGCTCCGTTGTGTCAAACTGCGTCTAAATATGTATTCATAAGCAAACTCGTACAGATTCTATACTAAGCGTTAATTAGTGAGCTTATTAAAGTATTCACTCGTCTACCTTCATATGTATTTGAACTTGAATAATATTAATTTCTTAATCCATAGGGTTTAATATGATGTTGGTCCCGCCCCCTTTTGCAGTTATAACAGCTTCTAGTCTTCTGAGAATGCTTTCCACAAGGTTTAGGAGTGTGTTTATGGAAATTTAGACCTTTCCTGCAGAAGCGTATTTGTGAGGTCAGACACTGATGTTGGACGAGAAGACCTGGGTCACAGTCTCCTCTCTAATTCATCCCAAAGGTGTTCTATTGGTTTAAGGTCAGGACTCTGTGCAAGCCAGTCAAGTTCTTTCACACCACACTTGCTCATCCATGTCTTTAAGGACCTTGCTTTGTGCACTGGTGCGCAGTCATGTTGGAACTGGTGTGGTGTTGTCTTTCAGGAGTTGGGCGTGGCCCCTTACTTCCAGTGAAAGAAACTCTTACTGCTTCAGCATACCAAGACATTTTGGACAATTTCATGCTCCCAACTTTGTAGGAACAGTTTGGGGACGGTCCTTTCCTGTTCCAACATGACTGTGCACCAGTGCACAGGAAGAGTTAAAGCTGTTATAGCTGCAAAGGGTGGGCCAACATTATAGTAAACCCTATGGATTAAGAATTACTCAAGTTCACATGCAATTGAAGGCAGATGAGCAAATTCTTTTGGCAATATAATGTATATGAAGAACAAGTTTAATATTTAAAATAAATGTTCTATGCACTCTTTTAAAACATTGAGACAAATAATTTAGCTTGAACTAAAAAACTGTAAAATATGCCCCCTGCCGTGTGTCATGTTTTGTACACCGAGGGGGCGAACGCAGATGCAGGGCAAAACACAAATTAATTTATTGAATTTTAAATGTCCAACCAAAAGAAATAAGTTGACTCCGGAGGCTGGGACTGCAGGCGGGCTAGTACAAACAAAAAGGAAACACAAAGGAAATAGCTACTTCAACCCCGAGACGAACACAGCCTCGACCTTGACCTTGGTGGAGGTTTTCAAAAACACAACTTGCAGACACTGCTCAGTCCTGGGGGGAGAATATATACAAACACACAAGACTAGAAACACAAACATGAGGGTGCACAAAAGTGAACAAACATAGTGGTACGGGTTCGACTGGAATAAATAGGGAGACACATGGAGTAGACACAGGTGAATTGGTGCTACCCAATTGATTTGGTGCTAGAAGAAATTATCCATCCATCCATCCATCCATTTTCTTCCGCTTATTCAATTCAATTCAATTCAATTCAATTTTATTTATATAGTGCTTTTAACAATGGTCATTGTCTCAAAGCAGCTTCACAAAAATGAAAGAAATTTAACAAAAAATAAATAAATTAATTAAAATAATTATAGTAAAAAAAAAATAATAATAATAATAGAAAAGAAAATAATTGGAAGTGTTTATGTGTGAGAAAATTGTGCAGGTAATAATGATGAGACGAATGAATGAAATTTCTCTGATGAGCAAGCCAAGGGTGACGGCGACGGTGGCAAGGAAAAACTCCCTGAGATGGCATTAGGAAGAAACCTTGAGAGGAACCAGACTCAACAGGGAACCCATCCTCATTTGGGTGATAACAGATAGAAATTATATAACATCTTGTGTGTTGTGCAGGTGAAAATTCAATATGACAGAAATTATTTAAATTGACATGAAGACCAGTTCAGCATAGGGACGAGTCAGTAGGTGCAGAGGGCAGATGAGGTCTGGATCACTGGAAGCACAGGAGCAGCATGTGTAGCTCAAACCATCATAAAGCTGAATCCAGCTGGAGCTGGTCCTTCTCTGGATGCCTCAGGAACCTCGCAGGGTCGGCCTTTGTCTACTGAAGCTGGCACAATCTCCCGATGCCTCGGGATGGGTAGAGAAATACAGAACAGATGGGGAGAATTAGCGTAGTTGCCATTCGGGATAGGTGTACTGGAGTATGAGATTATGGGATGAGTTATGTGTATGCCAGATTAAAAAGATGCGTCTTGAGTCTACTTTTGAACTGAGAAACCGTGTCTGCTCCCCGAACACTGTCTGGAAGGCTATTCCAAAGCTTTGGAGCTAAATATGAAAAAGCCCTACCCCCTTTTGTAGATTTTGAAATTCTGGGAACTACCAGAAGTCCGGAGCTTTGTGATCTTAAGGACCGTGGTGGATTGTAGCGTATCAGAAGACTGGTTAGGTATGTGAGAGCTAAACCATTTAAGGGCTTGTATGTAAGTAATACATTTTGTAATTTATTCTAAACTGAACAGGTAGCCAGTGCAGGGATGATAATATTGGGGTTATATGATCATATTTTCTGGATCTAGTGAGAACCCTGGCGGCTGCATTTTGGATTAACTGAAGCTTATTTATTGAGGATGCAGGACAACCACCTACAGTAGTAATGCTTTACAATAGTCCAGTCTGGAGGTCATGAATGCATGAACTAGTTTTTCTGCATCAGATACGGATAAGATGTTCCTAAGTTTAGCAATATTTCGAAGATGGAAAAAGGCTGTTTTTGTGATATTTGAAATGTGATTTTCAAAAGACAAGTTACTGTCTAATATTACACCCAGGTCTTTTACTGCTGAGCTGGTAGTAACAGTACATCCTTCTAAGCGCAGGCTGAATTGTGAAAGCTGTTGTGTGCTGGTTTTTGGGCCGCCAATAAGTAATATCTCTGTCTTATCTGAATTTAATTAAAGAAAGTTATTGGTCATCCAATCTTTTATGTCCTGGACACACTCAGTTAATCTAGACAACTTAGGTATTTCGTCTGGTTTAGTTGAGATATATAATTGGGTATCATCAGCATAACAATGGAAACTAATCCCATGTTTTCTAACGATGTTACCCAAGGGAAGCATGTATATTGAGAACAACAGAGGTCCTAAAACTGACCCTTGTGGGACCCCATATTTCACTGGCATTACACCAGACGGTTCTCCATTTAGATCTACAAAATTGTAGCGATCAGACAGGTAAGATCTAAACCATTTTAATGCCTGTCCCTGAATACCTATATAATTTTGTAAGCGATCTATGAGAATATTATGATCTATTGTGTCGAATGCAGCAATAAGATTGAGCAGGACTAGCAATGAGATGCAGCCTTGGTCTGAAGCTAAAAACAAGTCGTTTGTAATCTTAACTAGTGCAGTACCTGTGCTATGATGGGGCCTGAAACCTGACTGGAATTCTTCAAGGATGTTGTAATCCTGCAAGAATGTGCATATTTGAACTGATACTACTTTTTCTAGTATTTTTTATATGAACGGAAGGTTTGAAATCGGTCTGTAATTTGTTACAGTATTTCATTCGAGTCCAAATTTGATTTTTTAAGAAGCGGCTTAATAACTGCTAACTTGAAAGGTTTAGGGACGTGACCTAGATGTAATGAAGAATTAATAATGTTTAGAAGTGGCTCTCCAACCGTAAGCATCACTTATTTTAAAAATCTGGTTGGGATTGGGTCTAACAGGCACGTTGTTGATTTAGCCGAGGTGATAAGTTTATACAGCTCTTCCTGTCCTATACTTGTAAAGCACTGAAAATCTAAATGTGAAGCTATAGGCTGAACTGGATCGTGAGATACTATTAGAGGTTGAACCTCCATTATTTTCGTCCTGATATTATTGATTTTTCCATTAAAGAAGTCCATAAAGTCTTCACTTCTAAACTGTGATGGGATACTCTCTGCGGGCATCTTAGGTTTTGTTAGGCGAGCCATTGTACTAAATAAGAACCTGGGATTGTTTTGGTTTCTTGCTATCAGTTTGCTAAGATGCTCAGTCCTAGCAGTTTGTAGAGCCTGTCTATAGCTGCACATACTGTTTTTATACGCAATTCAAAAAACTTCTAACTTAGTTTTCCTCCATTTTCGCTCGAGGTTACGGGTTGCTCTCTTTAGGGCGCGAGTATGACTGTTGTACCACGGTGCAAGTGTTTTATCTCTGACTTTTTTTAATCTGATGGGAGCAACAGTGTCTAATGTACTGGTAAGAATAGTGTCCATGCTGCTAGTCACTTCATCTAGATCATCTGCATTTAGGGGTGTAATAAGAAATTGGGACAGATCCGGCAGATTACTTGTGAATCTGTCTTTAGTAGTGGGATTCATATTTCTAACAGATTGATAACGTGGGGAGACACAGCTAATCTGTTCTACGGGTAGAGTATATATCAGGAGGTGATGATCTGTGATATCATCACTTTGAGGTATGATCTCTATATTAGAGACATCTATACCATGGGATATAATTAAATCTAGCGTATGATTAAAGAGGTGAGTTGCTCCAATTATATTTTGTTTAACTCCAAAGGAATTTAGTAAATCCATAAATGTGAGTGCTAAAGCGTCGTTAGCATCATCTACATGAATGTTAAAGTCTCCTACTATCAACACTTTGTCAGAGTTAACCAATAGGTCTGATAGCAGATGTCCAAATTCTTTAAGAAAATCGACATATGGCCCCGGGGGTCTGTACACGGTGGCCAGTGTAAAATATAGCAAGGGTTTATTACGTATTTCATTTAGTGCAACATTAATGATAAGCACTTCAAATGAATTAAACCTGGGCCTAA
This sequence comes from Channallabes apus, assembly GCA_030522415.1. Taxonomy (NCBI): domain Eukaryota; kingdom Metazoa; phylum Chordata; class Actinopteri; order Siluriformes; family Clariidae; genus Channallabes; species Channallabes apus. The sequence goes on from CM060108.1 coordinate 39,997,302, forward strand.
TTTTCTGAGTAACAGTGAGTACATCATTGTAGATAGTGGCGACACCACCACCGCGACCAATTAGACGGGGCTCGTGCTTATAGAAATATCCTGACGGAGTAGACTCATTCAGACCAAAATATTCATTTGGTTTAAGCCAGGTTTCGGTGAGACAGAGTACGTCAAGGGAATAATCTGAGATAATTTCATTAACAATAAGTGCTTTAGGCGCAAGGGATCTAATGTTGAGTAGTCCAAACTTTAGAGGTGGATTTTGACTACTTATTTTGCCTTTTTCTGGTTTTATGGTTATCAGATTGTTTCGGGCAAATTTAACAAATTTATTCTTTTTTCTCACTATTCGGGGAACAGACACAGTTTCTATAGGACAAGCTATGTGTGTGCGTCTATCACTATGGTGAGTTGTGATGTGGCTAATATGTTTGGAATCTACAGTATGACTTACCGCCAGTCAGATGGTTCGTAGTGTCCTGGAGATGTTGTCAGAGAGGACCGCTGCTCCAGCTCTGCTAGGGTGTAGGCCATCAGTGTGGTAGAGCCTAGGACGCTCCCAGAAAACATTCCAGTTATCAACAAAGGGTAATTTCTGTTGTCGACACCAAGATAACCATTCATTAAAGGCAAATAATCTACTGAACTTCTCGATTCATCGCTGAAATGTGGGAAATGGTCCAGATACGATGATCCTTGTCGTAGGTGATGTGCTGTGGACCTTCTCGACCAGGCTCCTGAAGTCCTTCTTTAGGATCTCCGTCTGCCTCAGCCTGGTGTCTTTCGTGCCGGCATGAAGAACCACAGCTCCAATGTTCTTCCTCAGGGCAGCAGGCACCTGTGCAGCAACATCAAGAACACGTGCACCAGGTAAACAGCGTGTGTGCACCTTACCTTTAGCCGTGGTAGCACGCACATGCCGGACGATGGAGTCTCCGATGACCAGCGTGTCGTGTGCCGTCTCGCAGAGAGGAGCGAAGCAGTTTCGGGTCGAAATGTCGAAGACGGGTGGTGGTGGAGGGGGAGAGGTCCTCGCCCGGGGCTTGGCGTGCTTCTTCCGCTGCTGCTGTATCCAGGGTTCGTGGTATCCCGGCGCCGGGGTGTAGGAAACCTGGGTGGGCTGCGTCCATGGTGCGTTGGACCTGGGCAGAGAAACTCGCGGGGTTGAGGTTGTAGGAGAATTCTCACACCGAGAATTTACCTGGGACAGGTGAGCGTCGGTCCGCGACGATTCCAGTGTGGATTTCCACTGCTGTAGCCGGGCCAGCTGCACCTGTAGCTCACGGATCAGCTTCTCCACGGCCTCCAGCTCCAAATCCACCAAGTGCAGCTCCAATGTCTCCTCACCTGCACTCAGAGGCAGAATCACAACCGACATGGTGTCTAAATTCGGAAATAATCGGTGTGAAGAAGCGTGAACAAACTTTACAAACAAAACGTGATAGCCGGGCTAACGGGCTAGCGATGCTAATGCCGGCAAAAAGCGGTGTGCTGCAAAACAATTAAAAATTAACGATATAACACGTGTTTCGAGTAAATATATTATAAGATACTTATCCGTTTTATGTACACTCTTCGTAAGGGGACGGGAAAAGTAAAAAAATTGGTCAGTATGGCGGAGCTCGGAAAAAAGCAGTGTCTCAGTGTCCTCGTACAAGGGTACGGGTTGGGTCGCGAGGTCGGGTCGCGGGGGCAGCAGCTTCAGCAAGGATGCCCAGACTTCCCTCTCCCTGGCCAATTCTTCCACCTCTTCCGGGGGGATCCCAAGGCATTCCCAGGCCAGCCGAGAGACATAGTCCCTCCAGCATGTCCTGGGTCTTCCCAGGGTTCTCTTTCCGGTGGGGTGTGTCCAGAACACCTCACAAGGGAGGCGTCCAGGAGGCATCCTAAATAGATGCCCAAGCCACCTCATCTGGCTCCTCTCGATGCGGAGGAGCAGCGGCTCTACTCTGAGCCCCTCCCGAGTTACCTAGCTTCTCACCCTATCTCTAAGGGAGAGCCCAGACACCCTGCGGAGGAAACTAATTTCAGCCGCTTGTATTCGCGATCTTGTTCTTTCGGTCACTACCCACAGCTCATGACCATAGGTGAGGTTAGGAACGTAGATCGACCGGTAAATTGAGAGCTTTGCCTTTTGGCTCAGCTCCTTCTTCACCATGACGGACCGATACAGAGCCCGCATCACTGCAGATGCTGCGCCGATCCGCCTGTCGATCTCCGGTTCCATTTTGCCCTCACTCGTGAACAAGACCCAGAGATACTTAAACTCCTCCACTTGGGGCAGGATCTCACTCCCAACCCTGAGAGGGCACTCCACCCTTTTCCGGCTGAGAACCATGGCCTAAGATTTGGAGGTGCTGATTCTCATCCCAGCCGTTTCACACTCGGCTGAGAACCGATCCAGTGAGAGCTGTAGGTCGCAGGATGATGAGGCCAACAGAACAACGTCATCTGCAAAAAGCAGTGACCCAATCCTGAGCCCACCAAACTGTACGCCCTCAAAACCCTGGCTGCGCCTAGAAATCCTGTCCATAAAAATTATGAACAGGATCGGTGACAAAGGGCAGCCCTGTCAGAGTCCTACTCTCACCGGAAACAGGTCCGACGTACTACCGACAATGCGGACCAAGCTCCGACACCGGTTGTGCAGGGACCGGACAGCCCTTAACAGGGAATCCGATATCCCATACTCCCGGAGTACCCCCCACAGGACTCCCCGAGGGACACGGTCGAATGCCGTCTCCAAGTCCACAAAGCATATGTAGACTGGTTGGGCAAACTCCCATGCCCCCTCCAGGACCCTGCTAAGGGTGTAGAGCTGGTCCACTGTTCCGCGACCTGGACGAAAACCACACTGCTCCTCCTGAATCCGAGGTTCGACTATCCGACGGACCCTCCTTTCCAGGACCCCTGAATAGACTTTCCCGGGGAGGCTGAGGAGTGTGATCCCTCTGTAATTGGAACACACTCTCCGGTCCCCCTTCTTCAAGAGGGGGACGACAACCCCGGTTTGCCAGTCCAGAGGCACTGTCCCCGATGTCCATGCAATGTTGCAGAGATGTGTCAACCATGACAGCCTTACAACATCCAGAGCCTTGAGGAACTCCGGGCGGATCTCATCCACCCCCGGGACCCCGCCACGCCGGAGCCTTTTGATCACCTCGGCGACCTCGGCCCCAGAGATGGAAGAGTCCACCTCTATGTCCCCAGACTCTGCTTCCTCATCGGAACTCATGTTGGTGGAATTAAGGAGGTCTTCGAAGTACTCCCCCCACCGACCCACAACGTCCCGAGTTGAGGTCAGCAGCGCACCATCCCCACTATACACTGTATTGACCGTGCACTGCTTTCCCCTCCTGAGATGCCGGATGGTGGACCAGAATCTCTTCGAAGCCGTCTGGAAGTCAGTGGCCTCCCCAAACTCCTACCACACCCGGGTTTTTGCCTCAGCAACCACCGAAGCCGGATTCCGCTTGGCCTGCCGGTACCTATCAGCTGCCTCTGGAGTGCCACCAGCCAAAAAGGCCCGGTAAGTCTCCTTCTTCAGCCTGATGGCATCCCTCACCGCCGGTGTTCACCAACGGGTTCTTGGGTTGCCACCGCGACAGGCACCGACCACCTTACGGCCACAGCCAATGGAGGCGCGGAACATAGTCCATTCGTACTCAATGTCCCAAACCTCCACAGGACGTGGTTGAAGCTTGGCCGGAGGTGGGTTGAAGCTCGTCCTGACAGGGGACTCTGACAGACGTTCCCATCAGACACTCACAATACGTTTGGGTCTACCAGGCCTCACCGGCATCCTACCCCGCCAACGAAGCCAACTCACCACCAGGTGGTGATCAGTTGACAGCTCCGCCCCTCTCATCACCCGAGTGTCCAAGACATGTAGCCGCAAGTCCGACGACATGACAACAAAGTCGATCATCGAACTGTGGCCTAGGGTGTCCTGATGCCAGGTGCACATATGGACACCCTTATGCCTGAACATGGTGTTCGTTATGGACAATCCGTGACAAGCACAGAAGTCCAATAACAAAACACCGCTCTGGTTCAGATCGGGGGGGCAGTTCATCCCAATCACGCCCTTCCAGGTCTCACTGTCATTGCCCATGTGAGCATTGAAGTCCCCCAACAGAACGATGGAGTCACCAGGGGGACGTTCTCTAGCGCCCCCTCCAGAGACCCCAAAAAGGGCGGGTACTCCAAACTGCTGTTCGGCGCATAAGCACGAACAACAGTAAGGATCCGTTCCCCCACCCGAAAGTGGAGGGAGGCCACCCTCTCGTCCACTGCAGTGAACCCCAATGTACAGGCCCGAGCCGGGGGGCAATAAGTATGCCCACACCTGCTCGTCGCCTCTCACCGGTGGCAACTCCAGAGTAGAAGAGAGTCCAGCCCATCTCAAGAAGACTGGTTCCAGAGTCCAAGCTGTGCGTCGAGGTGAGTCCAACTATATCTAGCCGGAACTTCTCAACCTCACACACTAGGTCAGCCTCCTTCCCCGCCAGAGAGGTGACATTCCACGTCCCTAGAGCCAGCTTCTGCAGCCGAGGATCAGACCGCCAAGGCCCCTGTCTTCTGCCACCGCCCAGCTCACACTGCACCCGACCTCTTTGGCCCCTCCTACAGGTGGTGAGCCCATGGGAAGGGGGACCCACGTTGCCTCTTCGGGCTGTGCCCGGCCGGGCCCCATGGGTGCAGGCCCGACCACCAGGCACTCGCCATCGGGCCCCACCTCCAGGCCTGGCTCCAGAGGGAGGCCCCGGTGACCCACATCCGGGCGAGGGAAAACGTTTTCCAAGATTTTTACTCATCATAAGAGGTCTTCTGATCCACTCTTTGTCTGTTCCCTCACCTAGGACCAGATTGCCATGGGTGACCCTGCCAGGGGCATGAAGCCCCCGACAACATAGCTCCCAGGGTCATTGGGACACGCAAACCCCTCCACCACGATAAGGTGGTGGTTCAAGGAGGGGTAGAAGAAATTAACAGAGAACAATTACACATGTAGACACACTAGGGGGAGACAAAGCGGCGGCTCAGTAATCCGCTGAGCCAGATCTTATTCCCCAGGGCTGAGGTAGCTCAGATGTGACAGTATCCCCCCCCCCCTTTCCAGACTCTAGCAATAAATTGGGGACCACGATCAGAAACAATGTCTTCCAGGATGCCGTAGTATTGAAATACCATTTCGAATAGGGTTTATGCCACCTGGAGGGAAGTTGGGAGAGAACTAAACGGAATGAAGCGACATCCCTTAGAGAAGCGACGTACTACTACCAGGACTGTCATGTACCCTTTTGACACTGTAAAGGGGTGTTTAGCTCCCTCCAACCAATGCCTCCACTCATCTAATGCAGCTTTTACTGCTAGCAGTTTGTGATTTCCAATATCATAATTGCATTCAGCACGTGTTAGTTTATGCAAAAAGAAGGCACAGGGGTAGAGTTTCTCTGGGTGGCTGTGACAGCACTGCTCCACCTCCGACGCATTGACCTCACCTAGAAAGGGCTTCTAAGGATCGGGTAGTTTTAATACAGGCACGGAGGTAAAAGCTTGTTTGAGTCGCTGGAATGCCGCGCGCTTCTGGCGAGACATAGTCATTGAGGTTTTCCTTTTAACAAACTAGTGAGCGGTGCTGCCATTGTGCTGAAGCCCTGAATAAAGTGCCGATAGAAGTTGGCGAACCCAAGGAAGCTCTGTAGTGCCTTAACTGACTTGGGTTCCGGCCATTGTTGCACTGCCGTGACCTTGGTGGCAAGGGGCAAAAAAAAAAAAACTTCACACTCGATCAAAATCCAGGACCCTCCTTTCATGACTTTTCCTAGATCTGTGAGCTTAATCACCCTGCATGCTTAAATTTTCTAAATCGCACCAGTAAAAGCCAGTATAAAGCTATTTTGCTCTTATTTACGTGAAATTCCTGACAGCTGCGAGGCGGCGTGACGTTTCCTGCCTTTTCCAACATAAACAATATAACAAATATAATATACAATTATAATTTGTTGTATACAATATACAACAAATATAAACAATACACACTGCCTTTTGCAAAGTGAAAGTGAGTGCCGATGATCAAAAGGCTGATAAACGCTCGCGCAGATATGAGCAGATTTATCGATAAAACTGCAGACATACTCTGCATATATATATATACAGTATATATATATATATATATATATATATATATATATATATGATAATCAGCGATATTTTATAAGGAGATTTAGGGATTTAGCTCTACTTGATTTTATATAATTTTGAGAAAATCCATTTGTTTGTTCATTCTATTTGAAGCTTCTGAATGTCTCGGATGGAGCAGTAGCAGCAATTTAGTTCTGAACACGCTTCCGTGAAATTATCGCTAAAGCAATATTAATCCTTTCATTCATTTTCTATACCACTTAATCCTGTGTTCAGGGTCGCGGGGGGCCTGGAGCCTATCCCAGGAGACTTCGGGCACTAGGCGGGGTACACCCTGGACAGGGTGCCAATCCATCGCAGGGCACACACATACACACACTCACACACTACGGGCAATTTAGGAACGCCAATTAGCCTAACCTGCATATCTTTGGACTGTGGGAGGAAACCGGAGTACCCGGAGGAAACCCACCAAGCACGGGGAGAACATGCAAACTCCATGCACACAGAGACGGGAATCGAGCCTGGCCGGGGAATTGAACCCAGACCCTGGAGGTGCAAGGCGACAGTGCTAACCACTACACCACCGTGCCGCCAAGCAATATTAAATTTGAATAAATCAGATAGCATAGTTTATTATCTATCTACCTACCTATCTATCTATTGGGATCGATGAATAAACTGGCCAACATTGGTACTTCCACACATCACGATCACTGTGCATACTAACAGTGAAGTCTCGGAAAAGGACAAAAAGACACTGAATTAAAGACATTAATGTTTAAACATATTAAACAAATCTCATTTATTGCAAGTATTTACTTTATTAAATTTATTGTTCATTTTTCACAGCCCTAATACAGGTACAACAAATGTTTAAGACTTAATTTAGTGACATATTTCAGCCGCTGGGGGGCAGTGCCTCTCCTTCCTCGCCCACAGTGAGCATGACTGAGCAGAGCTGGTGTGAGCTGGAAATCAAATGAAATGAAATGGTTTGGTGAAATCTGTAACAAAAAGTCATTTAACATGCCGCTCAGAGGCTCTTAACGTGACGTCATAAAGTTCTTGTTTAAGAACTATACTCGAGTCGAGAGTCTGAGCGGTAATGAGTAAAGAGTCCAAGGGTTGAGCTTTTATACTGAAACACCTAGTGTAAGAGACTGTATAGTCTGAGAGATTAGAGAGGGAGTGTGTGAGGAGTTATGAACTGATAACAGGTGTGTGTGTGTGTGTGTGTGGGTGTGTGTGTGTGTGTGTGTGTTTCCTATAGAGTCTCCGAATCCTGTGGTGAGTATAATGCCTGATACACAGGTGTTCAGAGGAGAGGGAGTGACTTTTAGATGTAACATAGATGGAGGAGGAACCACTGAGTGGACATATGACTGGTATAGAGACGGTCACACATTCTCCCCATACAGCACAGCACAGGAGTTTACAGACAATTATTATTACTCCAGTGGTAAATACACCTGCAGAGGGAGAAGAAGAGACTCTCAGCTCTCACAGATCAGTGATGCTGTTACACTCTCTGTATCAGGTGAGTTGTGTGTGTGTGTGTGTGTGTGTGTGTGTGTGTGTGTGTGTGTGTGTGTGTGTGTGTGTGTGTGTGTGTGTGTGTTATTATTTATACTGTACATATAACATTTATCACTAGTTTCTGATTTTCTTCCAGATTTTCTTATATGATAAACCGAGTCTCATTATTCTGATTGTACAGCTGCTTATTTCTGTTTATTCACTTTTCTATCTTAAAGTCACCAAATAATTTTTGTAAAGAATCACCAAACTTCATCTATACTGGTCATACTTTCTATCTTACACTGTCAGGAAATAACACACACTAATGAGAAGCAATTCCGCTTCATTTAGTAGTCATGCTGATTTTACTGTCAGGAGTAAACAAACAAATAAGTAAATAAAGTTTCATGGCTGTGGTTTTACAGTAAAGAGTTAAATGATTGAATTGAATTTGATAATAAAAACACAAATGTAGGAAGGATGATTCAGAATGTAAGATTTAATTTATTATCCATAATTTGTAAAAAAAAAAAAAAAAAAAAAAAAAAAAGGTTAATTCACAGGTACAATCATTCAGACTGTACACTTCAGCTCAGTCATTAATGTCATTCTGGAGAAAACATACTGTATATAAGTTATGTAATGAACAGTAACTCTAAATGCTTTGTTAGACACAAACACACACACACACACACACACACTCGTCTCTTCCTCTGTGTTCTCTCTCTATTTTCTGTTCTGCCAATGCAAAAAGACAGCAGTAAATTAAGTTAATAATGAGTCACAGATGGAGAGCAGCATCACAGGTTACCTGCTCTGTGTTCAGGAGATTTAAACCTGATGATGTCACAGACACACAGACAGGGACTTTGGTTTCTGGTGTTGATTGATGCAGTTTTCTATCCCGTTTTCACTGAGTCGTAACTGATGCCAGTGTTGGGCGTCTCTGAGCTCCTGTAGATAAAGAGTGCAGTTAGAGTTTCCTTTAGTGTTCACTAACTAGTGGGAATGAACACTGACCGAGGAGAGGAAAGGGAAGACTGACCTATAGCAAGGTCACAAATGCTGTGTGCCAGGTCATTTACCGCTCTCGCTAGGCTGTCAATCTCCCCCTGTTGCCGGCCAATGTAATCAATCATCTGTCACAATAAAATGTGACAGGATAATAGGTTTAGAAGAACAAGAAGTTACTTTCCACTTTAATAAAATGTAATTTAATAGTCACCTTAAAAACAATGGGATTCTGGAAAATTATTTGTGAATTTATGCTCAGAATAGAATTGACCAAAAACAGAATCATGTCTCAGTTATACTTAGTTCTCGCTCTGAATTTAAGTCAACTCAATTCATCTGTTCAACATGTCAGATATTCAACATCAGTATTTAAAGAGTGACCTTGTTGAATTTTATTAAAATATATAATAACCATCCTCTTTTTATCCCTTTTGTATTTAAACTAGGGATGTAACGGTATTATAAATACCGTCGTACCGCGAATTTATTTCGATAATACCGTGGTCGCATGACGATAAAACTAAGGTCTTCTGAGAAAAGTTTGCTCAGGCAACGGAGGGAACGGGAGGTAGCAGGAACTACAATTCCCATCAGCCCAGGCATGGCCATCATCCTTTGCGGTCTGTTGTCACTACAGATCCAGTAATGCTCACATCCTATTTAAAACCTGCTTACTCCGTAATGATTAATTACTCTTTCCATCTCTTTTCCTTCGCCGCTAATAGCAGCACTCGCGACTTCCGCATTACTGGATCTGTAGCGACAACAGACCGCAGAGGATGATGATTAAACATAGTTTAATAATTTTTTGTTATTAAAACTGAAAATTTGACGTTTCTGTTTCAAAGTAGGCGGCGCGGTGGTGTAGTGGTTAGCACTGTCGCCTTGCACCTCCAGGGTCTGGGTTCGATTCCCCGGCCAGGCTCGATTCCCGTCTCCATGTGCATGGAGTTTGCATGTTCTCCCCGTGCTTGGTGGGTTTCCTCCGGGTACTCTGGTTTCCTCCCATAGTCCAAAGATATGCAGGTTAGGCTAATTGGCGTTCCTAAATTGCCCATAGTGTGTGATTGGGTGTGTGAGTGTGTGTATGTGTGTGTGCCCTGCGATGGATTGGCACCCTGTCCAGGGTGTACCCCGCCTAGTGCCCGAAGTCTCCTGGGATAGGCTCCAGGTCCCCCGCGACCCTGAACACAGGATTAAGCGGTATAGAAAATGAATGAATGAATGTTTCAAAGTTTACAGATAGATGGCTAATTTGTATGCCATTGATATGTTCAGTGTTCATGTATACTGTTTAATAAACACTTCTGGCACTTTTTTCGAGTCTCTTCATTAGTTTTGTTTTTCCTGTAAATGATTCAATAAATACCGTACCGTGTCATTCATACTGAGGTATTACCGTACCGTGAAGTTTTGATACCGTTACATCCCTAATTTAAACTAAACTATTTTTTGTTAAATAAAACTGTTAAATGTGTAAATGTGTAAATGTAAATGTGTTGGGCAGATGAGAAGTTTGAAAAACATAAACAGACGATTCACAAATCATTTCTTTCACTGATCTTAAGTACATTTTCTGTAGCACATGATCAGGCTGTACACTGTTTTAGAGGGGAAAAAAGAGATTTAATGATTAATTGTCAAGATTTTGACATCTGAATACAGTTGAAATTTGATATATGAACACAAATGTATATATTTGACACAATTTCTATAGTCATCATGTCTAAAGGAAAACTATCAGTAAACACAGACGTTTACACTTGAGTTTAATCAGCACCTTCATTATAAGGGCATAGTGTTATGTACAGATTGTATAAGTTCACCCCACTCCTCCGCTCCCTGCACTGGCTTCCTGTAGCTGCCCGCATCAAATTCAAAACGCTGATGCTTGCCTACAAAGCTTAAAATGGCCCAACGCCCACTTTACCTCTCTGCTCTAATCACACCACGCACTGCAACACGTTCCCTCCGATCCTCGAGCACTGCTCGCCCGCCTCCCCCCCCCAAAAAAAATACCCTCTTCCCAGTTGTGTTGGACTAATGGCACTTAGTTATTAACCTAGTTAACCCAGTGTACGTATGTATCCAGTGATGTAAATTTTAAGGCACTTTTTGTAAGTCGCTCTGGATAAGAGCGTCTGCCAAATGCCTAAATGTATAAGAGACGTAAAGTGGTCCAGAAGGTCAAGGCACATCTCTGTGTGTGTGTATGTGTGTATGTGTGTGTGTGTGTGTGTGTGTGTGTGTGTCCATAATTTCTGTTAGTAATGTCTGTTAGTCTTCCAATAAAGATTGCATAATTCTGCAGTTTGTATTCCACTTTTCCAAAATAAATTTTACTTTATACACTCAAAAATATAAATTGAGAGAAAGATTGGAAACTTGCATAATCACAGCAGGTATTCTCTCACCTTCACCTGATGCTTTACATTTAATATCTCTATAGATGATGGCACGGTGGTGTAGTGGTTAGCACTGTCGCCTTGCACCTCCAGGGTCTGGGTTCGATTCCCCGGCCAGGCTCGATTCCCGTCTCTGTGTGCATGGAGTTTGCATGTTCTCCCCGTGCTTGGTGGGTTTCCTCCGGGTACTCCGGTTTCCTCCCACAGTCCAAAGATATGCAGGTTAGGCTAATTGGCGTTCCCAAATTGCCCGTAGTGTGTGATTGAGTGTGTGTATGTGTGTGTGCCCTGCGATGGATTGGCACCCTGTCCAGGGTGTACCCCGCCTAGTGCCCGAAGTCTCCTGGGATAGGCTCCAGGTCCCCCGCGACCCTGAACACAGGATTAAGCGGTATAGAAAATGAATGAATGAATGAATCTCTATAGATTTTCATTTTCATTATTTGAATAAATAAACATTTATAAACACTGTGACATTAGTCCTGAGGTGTTTAGTGTCATGGCTGAGAGACTAATAGTGTTTTATTGTAGAGGTGATCTGTGTAGTAAAGACTACTTCACATTCTGATACTGTATTTAATCTCTAACAGAAAAACCTAAACCTGAGCTCAGATCAAGTCCTGAAGGAGACGTCCTGACAGGAAACTCAGTGACTCTGACCTGTACACTGGATACACAGTCTACTGGATGGAACTTTTACTGGAACACATCTACACAGAGCACTGAGACTAAAACAAACTCCTACACCATCACATCAGTTAGTGAATCTACTAGAGGTCGATATCAGTGCAGAGCTGGAAGAGGAGACCCAGTCTACTACACACACTACAGTGATGAACTCCAGTTAGTAGTTACTGGTGAGTAAGAGACTTTTTCTCATGTTATTCTGTACAATGTTGAATATAAACTACAGCAGCGTCACAATACAGCAGTGGTTCTCAAACTTTTTCTGTCATTCCCCACTGAAGGGGGTGAGCGAATTTTCAAGCCCCACTTGTCAACAAAATAATAACGAAATCGGCCAAGTTTACTGTTTATTGAAATATCAATTTCTAAACCAATAAGATCAAACAACACCAAGTTCAAAACAGATCAAATACACGTGCAATTGTTATAAAAGGCTTACGTTGTCACTTATCATTGCATAATTGACGCCATGTTTATTAGCTGCTCAACAATCGTTTGTAGTTTTTTTTGCACTGGCCAATTCTGTATGCAACTTTGAATGAAGCCATTTGTGCTTTGCTGTCCACTGATTCAGATGTTACCATGCGATTATCCTGCTGTCTGTATTCTGCCAGCTTTCTTTGAAAGAAGTCTAGTGGCTTATTAACGTGACTGGAGTGTGTTGTCTCTAAGTGTCTTCCTAATTTGTTGGGTCTCATGCAGTCTGCTGCCAGCGGTTTAAGACACAAAACACACACGGGTCTCTCTTCTGCCCCCACCATCCCCACCATGAATCCAAGCTCAAGTTAGGCTTCATTAGGGGTGGGCGTTATAACCAAAATCTTTTATCACGGTAGAAGCAAATTTCTACCTCGATAACGATCACAATCGCAATTGCTATATCACAATACAGCAATTTGTATCTGAAAATACATACATAAAAATTCAAACACAAAGAAACTGTTTTACATAATGTAATTTTATATAAACTGTGAATTGCTGAGGTTTGCCGCATTTTTTTTACTTTGGCCATATTCGTTTGGAAGCTTGGTTTTCAGATGATAGAAAAGGTTTGACGTGTTTCCACCACTTCTTAAAACAGCGCACTTGTGTACTTTCCAAATGACGTACATCTCACTCGTATCACTTTTCTTATATCCAAACCAATTCGACACCAGAGACGATGCACATTTTTTCTTTACAATCTCCTCGTTGTTGGTTTAGTCACATGTAAGTAAACTCACTGCTGCTGCATCGTCTTCTTCTATTGTCGAAGTGTATGTGAAGCCAAACACATCAAAAGTGGGATGAAACCGCGGCAGCCGATTGAACCGAATATCTGCGCAAATACAGCGCAGCGCGACTATCTGGATAGCGCAGTGATGATCTGGTTTATTCGCGCAGCCCAGTGGATCGCGCAGCGCCGCTCGAATCACAAACCTGCGCGACCAACTGTGATTTATTTAAAAACAATTTAAAATGTCAGGACTGTTTAATTTTGTTTCCGCTTTGCCATGCCTGGTTTGTACGTGCGCATCCCAGCGGGGTAAAATGTATTTTGATGGTCGGCGCGGTCTATTTCTGTCAGCGTCGCGCAGCGCTGCCCAGTGGGTCGCGCAGGTTTGTGATTCGAGCAGCGCTGCTCAAGTTGGCCCGACGTTAAACCTTATTGTTGCACTATGGTTCCACTTTTTCTCCCGGCCCACAACTGATGTTATTTTAAATTTACTTGTTTTAATGATCCATTTATTTGTGTGTGATTGTTTAGTTTTTTCCTATTATTTTCCACTAATTTCCTCTCATTCATTGCACCCCACCTGTCATGTCCGTATTCCCCACTAGTGGGGCGCGCCCCACACTTTGAGAACCACTGCAATACAGTAACATTTACACAGTTAGACACAGAGAAGTGTTTCCTGTAGATGATTGTATTAAAGTTAAAGAGAGACAGTGTGAGCACGGCTGAGCAGCGCCGGTGTGAGCTGAGCTTGAAATCAAGTGGAACAACACGAGTTTAGATTTAGTGGAAAATGTCACAAAAACCTGTAAAACTCTTTTAATAAGCTGCTGAGAGGCTGTTTAATGATCTTCAGAAAGTTACTGCTTCAGAAACATCACCATGCTCGAGTGGAGAGTCTGAGTGTGAATGAGTGAAGAGGACGAGGGTCGAGATTTTATACTGAAACACTGAGTGTAAGAGACTGTAGAGTCTGAGAGAATGAGAGAAATTAAAAATGCGATTTGTCCATAAGGAGTTATGGAATAATAACAGGTGTGTGTGTGTGTGTGTGTGTGTGTGTGTGTGTGTGTGTGTGGGGGGGGGGTGTGCGCGCATATGCATACAGACATTCAGTGATCAGTATTAACCATACTATAAAAAAGAAAAAAAAAAGCCAAATAATACACCAGCTTTAGGTCAGAATAAAAATCTAAACTTTAAAAACAACTTCTGTAATATGTTTGCTGTGATTGGTGGAAATTGTTTCTATTATAGAGAGCTGGCTAATCAGGAAACACATGATTGGTGGGCAGTTAGTAATGTCTATTCTGTCAGATTAAACATAGTTACTGACGTTATTTAATGAGCAATCAGATGAAAGTACAGGGGCTGTAAATCTTGTTTAGGACTTTAATGGCAGACTGGAACTTTTAAAATTTAGTTAATTTCTTCTTAATGGTTTATTCATATTTTAACTGTAATTATCTAATTTTGCTCATCTGCTGGAGCTGAGATAAAAGTACACTCTGTAATAACAATATGTGTCTGTTAATCTTTTCTCTCTATGCTCTTATAAATACATTATCTATAAACATGTTTTTATATTGATCATTTAAAAAATGTGAATACATTAAATTTAAATATGGTTATGTTGAATAAACACATCGCTAATAATAGATTGTGATGACATTTTTAAGCCATTCTGTTAATGGAAAGTATCCATCCATCCATCCATCCATTTTCTTCCGCTTATCCGAGGTCGGGTCGCGGGGGCAGCAGCTTCAGCAGGGATGCCCAGACTTCCCTCTCCCTGGCCACTTCTTCCAGCTCTTCCGGGGGGATCCCAAGGCGTTCCCAGGCCAGCCGAGAGACATAGTCCCTTCAGTGTGTCCTGGTTCTTCCCCGGGGTCTCTTTCCGGTGGGGCGTGTCTGGAACACCTCACAAGGGAGGCGTCCAGGGGGCATCCTAAATAGATGCCCAAGCCACCTCATCTGGCTCCTCTCGATGCGGAGGAGCAGCGGCTCTACTCTGAGCCCCTCCCGGATGTCCGAGCTTCTCACCCTATCTCTAAGGGAGAGCCGAGACACCCTGCGGAGGAAACTCATTTCAGCTGCTTGTATTCGCGATCTTGTTCTTTCGGTCACTATCCACAGCTCATGACCATAGGTGAGGGTAGGAACGTAGATCGACCGGTAAATTGAGAGCTTTGCCTTTTGGCTCAGCTCCTTCTTCATCACGACGGACCGATACAGAGCCTGCATCACTGCAGACGCTGCCCCGATCCGCCTGTCGATCTCCTGTTCCATTTTACCCTCACTCGTGAACAAGACCCAGAGATACTTAAACTCCTCCACTTGGGGCAGGATCTCACTCCCAACCCTGAGAGGGCACTCCACCCTTTTCCGGCTGAGGACCATGGCCTCAGATTTGGAGGTGCTGATTCTCATCCCAGCCGCTTCACACTCGGCTGCGAACCGATCCAGTGAGAGCTGTAGGTCGCAGGATGATGGTAGAGTCCAGCTCTATGTCCCCAGACTCTGCTTCCTCATCGGAAGGCATGTTGGTGGAATTAAGGAGTTCTTCGAAGTACTCCCCCCACCGACCCACAACGTCCCGAGTCGAGGTCAGCAGCGCACCATCCCCACTATACACTGTGTTGACTCTGCACTGCTTTTCCCTCCTGAGACGCCGGATGGTGGACCAGAATCTCTTCGAAGCCATATGGAAGTCATTCTCCATGGCCTCCCCAAACTCCTCCCACGTCCGTGTTTTTGCCTCAGCAACCACCGAAGCTGCATTCCGCTTGGCCTGCCGGTACCTATCAGCTGCCTCCGGAGTGCCACCAGCCAAAAAGGCCCGGTAAGACTCCTTCTTCAGCTTGATGGCATCCCTCACTACTGGTGTCTACCAATGGGTTCTTGGGTTGCCACCGCGACAGGCACCGACCACCTTACGGCCACAGCTCCGTTTGGCCGCCTCGACAATGGAGGTGCGGAACATAGTCCATTCGGACTCAATGTCCCCCACCTCCCCCAGGACGTGGTTGAAGCTTTGCTGGAGGTGGGAGTTGAAGCTCGTCATGACAGGGGACTCTGCCAGACGTTCCCAGCAGACCCTCACAATACGTTTGGGTCTACCAGGCCTGACCGGCATCCTACCCCGCCAACGAAGCCAACTCACCACCAGGTGGTGATCGGTTGACAGCTCTGCCTTTCTCTTCACCCGAGTGTCCAAGACATGTGCCCGCAAGTCTGACGACACGACCACAAAGTCGATCATCGAACTGCGGCCTAGGGTGTCCTGGTGCCAGGTGCACATATGGACACCCTTATGCCTGAACATGGTGTTCGTTATCGACAATCTGTGACAAGCACAGAAGTCCAATAACAAAACACCGCTCTGGTTCAGATCGGGGGGGCCGTTCATCCCAATCACGCCCTTCCAGGTCTCACTGTCATTGCCCACGTGAGCATTGAAGTCCCCCAACAGAACGATGGAGTCCCCAGGAGGGACGTTCTCCAGCACCCCCTCCAGAGACCCCAAAAAGGGCGGGTACTCCAAACTGCTGTTCGGTGCATAAGCGCAAACAACAGTAAGGATCTGTCCCCCCAGCCGAAGGTGGAGGTAGGCCACCCTCTCGTCCACTGCGGTGAACCCCAATGTACAGGCCCCAAGCCGGGGGGCAATAAGTATGCCCACACCTGCTCGTCGCCTCTCACCGGTGGCAACTCCAGAGTAGAAGAGTGTCCAGCCCCTCTCAAGAAGAGTGGTTCCAGAATCCAAGCTGTGCGTCGAGGTGTGTCCAACTATATCTAGCCGGAACTTCTCAACCTCACGCACTAGCTCAGGCTCCTTAGCCGCCAGAGAGGTGACATTCCACGTCCGGGCGAGGGAAAACGTTTTCCAAAGTTTTTACTCATCATAAGAGGTCTTTTGAACCACTCTTTGTCTGTTCCCTCACTTAGGACCAGATTGCCATGGGTGACCCTGCCAGGGGCATGAAGCCCCCGACAACATAGCTCCCAGGATCATTGGGACACGCAAACCCCTCCACCACGATAAGGTGGTGGTTCAAGGAGGGGTTAATGGAAAGTAAAACAAAGTAAATCTCAACTATTGATCTCAGTAAAATGTCTACCTGAAAACTATAAAACTGTTTAAACGAATGGTTTAAAGTCATCTCTGACACAGTAAAATTTAATTCTAGAAGTCATTAGTTAGCCATGTGTTTCATTTTTTACAGAAAAAACTAAACCTGAACTCACATCAGATCTTAAAGGAGATGTGCTGACAGGAAACTCAGTGACTCTGACATGTACACTGAAGCTGCAGTCTGCTGGATGGAAGTTTTACTGGATTAAAGACACACAGAGGACTGAGACTGAGACACACTCGTACACCATCAGATCAGTTAGAGTCTCTGATGGAGGTCAGTACAGGTGCAGAGCTGGAAGAGGAAACCCAGTCTACTACACACAATACAGTGATGATCTCTCTTTAAAGGTTACTGGTGAGTAAGAGACTTTGTGTTAAGTGATTCTTATGAGCAGCATCAAAACATAGCAACATTTACACCACAATAAATAAACTCTTTTAGCTAAATCATCAAGAAACTTGCTGACACTTAGTGTTCATAGAGATGCAGTGCCTAATGGGGGATAAACATTCTGATAAAAAAGGTCTGTAAGTGCAGTAATGTGCCTGCTAGATCTAGATAACCATTATGTAAATGTTCCTCTTGGTTTTATTCAGACATACTTTACTCATGTCGATGTTGTTGGTTTTACACCTTCATTCTTGAGGAATGACCAAAGATTTTCACCCTATTTGACTTGAATGCCCTTCATATATTATTTTCTTTTTCTATATTATATGATCAGATGATTCACATGAAAAAAATTTCACCTTTCCCGAACTTTTTTCGCATAGTTGTTACACTTACAGTAAATGATGTAGATCATGAAACACATTTTTATATACACAAAGATAACCCTAGTAAATGCAGTTTTTAAATGAAGATTTTATTTGTTGAGGGAAAAAAGCTGTCCAAATCTACATGCTATGTGAAAAAGTTGCCCATTCTTGCTTGAATGAACTTTGATTAACCACATTTTTTTGGAAAGCTAAGTTAAATTTCACTTACGACACCCAGGCCTGATTACTGCAAGACCTGTTGAATCAAGAATTCATTTAAATAGAACCTGTCTGACAAAATGAAGCACGCTAAAAGATCTCAAAAAGTAACACGCTCTAAAGAAAGTCAAGAACAAATGAGAAACAAGTGACATGTGTCATTCAGAAAAAGGTTACAAAACCATATTTAAGGCTTTCAGACTTTACAGTGAACTGCAGTGAGAGTCGTTATCCACAAATGGAGAAAACTTGGAACAGTGGTGAACGTTCCCAGGAATAGGTGGCCAACCAAAATTACTCCAACAGCACACTGTTGACTCATCCATCGGCTCATAAAAGAAACCAGAACAACATGCAGACATCACTTGCTTCAGTAAAGGTCAGTGTTTATGATTCAACAAAAAGAAAGGAACTGGGCAAAAACGGCATCTATGGGAGAGTTCCAGGGCAAAAACTAATACAAAGGACCAAAAAGAATAAAGGAAGGCTCATCACACTTTTGCCAAAAACATCTTCACTATTATGATGATCTGAAACACACCAGCAATTCCAAAGTCTGGAATCAAATCTGCTTGAGATGACCTTACACAGGCTGTGCATGGTCGAAAACCCTTCAGTGTGGCTGAATAAAAACAATTCTGAAAAGAAGAATGGGCCAAAATTCCACCACAGCAATGTGAAAAAACTCACTGCCAGTTATGCCAATTACTTTCTTGCAATAATTGCCACCAAGGGTGGAACAATCAATTATTAGGTTTAGAGGCAATAACTTTTTCACATAGGGCCAGGCAGGGTTGATCAGCTTTTTCCTCTTAATAAATAATAAATTTTTTATTTTTATTTTCCTCTTAATAAAATCATACTTCAAAAATTGGATTTTGTATTTGCTTGTGTTATCTTTGTGCAATATTAAAAACTGTTTGATGATCTCAATTATTTAAGTGTGACAAATATGCAAAAGAAATACACTTTTTCACAGCACTATATTCATAACAATAAACAGTTTGACAATAAGATCACACTATAATGATATGTAGGTGTAAAATTTTGAAGACATTCCTCATATTTTACACATTAAGACATTCCTGTTAAACTCGAAAGATCATAGTGAGGGACAGACCAAAAACATCACCATTTTAATTCATTAAAGTGTTATTATTAAAAGTTATATTTGTTTCACCATATTTATTTAGATTTATTTAATTATTAAGTTCAGGAGAGAATACAGTGGAACCTTGGATTGTGAGTAACACGGTTTGTGAGTGTTCCGTAAGATGAGCAAAGATTTTTAATAGATTTTGACTTGGAAAGCGAACAAGTCTTGGTTTATGAGTAGCATGAACTTCAGGTTTTGATGCAGAGCGTCACATGATCACAACTGAACCTATGGTTTTTCTCTCTCTTGCGCTTCACCCCATCCCCATGATAATAATATTACGGGACTACAGCTTGGCTCTCCCGAACCTGGATGAGCAACTGCTGGAGCTGAAGCACCTTCTCCCACAGGTCATGAATGCGCTCCTCGTTTTGCTCTGCCCACTGCCTGTAGATTCCTCCCGTTTCGCCCTCACCCCTGTCACGCCAGACCTCCCCGCTCCGCATCTCCTCGGGGCTTGGGAATGTGTCTCCTCCAGCTGCCACACCTTTAAATGGTGTTCGCCGGATGGCGAGCCTGCAGCCTTCCCAGCTTCGCCTCGCCACTCTCTCTCGGTGCTCCTCGCTGTCCTCCTGCAATTCCGCCGGCTCGGTGAGACTGCAGCCTTCCCAGCTCTGCCAAATCTCTATCTCTCCGTGCTCCTTGCCGTTCTTCAGCAGTTCCGCCAGCTCGGGAGAGATGGTCATTGCACTCCCCCAAAAATCGTCTCGGGGGGGGGACCTCCGCCATGCCGCTTAGAAGGTCTAGCATTCTGTCACGTTTCCTCCTATGTCTGTGTCGGGTGTGTGTGCGCGGCATGAACGCAGAGGCGAGCTGACGGTTCAATATGTCTTTTATTTTACTTGAAATTAACATAAAATAAACCCAACACAAACTTAACTTCACAACGACAACGACAATGCTAGACGCCTGACTGAAGTTCAGCCAGGCTATTTATAACAAACGGAAACATAATCAAAACATAATTAGCTTCCCTCAGTTCAGGTGAGCTTCTACATCCCCTGACCGAGGTGCAGACTGGGAACCGAAGTACAAACTCAAAACAGAAACTACAAACGAAAAAAAAAAACAAAAGCAAACGGGCGTTCTGGCGCCATCTAAGGATTAACCCTTACAGCACAGACATAATCTGTGCATTTTAAATGCACCCATCATTGCCTGAGTGCTTGATTACCAATTTCCAGATGGCAGAATGGTAAAGAGATGTAAACACACACAGCACAATTCGTTTCTATTTAGAAAGATATGTGGCTGCTAACGCTAGCAACCTAACTAAATGCCGGCGTCATGCTAGCAATACAGTTAACAGTTTATCTTCGTATCCCTGAAAACATTTCACAGAGAAACCTAAAAAGCTCAGATATCTTAGCCGTTTCTTTCATAAACAGGTGGGGTTCTTTGGCTAACTATAGCAGCTATTCTCAGCTAAATTATCATACCTCAGACCAGTGGCGGTTTTAGGCATGGGCGAACTGGGCAGCCACCCAGGTCGTCATTTTTACATGTCACGTGGGGGGCGGTAAATGAACCTGGAGGAAAAAATAATAATCTGTGCCTTTCTTTCTATTCGATACCTGCGCTGTGACCGCCACCCCTGCTGCTGAAGCAGCCGCATAGAAGTTAAGTGAGCGGGGCAGAGAGTGGATGACGGGGTGGGGGGAGGAAAGGGGGGCGGGCGAGGAAGGGGGGGAGAGAGGAAGGGGGGGGGGGGTCTCGCCCGGGGAGCAATACAGTGTAGAATGGCCACTGCCTCAGACCATCCTGAAAGTTTCCCTGCTGATAAAACAGCATAGACCAGCACAGCCGGTGACCAGTTTGACCAGCATATGTTGTGTTTTGGTGCTGATATGCTGGTCAATTTACTGATGCTGGTCCCCAGCATACCAGCACCAAAACACAACATATGCTGGTCAAACTGGTTACCGGCTGTGCTGGTCTATGCTGTTTTTTCCACCAGCATCAGCAGGGTGACCAGCATACCAGCACCAGCATACCCACATCTCATGGTAGGCTGTTCATTACCCCATCAAATGTTGGGATGGTATAAAAGCCAGAATACATGCAAATATTACAACGCTTCTTTTGTTTCATGTACATTACTAACTCATTATTTACAAGACAATATTCAGATCATTAAATAAAATATAGAATAGAATCATTATAAAGTCAACTTTATTAGCCAACATAAACAGGCATGTATGTAGCAATATGTCAAATATGCACATTTGTAACAATATGATTTCTTAACAATCAACAAGTTTTGACAAAAGATTAATAACTTAACAAAATATGAAAGAAACCTCTAATGGACACATTCACACAGTTACGTTCACACTATTGCTTCTCCTATTGATAACCCAATATGTCTCCTGCACACAAACATGACAATAACAACTTACCCAAACTTTTTGTTTGTTAATGTCCATTATGTTTTCTGTAATGTAACGTCCAGCTTTCCCCAGCCTGGCTTCTAATTCTGTCTCCTTCATGATTTTGTCTTGAAGCCATTCTTTGAAGCAGACTAAAAAGATATGTTAAACAAATAGGATTGGTTAGACAGAAAAATTACAACCTTAGTACCAAATCTGGTATCAAAATGTTTGCAGTCTATAAGAGCATTGACAATAATCCATACAAAGAAAAGATGATAAACTGCTATAACTGTAGTTTTTTGTGCATGTGTGCATTCTTGTTTGTCTGTACACTGTGACATACAATATAGTATAGAATCTTTTGGCTTCCTTCAAACAGCAAGTGGCATCTGCTACCAAGGATGACATACCTTTTAATGTTGTGAGTTTCTGTGGTGTTAAAGGCTGTCTGGTGGTTTTTGTAGTAGGACACTCTTTCCCTGTTAGGCTCCTTTCCCCTAATGTTTTTGTAGCCCAAAACGCCACTGCTAACTCCTTCATAAACAAAGAGTCTTTGATGTTGTTTTTGAGACTGGACCAGGCCTCTTTACGGACTGTAATTTCTCCTCCCAAGAGAATCTAACAAATAACCCAAACAAAACTGATTTGATTGTTAAAACATTGTAAGTTATTGTTGGTGTTCCTACATGTGTATCTCAATAAATTAGAATATAATTGAAAAGTTTATTTATTTCTGCAATTCAATTCAAAAAGTGAAACTCGTTTATACAGTGGCTTGCAAAAGTATTCGGCCCCCTTTAACTTTTCCACATTTTGTCACATTACAGCCACAAACATGAATCAATTTCATTGGAACTCCACGTGAAAGACCAATACCAAAAAGTTATTGAGAAATTTAAAGCAGGCTTAGGCTACAAAAAGATTTCCAAAGCCTTGAACATCCCACGGAGCACTGTTCAAGCGATCATACAGAAATGGAAGGAGTATGGCACAACTTTAAACCTACCAAGACAAGGCCGTCCACATAAACTCACAGGCCGAACAAGGAGAGCGCTGATCAGAAATGCCCATGGTGGCTCAAGAGGCCCATGGTGACTCTGGACGAGCTGCAGAGATCTACAGCTCAGGTGGGGGAATCTGTCCATGGGACAACTATTAGTCGTGCACTGCACAAAGTTGGCCTTTATGGAAGAGAGGCAAGAAGAAAGCCATTGTTAACAGAAAACCATAAGAAGTCCTGTTTGCAGTTTGCCACAAGCCATGTGGGGGACACAGCAAACATGTGGAAGAAGGTGGTCTGGTCAGATGAGACCAAATTGGAACTTTTTGGCCAAAACGCTATGTGTGGCGGAAAACTAACACTGCACATCACTCTGAACACACAATCCCCACTATCGAATATGGTGGTGGCAGCATCTGGGGGGTGATTCTCTTCAGCATGGACAGAGAAGCTGGTCAGAGTTGATGGGAAGATGAATGGAGCCAAATACAGGCCAATCTTGGAAGAAAACCTCTTGGAGTCCGCAAAAGACTTGAGACTGGGGCGGAGGTTCACCTTCCAGCAGGACAATGACCCTAAACATAAAGCCAGGACAACAAAAGAATGGTTTAAAACAAAACATATCCATGTGTTAGAATGGCCCGGTCCAGATCTAAATCCAACCGAGAATCTGTGGCAAGATCTGAAAACTGCTGTTCACAAACGCTGTCCATCTAATCTGACTGAGCTGGAGCTGTTTTGCAAAGAAGAATGGGCAAGGATTTCAGTCTCTAGATGTGCAAAGCTGGTAGAGACATACCCTAAAAGACTGGCAGCTGTAATTGCAGCAAAAGCTGGTTCTACAAAGTATTGACTCAGGGAGCTGAATAATTACGCATACCCCACTTTTCAGTTATTTATTTGTAAAAAATGTTTGGAATCATGTATGATTTTCGTTCCACTTCTCACGTGTACACCACTTTGTATTGGTCTTTCACATGGAATTCCAATAAAATTGATTCATGTTTGTGGCTGTAATGTGACAAAATGTGGAAAGGTTCAAGGGGGCCGAATCACAGGAAGGCGACGCGGATGGCTGCCTCAGTGTGGAGCTCTCCATTTGTCTTACTGTTTTTGTAAGTTTGTCCTGTTTTTTGTTTCTCAAACGTGATAACTTATAACAGGGATGAACTGCTGAATGTTCAGCAGGACACATCACACAAGTTTCAACCAGTTTTCGATTTTTCAAATGTTTTACTGAACATTGTAACCGGCGGAGCAGCTGCACTGTTTAAATGCTTTAAGAAGCGCAGGCGGGGGAAGAGAGCCGGCGCGCTCGTCAAGCTCCGACAGCGCGGCTTTAGAACTGCAGAGAGCTGCAGAGTATACATCTGGCAAATCTCCGCTCTCTACCCAACAAAATGGACGAACTTTTCCTGCTCTCCAGGAAAAATAAAGACTTTCCAAACTCTGCCGCGCTGTGTTTCACGGAAACCTGGCTGAATGAAGCCATCCCGACAACGCGCTATACCTGCCGGGCTTCCAGCTGTTCAGAGCGGATCGCGACACAGAATCAACGGGGAAATCGCAAGGCGGCAGGACATGCTTTTACATCAACGAAAGTTGGTGTACAAATGTGACACCATTGAAGAAGATGTGCTGTCCTGATCTAGAGGCATATTTCATCAACTGCAAGTCTTTCTATTCGCCACGGGAGTTTACCTCGTTCATTCTTGTGAGTGTGTACAGTACATCCCTCCACAAGCGTGTGTGAACGCAGCATCAGATCACAGACATGGAGCAACAACACCCGGACTCTCTTATAATTATACTTGGGGATTTTAACAAAGCAAACCTCAAACGTGAAGTGCCTAAATACAAACAGCACATTACATGCCCCACCAGAGACAAAAATACTTTGGATCACTGCTACACCACAATAAAGGATGCATATCGCTCTGTCTCCAGAGCAGCTTTAGGACTTTCTGACCACTGCCTGGTTCATCTTCTCCCAACCTATAGGCAAAAACTTAAATCTGCTAAGCCTGTAGTAAGGACAGTAAAGAGATGGACCAGTGAAGCAGAACAGGAATTACAGGCCTGTTTTGACTGCACTAATTGGAGTGTTTTTGAAGCTGCTGCCGCCAATCTGGACGAGCTCACAGATTCTGTAACATCCTACATAAGTGAGGACATGTGCATCCCTACCAGGACATTTTTAACATATAACAATCACAAACCATGCTTTACAGCAAAACTCAGACAGCTTTGTCAGGCCAAAGAGGATGCCTACAGGAGTGGGGACAGGATCTTATACAAGCAGGCCAGGAACACACTAATAAGGGCAATCAGAGCAGCTAATAGGAGCTACTCTGAAAAACTGGAAAATCAGTTTTCTGCAAACGACCCTGCTTCAGTGTGGAAAGGCCTGAAAACCATCACTAAGTACAAGATGCCATCCCCAAACTCTTTAGGGAATCAACAACTGGTTGATGTCCTGAATGAGTTCTATTGTAGATTTGAAACTCCCAGTCTCACACCACACTCCTGTCCTGACCCTCTTTCTACACCACCATTATCACCTCTGACAACCACCCTCTCTTCCCCCCCTGCACTCCAGGTCTGTGAAAAGGATGTTTGCCAGATCTTTCTGAAACAAAAGAGAAGGAAAGCTCAAGGCCCAGACAGCGTGACACCAGCCTGTCTGAAATCCTGTGCAACCAGCTGGCGCCCATTTTCACACAGATCTTCAACAGATCACTGGAACAATGTGAAGTGGCTTTGTGCTTTAAACGTTCCACAATCATTCTAAAAAAAAACTAAAATCACAGGACTTAAAGACTACAGACCAGTTGCCCTAACATCTGTGGCCATGAAGTCATTTGAAAGACTGGTGTTGGCCTATCTGAGGGACATCACAGGACCCTTACTGGACCCCCTGCAGTTTGCTTATAGAGCAAACAGGTCTGTTGATGATGCAGTCAATATGGGACTGCACTTCATCCTTCAACATCTGGACAAACCAGGGGCTTATGCAAGGGTCTTGTTTATAGACTTTTCATCAGCTTTTAATACGATCATCCCAGCACTGCTTCAGACCAAATTAAACCAGCTCTCTGTTCCTAGCTCTATCTGTCACTGGATCACCAGCTTTCTGACAGACAGGCAGCATCTAGTGAAACTGGGAAAATTCATGTCCAACAGTCACACCACCAATACTGGAGCCCCTCAGGGATGTGTTCTCTCCCCACTGCTCTTCTTCATCTACACCAACGACTGCACCTCCACAGACCCCAGTGCCAAGCTCCTGAAATTTGCAGATGACACTACAATCATCGGCCTCATCCAGGACGGTGACGCGTCTGCATACAGAAGGGAGGTCGAGCAGTTGGCTGTCTGGTGCAATCACAACAACCTGGAGCTGAACACGCTCAAAACAATGGAGATGATCGTGGACTTCAGGAGAAACCCACCTGCACTTCCCTCACTCACCATCATGAACAGCACTGTGACGGCAGTGGAGTCATTCCGGTTCCTGGGCACGACCATCTCTCAGGACCTGAAGTGGGACATTCACATTGACTCCATTGTTAAAAAGGCCCACCAGAGGTTGTATTTCCTTCGCCAGCTGAAGAAATTCAACCTGCCACAGGAGCTGCTCACAAAGTTCTACTCAGCCGTCATTGAATCCGTCCTGTGCACTTCAATAACTGTCTGGTTTGGCTCAGCTACGGAAGCAGACATCAGAAGACTACAAAGGATGGTTCGGACTGCTGAAAGAATTATTGGCACTCCCCTGCCCACGCTGCAAGAACTGTATATATCCAGAGTGAAGATAAGGGCACGGAATATCACTATGGACCCCTCACACGCAAGCCAACTTCTCTTTGAACTTTTGCCGTCGGGTCGATGCTACAGAGCACCGAACACCAGGACACTCAGGCACAAGAACAGTTCCCTTTTTGAGGCTTCACTTAATGCTGCGTTAGAACGCTTATGGGAACTATCTTGTCGCATTGCCGGCCATGAAGCATGTGTGGAAAAACGCCATTATCTGGCTATATATAACCTTGGTCAGGTGACGTCATCTGATTAGATCAGGTGGAGGTTATAAATACCGGAAAGCCGGCAACAAAACCTCAGATCATTTGTCTTCATGCCGACTTGTGATCGCGTGTGTGCAGCAAGCATTTACAAAAAAAAAACATTCTTAACAGAGAGAGAAAAAAGCAATAAAACTCACCAGATATAATGGCCGAGTTTAGTGTTTCATGCCCATGCGGTAATCGTCTTTCTCCAGAGTGTTTGGGTGAAAGCCACGCTCTCCTTGGACTTGAAGGAGAGTGTGGGCACTGTGATAATCTCCAGATGAAAGTGCTACGAGCGCGTCTCGCGTTCTTTAGGGAGCCACGAGCCGCTCTGCACTCCTGGGGCTCACAGGTTGATTTGGCCGAGGCACGAGAGACGGAGCCCCTCCTTTCTCTCGCCTCCTCCCCGGATCACTCTCTCTCTCCCTCCACTTCGCGAGCGCACCTCGGTGCTTCTCGGGAGTGTTTGGGAGAGACTCACTCTCTTGCTTCATTTGAAATGGATGTAGCTACCTCAGAACGATCCTCTAGGGATGATAAAGAGTATGAGGAATTAATTGAGGTTATAACACGCGCAGTTGAACGTTTACATATTGACTGGCCACAAGAGCAAGCTCATACAAAACGTTCCAAACTGGATGACAGATTTCTGTCGGGTGGCCAGGAGATGGCGCCACAACGCCGTTCTCTCCCCTTTTTTGATGATCTCCACAATGAGTTATCTCATTCATGGAGACGTCCCTTTTCTTCCCGTATTTTTGTACCTTCAACTTCGTTTTATTCGAACATTGTTGATGCAAAGGCACAGGGTTATGTGATGATGCCCCAGATTGAGGAGACGCTCGCTGGCTATCACACTCCTGGAACATCATCCTCATTAAAAAAGCCAACCCTTCCCTCCAAGGCATGTAGAACTTCTTCTACCCTGTTAGGGAAGGCGTTCCAAGCAGCTGGTCAGGCCGGCACTTCCTTGCACACCATGGCGGTTTTGCAGGCGTATCAGGCCGACCTGCTGAATGATCTGAGCACGAGCGGCAATATGAATCAGGAAGCATTCATAGAATTACGCCGGGCTACTGATCTGTCCCTGTGTGCGACGAAACAGACAGCCCGTGCTATTGGCCGTTCTATGGCCTCCCTGGTGTCTGCAGAGAGGCACCTCTGGCTAAATCTAACTGGCATTAAGGACAAAGATCGGGCATTCCTTCTCGATGCTCCCATCTCACCCTCAGGCCTATTTGGCGAAGCAGTAAATACTGTCGCCACCAGATTTAGAGAGGCCAGTCTCTATGAACAAGCTTTTGGGAAATTTATCCCACGCCGTGCCCAGGTGTCGAGGCCATCGGCCACCCAACCTCAACCCGGTCTCGCTAGACGAGAGGCGCAGAAGGAAAGCATCAGTAGCCGTGCACCCCTCCGTAAGGACTGGGGTACGGCTCGGCGCCCCCCTCAGGCCGCCCCAAAAAAAATAGACCGTTCTGTCTTCTTCGCGAAGAAGCGTTCCTGACAGCAGAGCTCAGGACCGTGGGGGTGACCCCCCCCTGGGGACGGGCACATAGGAGCATGCCCCCCCGGGCACCCCCAGGAGATCGATGTTCAGTTTCCGCCGCCTTTGGTGTTTCGGACAACACCGGTCTCCGACACGTTAGTCCTTCGGTCGCATCCTGCTATATTCCAGGACACCGAACCACTAATACCCCCCAGCCCAGTAGAAGTACTTGCACCCCTTTCGGAGAAGCTGGCAGCGTGGAAGCTACTGCCAGGCATATCCCCCTGGGTTTTAAAGACTGTAGAGAAAGGATACAGGATCCAGTTTGCATATCGCCCTCCGCGTTTCAACGGCGTGGTCTCCACTTCCGTGATACCGGAAAGGGTGCATTTTCTGAGTTCCGAACTCCAGAAATTACTGCAGAAGGGAGCCATAGAACAGGTTCCTCCTCCAGATATGGAGTCAGGTTACTACAGTCGGTACTTCCTGGTCCCCAAAAAGGACGGGGGTCTGCGTCCAATTCTGGATCTTCGCGGTTTGAACCGCTATCTCAAAAAATGCAACTTTAAAATGTTGACCATGAAGACTATTGTTTCACAAATCCAACCACAGGATTGGTTTGTGACAGTAGATTTAAAGGACGCATATTTCCACATAGAAATTTTGCCACAGCACAGGAAGTTCCTGAGGTTCGCTTTTGGGGGAAAAGCCTACCAATTTCGGGTTCTTCCATTCGGTCTAGCCTTATCACCCCGCACATATACAAAATGCATGGATGCAGTTCTGGCTCCTTTGAGACTCCAGGGCATCCGCATTCTGAATTACATAGACGACTGGTTAATCCTGGCCCAGTCTCAGCAGCTAGCACTTCGACACCGAGATGTCGTCCTAGCTCATCTTCACTCGCTGGGATTGAGACTCAACGCCACGAAAAGCGTTCTCTTTCCAGCACAAGTGACAACCTACTTGGGCGTCAGGTGCAATTCGATCGCTATGCAGGCACATCTGTCTCCTGCTCGCGTCGAATCCATAAACAACGCTCTGAAGGAAATCAGACCAGACCAAGAAGTTACTGTACATCACTTACAAAAATGTTTAGGCCTCATGGCAGCTGCGTCCATGGTGATACCCTTGGGTCTCCTGCACATGAGAGCTTTTCAGCTGTGGTTAACACTAGAAGCGCCGAGCAGCGGTCATCTGACCGCAAGGGGGGGGAAAAAAACAACTTAACGCTCGATCAAAATCCAGGACCCTCCTTTCATGACTTTTCCTAGATCTGTGAGCTTAATCACCCAGCATGCTTAAATTTTTTTAATCGCACCTGTAAAAGCCAGTATAAAGCTATTTTGCTCTTATTTACGTGAAATCGCTGACAGCTGCTCGGCGGCGTGACGTTTCCTGCATTTTCCAACCTGCGATTCTCATTTCTGCGTCTATCTCAGGTTTCATTCATTCCATATATGCAGTTTATATATATCAAATATATATATATATATATATAATCAATTATATCAATTTCACGGAAGCATATGCTTCGCCATATGACAATTCGTCATTCATTGATTCATTCCCGTATTGATAATCAGCGATATTTTATAAGGAGATTTAGGGATTTAGGGATTTAGCTCTACTTAAATTTCTGAAACTTCGGATGGTTTTTTTTTTTTGGTTAGATTAGTTTTGAACTCGCTTCCGTGAAACTATCGCTAAAACAATGTATTGAGCCCTCCTGAGGATATAAAGCTTTATTATTGTGTTTGAATAAATAATCAGATCTACCACAGCAGATAATAAACTATGCTATGTCATAACGGAAGCAAACACCACGATTATGCCTCGTTTCGTTCGACGGGAATGTGGTTCACTTGGCCGCGGTGTATTATAAACCTGTGGAATGTTTCACTGTTTATGCTCACATAAGAGTAATAAAAGCGAGTGAAATGTGGAAATGATGTGTGGCAACTCAATGAGAACTAAACCAAAGATTTCGGTAACTCCACTGAGTGTAACATATGCATAGTGACACTGAACATCTTCAATTTTCCGTTTACCTCTGAAAAAAAAAAGCTGTATTTTGTTTGTTTATGTTTAGAATTTTTATAACAATAGAAGAAGTACGCGCGCGCACACACACACATAGACACACACACACAGACACACACACTCCCCTGAGCCCTCGGGAAACATCCAATCACCGTCGGTATAGAAATGAGTCAAGACGTAGCCTAACGTGGTGTCGTGTCGGATTTCAGCGGTCACGGAGTGGGACGACTTTGAAGAAGCTGCAGTGACAGTAAACAGCTGAACAACTTCACTTTTTTCAATTCAATTCAATTCAATTTTATTTATATAGCGCTTTTAACAATGGTCATTGTCTCAAAGCAGCTTCACAAAATTTTAAGAAATTTAACAAATCATAATAATAATAATAAATAAATGAAAATAATAATAATAATAGAAAATAAATAAATAAAAACAAATAGTAATAATTATAGAAAAGAAAATAATTGGAAGTGTGGATGTGTGAGAAAAATGTGCAGATAATAATGAGACGAATGAATGAAATTTCTCTGATGAGCAAGCCAAGGGTGACGGCGACGGTGGCAAGGAAAAACTCCCTGAGATGGCATTAGGAAGAAACCTTGAGAGGAACCAGACTCAACAGGGAACCCATCCTCATTTGGGTTATAACAGATAGAAATGATATAACATCTTGTGTGTTGTGCAGGTGAAAATTCAATATGACAGAAATTATTTAAATTGACATGAAGACCAGTTCAGCATAGGGACGAGTCAGTAGGTGCAGAGGGCAGATGAGGTCTGGATCACTGGAAGCACAGGAGCAGCATGTGTAGCTCCAACCATCATAAAGCTGAATCCAGCTGGAGCTGGTCCTTCTCTGGATGCCTCAGGAACCTTGCAGGGTCGGCCTTTGTCTACTGAAGCTGGCAAAATCTCCCGATGCCTCGGGATGGGTAGAGAAATACAGAACAGATGGGGAGAATTAGCGTAGTTGCCATTCGGTATAGGTGTACTGGAGTATGAGTACTGGGATGAGTTATGTGTATGCCACATTAATAAGATGCGTCTTGAGTCTACTTTTGAACTGAGAAACCGTGTCTGCTCCCCGAACACTGTCTGGAAGGCTATTCCAAAGCTTTGGAGCTAAATATGAAAAAGCCCTACCCCCTTTTGTAGATTTTGAAATTCTGGGAACTACCAGAAGTCCGGAGCTTTGTGATCTTAAGGCGCATGGTGGATTGTAGCGCATCAGAAGACTGGTTAGGTATGTGGGAGCTAAACCATTTAAGGCCTTGTATGCAAGTAATACTATTTTGTAATTTATTCTAAACTGAACAGGTAGCCAGTGCAGGGATGATAATATTGGGGTTATATGATCATATTTTCTGGATCTAGTGAGAACCCTGGCAGCTGCATTTTGGATTAACTGAAGCTTGTTTATTGAGGATGCAGGACAACCACCTAGTAATGCATTACAATAGTCCAGTCTGGAGGTCATGAATGCATGAACTAGTTTTTCTGCATCAGATACGGATAAGATGTTCCTAAGTTTAACAATATTTCGAAGATGGAAAAAGGCTGTTTTTGTGATATTTGAAATGTGATTTTCAAAAGACAAGTTACTGTCTAATATTACTCCCAGGTCTTTTACTGCTGAGCTGGTAATAACAGTACATCCTTCTAAGCGCAAGCTGAATTGTGAAAGCTGTTGTGTGCTGGTTTTTGGGCCAATAAGTAATATCTCTGTCTTATCTGAATTTAATAAAAGAAAGTTATTGGTCATCCAATCTTTTATGTCCTGGACACACTCAGTTAATCTAGACAACTTAGGTATTTCGTCTGGTTTGGTTGAGATATATAATTGGGTATCATCAGCATAACAGTGGAAACTAATCCCATGTCTTCTAATGATGTTACCCAAGGGAAGCATGTATATTGAGAACAACAGAGGTCCTAAAACTGACCCTTGTGGGACCCCATATTTCACTGGCATTACACCAGACGGTTCTCCATTTAGATCTACAAAATGGTAGCGATCAGACAGGTAAGATCTAAACCATTTTAATGCCTGTCCCTGAATACCTATATAATTTTGTAAGCGATCTATGAGAATATTATGATCTATAGTGTCGAATGCAGCACTAAGATCAAGCAGGACTAGCAATGAGATGCAGCCTTGGTCTGAAGCTAAAAACATGTCGTTTGTAATCTTAACTAGTGCAGTTTCTGTGCTATGATGGGGCCTGAAACCTGACTGAAATTCTTCAAGGATGTTGTTATCCTGCAAGAATGTGCAAATTTGAGCTGATACTACTTTTTCTAGTATTTTTTATATGAACGGGAGGTTTGAAATTGGTCTGTAATTTGTTATTTCATTCGCGTCCAAATTAGATTTTTTAAGAAGCGGCTTAATAACTGCTAACTTGAAAGGTTTAGGGACGTGACCTAGATGTAATGAAGAATTAATAATGTTTAGGAGTGGCTCTCCCACCGTAAGCATCACTTCTTTTAAAAATCTGGTTGGGATTGGGTCTAACAGGCACGTTGTTGATTTAGCCGAGGTGATGAGTTTATACAGCTCTTCCTGTCCTATACCTGTAAAGCAGTGAAAATCTAAATGTGAAGCTATAGGCTGAACTGGATCGTGAGATACTATTAGAGGTTGAACCTCCATTATTTTCTTCCTGATATTATTGATTTTTTCATTAAAGAAGTCCATAAAGTCTTCACTTCTAAACTGTGATGGGATACTCTCTGCGGGCATCTTAGGTTTTGTTAGGCGAGCCACTGTACTAAATAAGAACCTGGGATTGTTTTGGTTTCTTGCTATCAGTTGGCTAAGATGCTCGGTCCTAGCAGTTTTTAGAGCCTGTCTATAGCTGCACATACTGTCTTTATACGCAATTCGAAAAACTTCTAATTTAGTTTTCCTCCATTTTCGCTCGAGGTTATGGGTTGCTCTCTTTAGGGCGCGAGTATGACTGTTGTACCACGGTGCAAGTGTTTTATCTCTGACTTTTTTTAATCTGATGGGAGCAACAGTGTCTAATGTACTGGTAAGTATAGTGCCCATGCTGCTAGTCACTTCATCTAGATCATCTGCATTTAGGGGTGTAATAAGAAATTGGGACAGATCCGGCAGATTACTTGTGAATCTGTCTTTAGTAGTGGGATTCATATTTCTAACAGATTGATAACGTGGGGAGACACAGCTAATCTGTTCTACGGGTAGAGTATATGTCAGGAGGTGATGATCTGTGATATCATCACTTTGAGGTATGATCTCTATATTAGAGACATCTATACCATGGGATATAATTAAATCTAGCGTATGATTAAAGCGGTGAGTTGCTCCAATTATATTTTGCTTAACCCCAAAGGAATTTAGTAAATCCATAAATGTGAGTGCTAAAGCGTCGTTAGCATCATCTACATGAATGTTAAAGTCTCCTACTATCAACACTTTGTCAGAGTTAACCAATAGGTCTGATAGCAGATGTCCAAATTCTTTAAGAAAATCGCCGTATGGCCCCGGGGGTCTGTACACGGTGGCCAGGGTAAAATATAGCAAGGGTTTATTACGTATTTCATTTAGTGCAACATTAATGATAAGCACTTCAAATGAATTAAACCTGGGCCTTATTTTCTGGGTAACAGTGAGTACATCATTGTAGATAGTGGCGACACCACCACCGCGACCAATTAGACGGGGCTCGTGCTTATAGAAATATCCTGACGGAGTAGACTCATTCAGACCAAAATATTCATTTGGTTTAAGCCAGGTTTCAGTGAGACAGAGTGCGTCAAGGCAATAATCTGAGATAATTTCATTAACAATAATTGCTTTAGGCGCAAGGGATCTAATGTTGAGTAGTCCAAACTTTAGAGGTGGATTTTCACTACTTATTTTGCCTTTTTCTGGTTTTCTGGTTATCAGATTGTTTCGGGCAAATTTAACAAATTTATTCTTTTTTCTCAGTATTCGGGGAACAGACACAGCTTCTATAGGACAAGCTATGTGTGTGCGTCTATCACTACGGTGAGTTGTGATGTGTCTAATATGTTTGGAATCTACAGTATGACTTACGGCCAGTCAGATGGTTCGTAGTGTCCTGGAGATGTTGTCAGAGAGGACCGCTGCTCCAGCTCTGCTAGGGTGTAGGCCATCGGTGTGGTAGAGCCTAGGACGCTCCCAGAAAACATTCCAGTTATCAACAAAGCGTAATTTCTGTTGTTGACACCAAGATTGTAACCATTCATTAAAAGCAAATAATCTACTGAACTTCTCGATTCCTCGCTGAAATGTGGGAAGCGGTCCAGATACGATGATCCTTGTCGTGGGTGATGTGCTGCGGACCTTCTCGACCAGGCTCCTGAAGTCCTTCTTTAGGATCTCCGTCTGCCTCAGCCTGGTGTCGTTCGTCCCGGCATGAAGGACCACAGCTCCAATGTTCTTCCTCAGGGCAGCAGGCACCTGTGCAGCAACATCAAGAACACGTGCACCAGGTAAACAGCGTGTGTGCACCTTACCTTTAGCCGTGGTAGCACGCACGTGACGAACGATGGAGTCTCCGATGACCAGGACGTCGTGTGCCGTCTCGCGGAGAGGAGCGAAGCGGTTTTGGGTCGAGATGTCGAAGACGGGTGGTGGTGGTGGAGGGGGAGAGGTCCTCGCCCGGGGCTTGGCGTGCTTCTTCTGGGTCCCTGGGTCTTCTTCCGCTGCTGTATCCAGGGTCCGTGGTATCCCGGCGCCGGGGTGTAGGAACACTGGGCGGGCTGCGTCCTTGGTGTGTTGGACCTGGGCAGAGAAACACGCGGGGTTGAGGTTGTCGGAGAGATTGTGTCACGCCGAGAGTTTACCTGGGACAGGTGAGTGTCGGTCCGCGTCGATTCCAGCGTGGCTTTCCGCTGCTGTAGCCGGGCCAGCTTCACCTGTAGCTCAGGGATCAGCTTCTCCACGGCCTCCACCTCCAAATCCACCGAGTGCAGCTCCAATGTCTCCTCACCTGCACTCAGAGGCAGAATCACAACCGACATGGTGTCTAAACACGGAAAATAATCGGTGTGAGGATCGAAAACAAACTTTACAAACAAACAAACAAACGTGATAGCCAGGCTAGCGGGCTAGCGATGCTAATGCTAATTAGCGATGCTAATGCCGGCTAAAAGCGGTGTGCTGCAAAACAATTAAAACTTAACGATATAACACGCGTTTCGAGTAAATATATTATAAGATACTTATCCGTTTTATGTACACTCTTCGTAAGGGGACGAAAAAGTTTAAAAGTTGGTCAGTATGGTGGAGCTCGGAAAAAAGCAGCGTCTCAGCGTCCTCGTACAAGGGTTGCCAGATCAGTCTCCAAGGTATCACCAATAGAGAGCAGCCAGTCACTTTTCCGTTTACCTCTGAGAAAAAAAGCTGTATTTTGTTTGTTTATATTTAGGATTTTTATAGTAGTAAGAGAAAGTTATAGTTTGGTCTGTACTGTAGTTCACATGTTAATTTATTCCTAAAATGTATATATTACAAGATGATAAACTGATCTGCGGTAGCGGAAAAATCCGCTGAAAAAAGGACAGGCTGCAGCGCACGCGCACACACACACATACATACACACACACACACACACACACAGACACACCTCCCTTGAGCCCTGCGTCTGTCGGATTTCAGCGGTCATGGGGTGACAAAGTCAAAAGACTTTGAAGCAGTTCATATACAGTGGGAGCCACGTCAAACAGCCGCCTGGAGCATGACTGCTCCGTGGCAGTTCCATGAAGGGTTAATGCAGGCTTCGTGCATGGAATGTGATCCCCCGCGATGACGCAGTTAACGATGCCCCGCCCCATAAACGCCCCCATGCGCTTTCTAAAAAGATGGTTGCAATGCCGTATAATTCCGCCAGATGGAGCATTGACTGGCACAGTTAACTGCAGTGTCCAGGAAGCCCAATACCGTATCTTTAATATACAGACAGTTCTTGTATTGTCAAGATAGTTTCATAAATAGATGAAAAAACAACAACAACAAACCGATTAATAAAACAGATTTGTTAAATCACTCAATACACAACCCATGATGATTATGCTATTTATTATTTAATAATGAATTAATAAAATTAGTTAGTGAAATATTTTTAAGACATCCTGAAATGATCCTTAAAGACACGGTAGCGGCTGTAATTTGTCTATACCGATCATTGTAGGTACGGAATAAAAACGCAGGCTACGTACAGTATTTTATATTACTGTGTATTTTACCTAGTTCCATTTAATATACTGATAGATAATATTTTGCTGCAAAGTAAAGCTCAAAATGTAACGTCTGCTTGGGTTTGTTTTCGTTATATTTTTGATGATGTTTTCGCTGATTTTTTCACTGATAGTCTACAAGTGGCATAAGAGGCAATTAATGCCGCATGCAACCTGGAACAAATATCTGCCCATATGGATCAGTATTTCTTTAGTCATTTAATCATGCATAATGCTCCCCTGTCAAAAGATCTGATGGGGCATTAATCACTTATCACAACTGTGAATGGATGCTGCAGCAGAGACAGATTAAATCCCCATAAACACTTGGAGACAATAGTAAAAAAAAGTTCCAGAGGGTTAGCGCCTGTTATTGTTATACTAATGTATTTTTAATGATTTTTTTTTTACTGCTTATATTTCGTTGGTTTTTACGCAATTTCATGTGTTGTGTGTGCGCACGAGAGAGAGGATACTCTGACAAGACTCGCCTAAAGCACCCAAAGCATTTTACTGCATATCGCACTGTGTATGTGACAAATAAAATTTGGATTTGAAAGTAAAGCTTAAAATGTAACTTCTGCTTGGGTTTGTTATCGTTATATTTTTGATGTTTTCGCTGAAAGTCAAATTGGCATAACAAATTGATTAATGGCGCATAATATCTGGAACAAATCTCTGTCCATACGGATCAGTATTTCTTTAGTAATTTAACCAGCATAATGTCCCACATTAAAGATCTGATGGGGCATCAATCACTTATCACAACGGTGTATAGATGCAGCAGCAGAGACAGATTTAATCCCCATAAACATTCACACTTGAAAACAAAACTAACAGAAGTAAACAGTTCTAGAGTGTTAGTGTCTGTTATCACAGGACAGGAATCACCTACAGGATACTACTGTATTTTACTGCTCATATTTTTTACCCTAGTTTCATTTGGTTTTATGCGATTTCATGTATTATTTGTGTGTGTCTGTGTGTGCACAGTGTGTGTGTGTGTGTGTGTGTGAGTGCGAGAGATAGCGTGAGAGC
The DNA here is from genome assembly GCA_030522415.1 of Channallabes apus. Taxonomy (NCBI): domain Eukaryota; kingdom Metazoa; phylum Chordata; class Actinopteri; order Siluriformes; family Clariidae; genus Channallabes; species Channallabes apus. Next base: position 40,034,795 of record CM060108.1, read on the forward strand.
GCGTGCGCGAGAGAGGGCTTTCATGCTGATTTATCCAAGGTTACTAAAACCTGGCTTACTACCTATAAAAAATATTTCAATTTAACTCATGGGTCTCAATCACAGATGACACGACAAATTATATACTCTGAAACGTTCATTTGAACATTTAAAAATATATACAAAAACACGAATACTAATGTTATCATGGTTTAAATTATTAACATTAGGTTAGGTCCTGCCCTTAATTAATTCATATTATAATTACTTTTACATAGTATAGTTACTGGACTGACATGACCAAAAACTAGCTATTTCATTTAGCCTTTCTAAAATCAACCCATCTATCATTTATAATCAGAAAACATAAAACATATTATGATCTGTTCAATAGCCCATCTGTTTTAATTTAGTTTGTATTTTTTATTATTCATAAGACAACCTTTCAGTTTTGTAAATATTTTAGTTATAGTGTGTTAAGTCTTACTTTAGGTTAAACGTTTCTGAGAATTTTTACCATCCAGCTTAGATAAATGTTAAGTCATTGATTGATAAAATCTGGATTAAGGATATTTTATTATATAATTATATATATATATATATATATATATATATTTTTTTTTTTTTTTTTTTTTTTTAGTTTCCCCCTGAGGGATTGCCACCTTATTGTGGTCAGGGGGTTTGCGTGCCTCAACACAATTCAGCAAATACAATACTGTTACTATACAGTAAGGCCAGGTAAAAACAGTGCTCGAACATGATGCCCCCCTCCCCCCACCCCGTGTTGTCTGGTCTAGAACAGCCCTGCCTCTGACCGTCTTTTGTCTTGTAAATGAGTACTCACTCACCTTCCAATCCCCCCAGCGCACACACTCTGTTTGTACTGTAAACTGTACTGTAACTGTGTTTGCTAGGGCACTTGGTTATACACAGTACTTTAATGTATGGAACACTTACTGAACTTACTGGTTTGGTTTAAACATCGCTTATTACCTTATTCAGCAAAATAAATTCATTATTAACGTATTGAAGTATTTTAGTTAAGGACAAAAACCGTGCTTGTGTTTAGAACTGCTGAACAGCCGAAAACACACACACACCCATCCCCCCGCCAAAAACACACACACAGAGCAATTAACACCATGTCCTACTCAGGAGTGGAAGGTGAGAAACCTCAATGGAGAATACCAAGTTTGTCGTTGCTCTTTTGGAGTTCTTAAAACCCAAAACATTTGATTATATGTATTTGTGTTTGTGATTGTGACCCATAATAATTTTTTCTCAGTATAAATAAATGTTTAACTGGTTTCATTTGTTTCTATGATCAATAATTATTATTATTATTATTATTTTCAGCCCAACTCTTTGACTATTTAAAACAAAGTTGTGTCCCATTTTTTGCCCATTGAAGTTGTTGGTTCAACTAAACAATTTTTAAATACCCAAACAACCCCCCAAAATTAAAACACGCAAAACATGACTTTAACAATTCAATTTATTCTTCCAAAACTAGTCAAAGTTAAAACAGTAATTTATATAAAACAGATGAATACATGTTGTCTTTTTGCTTAAAGTTCATTAAACTACCCGGATACACCAGCTGCTTATAAGTCTCTATCTATAGTCCTTTTACATTAAAATATTAATTTTTCAAATATCAAAACTATTAAACATGGAACAGTTGAAGTCTTTGTTTCCCCCAAAGTACTGTATCAGACATTTTGCAGTTCTATGTTCAGAATATACAGTAGACCTGATCAAACATCATTCTAAAGCTGTCGGACTGTGACGTCATCCCTCCTACAGCTCCCTCAACAGCTTGTTCTGGCTCCTCCAGTCCTGTAGCTCCAAAAGTCCAGCCGTCAGCCGTCTGACCCCCCAATCCTCCACAGCGGAGCTCTGCTTAAAGACAACAGGAGAATTTAGTCAAGACAAAGACAAATAAACTTCACAGAACATATAGTTCTAATAAAATAAAATATATTAATAAACCTATTTACCACAGAGTGTGTAAAATACTGTTTTGGGGATTCTGTAATGTAAATAAAATGCCTGTGCTAATGTTAACCAGTGAACAGTGTTAACCAGTGAACAGTGTTAGTGTTAACCAGTGACTGTCTGTATTATCGTCTGCATTAAATTAACCCAGACTTTACTTAATGCGCTTCTCATACAAATAAGTTAAGTTAAGTTCATCCCTGAAGCCAAACTATAACTTACTGAAGCCCCTCACACACACACACACACCTCCCCCCTCCTCCTCCTCCTTAACTGATAAACACTTCTGTGTTGTTATTCAGCTCGTTAACTAAGCGCTCGCGCTACCGCGGAAAGTGTATAAAATATAAACCGGGTTATGAGCGTTACTAGCTCCTGTACAGCTCCCCTCAGTCTGTGTCCCTCATCAACTGCATCACATTATATTACAGTCACAGAAATAACCTGCAGATTAACTCTTAACCAGAGAATAAATAAGCGCTGAATTTATCCAGACAACACGCGGTGAGATTCTCTCAGTATTTACAGAGGACACAAACACTCTTCATCGGGTAGTGCAGCTCTTGTAATAGGGACATTAATAGTATTGTCGAAGCTTGAGCATGTTTTTGAGTTAAAGTGGAGTGACATTGTGAGTGTGTGACACTGACAGTAAGCTGTAATATTAACTCCAGACTTGGTAAACAGAACATTAAGTTCTCTAAAGTCACATCTGACCGCTGCTGGTGCTGCCAGTGATATTTAAAACGGCCAATAAAAAACTAAACTGGGAAATAAACTGTAAACTACCCCAAACACATTTTATAAAATAAAATATCACTTACCACGAATAGTCCGTTAAGCCGCCATCTTCATCTCTGTAGTTTGGTAGTGTCAGTTCGGCGGGGGTGGAGGCGGGTTGTTAAAATCACGTGATTGCAACTCAGCGCAGCTGGCTTGTTTTAATGTGTTCTTGAGAACGAAGCGCCATCTAGTGGTGGCACCAGGTAAATGAATAAATAGGGCTTGAATGGGCGTGTTTACTGTGAAATCTTGACACGCCTTTCGGCCAGAAAAGGGAGGGGGGATTACGGCGTGCAAAGGCCATTCACACGCCATTCACACTTCAGCCACACTGTCGCGGCTATTTGGTGTGGCTCCCACTGTATGAAGCTAAGCTTGAACTTATCAGGATTGTAAATATATAATACGTTTCAAATAAAATCGCTATTACTTGACCCTGAAGTTTAGTTTAGCACACACAAAAAACTGAAAAGTCATTTCTGGTAAATCAACGGCATGTGTAGTTTATTTACAGTAATTCATTAAAAATTTACAGTAATTTGTTAAAAAAAATAATTTTCATTTGCTTACATATAATGATGTCTGCACATGTTAATATATTCCTAAAATGTATATATTACAAGTTGATAAACTGATCTGCGGTAGCGGAAAAATCCGCTGAAAAAAGGACAGGCTGCAGCGCACACGCACACACACAGACACACCTCCCTTGAGCCCTTCGTCAGTCGGATAGATAGATAGATGTGTGTGTGTGTGTGTATATAATCAAACACATAAATACAAAATACGTTTCATATAAAATCACTATTACTTGACCCTGAAGTTTAGTTTAGCACAGACACACAAAAAAAACAGTTCGCCTCCGATTCCATCTCATCAATATTCCACAGAATGTCCAGCACTTGCTGTGGGGTATATCGCTCTCTTTGAGTCATTGTGTATAAATTCACCGATCAATCGCCCAAGCTCTGTAGCCGCCCCAACTACAGAGTGAGTTGTAGACGTAGCTGTTGACTTATTTATAGGTCTCAATGTATAAGAAATGCTATTGATCATAATAGCTCCGCCCTCATAATCAATGGTGTTAGGGTACTTATGCAGTGATAATGAGTTTCTGCCAAATCATTAAAACTAACAATAGACTATGGCACTCTCTTGAGAGGGGTTATGAAGGTGTTATTCATTTATTTATTCTAAAAAATTCTAAAAATAAACAAACAAATACAGCTTTTTTTTACTCAGAGGTAAACAGAAAAGTGAAGTTGTTCAGCTGTTTAGTGTCACTATGTCATAAACAGTGAAACAGAAATAAATAGAACAAAATAAAATGAAATATTCTTATTCCAGATTTTTATTAAGCAACGACATAACATTTATCTTAGCTGGATGTTCTAATTCTCAAAAACATTGAACCTAAAGTAAGACTTATCACACTAACTAGAATATTTACAAAACTGAAAGGTTGTCGTATGAATACTAAAAAAACTAAGTTAAAGCAGATGGGCTATATATATATATATATATATATATATATATATATATATATATACAGTGGTGTGAAAAACTATTTGCCCCCTTCCTGATTTCTTATTCTTTTGCATGTTTGTCACACTTAAATGTTTCTGCTCATCAAAAACCATTAACTATTAGTCAAAGATAACATAATTGAACACAAAATGCAGTTTTTAAATGAAGGTTTACGTTATTAAGGGAGAAAAAAACTCCAAATCTACATGGCCCTGTGTGAAAAAGTGATTGCCCCCCTTGTTAAAAAATAACTTAACTGTGGTTTATCACACCTGAGTTCAATTTCTGTAGTCACCCCCAGGCCTGATTACTGCCACACCTGTTTCAATCAAGAAATCACTTAAATAGGAGCTACCTGACACAGAGAAGTAGACCAAAAGCACATCAAAAGCTAGACATCATGCCAAGATCCAAAGAAATTCAGGAACAAATGAGAACAAAAGTAATTGAGATCTATCAGTCTGGTAAAGGTTATAAAGCCATTTCTAAAGCTTTGGGACTCCAGCGAACCACAGTGAGAGCCATTATCCACAAATGGCAAAAACATGGAACAGTGGTGAACCTTCCCAGGAGTGGCCGGCCGACCGAAATTACCCCAAGAGCGCAGAGACAACTCATCCGAGAGGCCACAAAAGACCCCAGGACAACATCTAAAGAACTGCAGGCCTCACTTGCCTCAATTAAGGTCAGTGTTCACGACTCCACCATAAGAAAGAGACTGGGCAAAAACGGCCTGCATGGCAGATTTCCAAGGCGCAAACCACTTTTAAGCAAAAAGAACATTAAGGCTCGTCTCAATTTTGCTAAAAAAACATCTCAATGATTGCCAAGACTTTTGGGAAAATACCTTGTGGACCGACGAGACAAAAGTTGAACTTTTTGGAAGGTGCGTGTCCCGTTACATCTGGCATAAAAGTAACACAGCATTTCAGAAAAAGAACATCATACCAACAGTAAAATATGGTGGTGGTAGTGTGATGGTCTGAGGTTGTTTTGCTGCTTCAGGACCTGGAAGGCTTGCTGTGATAGATGGAACCATGAATTCTACTGTCTACCAAAAAATCCTGAAGGAGAATGTCCGGCCATCTGTTCGTCAACTCAAGCTGAAGCGATTTTGGGTGCTGCAGCAGGACAATGACCCAAAACACACCAGCAAATCCACCTCTGAATGGCTGAAGAAAAACAAAATGAAGACTTTGGAGTGGCCTAGTCAAAGTCCTGACCTGAATCCTATTGAGATGTTGTGGCATGACCTTAAAAAGGCGGTTCATGCTAGAAAACCCTCAAATAAAGCTGAATTACAACAATTCTGCAAAGATGAGCGGGCCAAAATTCCTCCAGAGCGCTGTAAAAGACTCGTTGCAAGTTATCGCAAACGCTTGATTGCAGTTATTGCTGCTAAGGGTGGCCCAACCAGTTATTAGGTTCAGGGGGCAATTACTTTTTCACATAGGGCGATGTAGGTTTGGATTTTTTTTCTCCCTAAATAATAAAATCCCTCATTTAAAAACTGCATTTTGTGTTTACTTGTGTTATCTTTGACTAATAGTTAAATGTGTTTGATGATCAGAAACATTTAAGTGTGACAAACATGCAAAAGAATAAGAAATCAGGAAGGGGGCAAATAGTTTTTCACACCACTATATATATATATATATATATATATATATATATATATAAAATGTTTTTTTTGTATATATATATATATATATATCCAAGATTCAAGATTCAAGATTCAAGATATATATATATATAGTAATTGAGCAGCTCTAAGTAGATGAATATAGTCAAATTTACTATAGGCTTTTACTATAAGGGATTCCTGCCAACTGGACAAGAATTTAAAAATGTAACGTTTAGCTTAGATTTGGTTTATGATAATCTTTATAGTAGAAAACAAAATTTGACTATATTTATTTATAGGCTAAATGAATTGTAAGCCTTTGAATGGTGATAACAATACTTCCACTTGGAAGCAAAAAAATGGAACGGCAACATACAGTACAAGGGATTTCAGCATCTCGACGCACATACTAAGCTGTTTATAAAGTAGACACTGTTTGTTTTTTCATTTTGTAATCTTTCCCGTGTTTACCGTGTACTGTACAATGTATATAAATTTTTTAATGAATTACTGTAAATAAACTACATATGCAGTTGATTTACCAGAAATGACTTTTCAGTTTTTTTGTGTGTGTTTGTGCTAAACTAAACTTCAGGGTCAAGTAATAGCGATTTTATTTGAAAAGTATTATATATTTACAATGCTGATAAGTTCAAGCTTAGATTCATATATAAACTGCTTCAAAGTCTTTCCACCCCGTGACAGCTGAAATCCGACACACGGTGCTTGGATATTTACCGAGGGCTCAAGGGAGGTGTGTCTGTGTGTGTGTGTGTGTGTGTGTGTGTGTGTGTATATATGTGTGTGTGTGTGCGCGTGCGCTGCAGCCTGTCCTTTTTTCGCAGATCAGTTTATCAACTTGTAATATATACATTTTAGGAATTTATTAACTTGTGCAGATATCATTATATGTTGAATGGAACTTGTGTTCGTAAGCAAATGAAAATCAAGTCGGCAGATGTTCAGGGAACAAAACGTATGGCATCTGCTAGAAATCAAGACTAATTGTAAGCATTTGAATGGTGTTAAAAATACTTGCAAAACAAGTATTGCAGCCATACATTTGAGGGAACTTCTGAGGTGGTCAGTGATTGATGGCACGGTCGGTCGGAGGGGGTTGTGATCACACCTATAGATCTTTTGTTCTAGGCTATTGGTCAAATATCTCTCCACTTGGAAGCACAAAATGGAGCGGCAACATGCAAGGGATTTCAGCATCTCGATGCACATACTAAGCTGTTTATAAAGTAGACACTGTTTGTTTTTTCATTTTGTAATCTTTCTCGTGTTTACTGTGTACATTTTTTTATGAATTACTGTAAATAAACTACACATGCTGGTACATGTTGATTTAGCTACCATGAAATTACTTTTCTGTTTTTTGTGTGTGCTAAACTAAACTTCAGGGTCAAGTAATAGCGATTTTATTTGAAACGTATTTTGTATTTATATGTTTGATTATGTACACACACACTTATCTATCTATCTATCCGACTGACGAAGGGCTCAAGGGAGGTGTGTCTGTGTGTGTGCGTGTGCGCTGCAGCCTGTCCTTTTTTCAGCGGATTTTTCCGCTACCGCAGATCAGTTTATCAACTTGTAATATATACATTTTAGGAATATATTAACATGTGCATACATTCATTTGAGGGTGCGCTGCCCTCTCTTGCCCCTGCGTAGAGCCTACACACACATCTATCTATCTATCTATCTATCTATCTATCTATCTATCTATCTATCTATCTATCTATCTATCTATCTATCTATCTATCATATAAATACACATTTGGAATCTGCATCTACATTTTCTGTTACAAGTATAGAATTAGGTTCAGCTGAAACTCATAATCAATGGTGTTAGGGTACTTATGTAGTGATAATTAGTTTCTTCAAAAGAAACTTCTTCAAAGTCGTCCCACTCCGTGACCGCTGAAATCCGACACGACACCACGTTAGGCTACGTCTTGACTCATTTGTATACCGACGGTGATTGGATGTTTCCCGAAGGCTCAGGGGAGTGTGTATGTCTGTGTGTGTGTGTATCTATGTGTGTGCGTGCGGGCGCGTACTTCTTCTACTGTTATAAAAATTCTAAACATAAACAAACAAAATACAGCTTTTTTTTCAGAGGTAAACGGAAAAGTGAAGATGTTCAGTGTCACTATGCAGATGTTACACTCAGTGGAGTTACCGAAATCTTTGGTTTAGTTCTCATTGAGTTGCCACACATCATTTCCACATTTCACTCACATTTATTACTCTTATGTGAGCATAAACAGTGAAACATTCCACAGGGTTATAATACACCGCGGCCAAGTGATCCACGTTCCCGTCGAACCGAAATGAGGCATAATCGTGGTGTTTGCTTCGGTTATGACATAGCATAGTTTATTATCTGCTGTGGTAGAGCTGATTATTTATTCAAACACAATAATAAAGCTTTATATCCTCAGGAGGGCTCATTACATTGTTTTAGTGATAGTTTCACGGAAGCGAGTTCAGAACTAATCTAACCAAAAAAAAAAACATCCGAAGTTTCAGAAGCTTCAAATAAAATGAATGAACTAATGGATTTTCTCAAAACGATATAAAATTAAGTACAGCTTTCCTTTTTGTTATAATATGAAGCCCCTAAATGGACAAAGGAGGAGAAAAAACGGCAGAAAAAAGTAATGCCAAAAACTTTGGGTTATAATGCAAAATATGACTTGTTTTTTTTCTTCTGCCATTTTTTTCTCTTCCGTTGTCCCCTTAAAGATTCTGTAGTAGGTTTTCTCAGTTGAATATGAAAAAAAATACCGCTGATTATCAACGTGGGAATGAATGGTGCATTGTCCAAGTGCAAGTTTATCTTGGAGCTAAACTATTTGCTTTGAGTGAAGGCGCCATCTAGCGATCATTGTGTGTCAGCAACAGCTTCCCATTCAAAACAATAGGCGGTCAAACGACCGCTGAACCGCGTTATAAGTAGGTGACACTGGCGCGGCGCTTCTAGTGTTAAGAGCCAGGGGAGTTCACACGAGAACAAATCCCCGAAGGCGGATAAGGGTTACGCGCAAAGGACTTCGTACCCTTTCTATGTGGTTCAGACCCTGGTTTCTCGCCTTGGGTCCCACTCTAGGTCCGTCTTGTTGTCGCAAAATGTTAACGACAGACGCTTCCCTTACCGGCTGGGGCGCAGTCTTGGATGGCCGTCCAGCCCAAGGGGTCTGGAGAGGCCACCTTTTCGCATGGCACATCAATTTCCTCGAAATGATGGCTCTATTTTTAGCTCTACTGCATTTCCTCCAGCAGCTGAGACGCTACCATGTCCTAGTGCGGGTGGACAGCACATCGGTAGTCTCCTACATAAATCGCCAGGGCGGCCTGCGTTCGCGACGCTTGAACCAGCTAGCCCATCAGGTTCTGCTCTGGGCTCAGGACAAGTTCCTGTCCCTCAGGGCGATTCACATTCCAGGGTACAGGAATGTTGGAGCAGACTTTCTGTCCAGACAAGCTGTGAATCACGGGGAACGGAAACTCAACCCCAAAGTAGTCACTCAAATCTGGGAGAGATTCTCTACAGCAGAGGTGGACCTCTTTGCCTCACAGGAGACTGCACAATGTCCCCTCTCCTACTCTCTGACTCATCCAGCTCCCCTGGGTCTGGACGCGATGGCCCATATGTGGCCCAATTTACGCCTCTATGCGTACCCTTTGATAGCTCTGCTCCCCGGAGTCCTGGCGAGGGTCCGTCAACACGGTTTGCGCCTCTTATTGATAGCGCCCCGTTGGCCGGCCCGAGTATGGTTCTCAGAGATAATATCGCTCCTCGACGGCTCACCTTGGATGATTCCAGTGAGGAGGGATCTTCTATCTCAGGCGCAGGGGACAATATTTCATCCCCGGCCCGAATTCTGGAACCTTCATGCTTGGCCCCTGAACGGGACCAATTGAGTCAAGCCGGCCTTTCAGCCGGCGTAATTGACACCATCCTAAGTGCTAGGGCTCCCTCCACTAGAAGGATTTATGCCTTCAAATGGAAGGTATTCGAGAGCTGGTGCATGGCAAAGCAGGTGGACCCAGTCCACTGCCAAATCGTTTCAGTGCTGGAATTCCTGCAAGAGAAATTGTCCTCGGGCTTGTGCCCTAGTACCCTCAGAACGTACGTGGCCGCTATTTCAGCCTGCCACGTCTTGTCTGAAGGGGTTACTGTAGGAAATCACGCTTTAGTTGCCCGTTTCATTCGTGGAGCTAAACGGTTGAGGCCACCCACTAGAGTCACGGCTCCCTCTTGGGATTTATCTATCGTGCTCGAAGGTCTGATCGACACTCCTTTTGAACCGCTAGAGTCAGCGCCCGACAAGCTTCTGACTCTCAAGATGGTTCTTCTTATGGCCATCACCTCTCTAAAGAGGATCGGAGACCTGCGTTCATTGTCAGTCTCCCCATCTTGCCTGGACTTTGCCCCTGGGCTAGTCAAGGCCATTCTGCATCCTCACCCAAACTATCTACCGAAAGTTCCTTTCTCAACCATGTACCCTGTCGTCCTGGAAGCCTTCTGTCCTCCGCCTTTTGCGGATTCGGAGCAGGAGAAACTTCACCTACTGTGCCCAGTACGTGCTCTTCAGGCTTATGTCCACCGCACCAGCCAGTGGCGTAAGTCAGAGCAACTCTTTATATTTTATGGAGGCCGCAACCGGGGGGCGGCCGCCACCACACATACTCTGTCACACTGGGTGAGAGATGCTATTGCCCTCTCCTATGAGCTGCGTCGACTCACTTCGCGCCTAGGAGTCAGGGCTCATTCAACCAGAGGGGTCGCCTCATCTATTGCTCTTGCAAGAGGTACTCCCCTGCAACAAGTGTGTGACGCGGCGGGTTGGTCCTCTCCGCACACATTTATAAGATTTTATAGTCTGGATGTCCATGCCACTCCGGGCTCACGTGTCCTCGGGTCAGCTTCCCGGACATGAATCTGAGACCTTCTCGGCCTTGTGCGCACACACTACACAACCTTGGGGTCCAGACACCTGTAGTGCGGTGGCGTTGGTATTCTCGTTCCCATAAGCGTTCTAACGCAGCATTGAGTGAAGCCTCGAAAAGGGAACGTCTCGGGTTACTTTGCAGTAACCCTGTTCCCTGAGAGGCAGGAACGAGATGCTGCGTCCGAACGCCGCACTACCATGTGACCGGACATCCATTCAGACAAATAATCTGAGGTTTTGTTGCCGGCTTTCCGGTATTCTGATCTAATCAGATGACGTCACCTGACCGAGGTTATATATAGCCAGATAATGGCGTTTTTCCACACATGCTTCATGGCCAGCAATGCGACAAGATAGTTCCCATAAGCGTTCTAACACAGCATCTCGTTCCCGCCTCTCAGGGAACAGGGTTACTGCAAAGTAACCCGAGACGTTTTTCCCCCAGGCAATCTACTGTCAGGGGTCGCTAGGGGGCGCGATGGATCCAAGTGCAGACAGGGTGAGTAGGAGACAGTGGTGCTTGTGAACATTGAAGCAGGCAGGGCGGTGGTTAAATTCCGAGGTGCAAAATACTTTATGCAGCAGGGAGGAGACCTCGCCGAAATGCGGAAACACGGAGTGCCAGCTCGTGAATGTGTCGAGGTGAGGGGCGATGCGTGTGACGCAAGCATTGCGTAGACACGGAAGCGTGCGAGCCGGCACGAGTGAGAGACGACACCTGGGATCAATGCCGGCGCGTGCAGCGTGAGCTTGTGCTGTGGCGGCGCGCAGAGCCAGCGCATGAAGACGGAGAGCTCCACGATGAAATGCCGGTGTGGATGGAGGGGGCGAGAGCTCAGCGAGCCGCGAGGGCTAATTGTTGTCGTGAAGCAGGCAGGGGTCGAAGCCGGAGAGATGAGAGGGAGTCCGTGATCCAAGCTCGTAGTCGTAAACAGGTAAGAAGTCGTCAACAGGAAATATCCAAGGTGTAGAATCCAAGAAAGACGAGAGACGAAATCGTGGTCGGGGAGAAACAAAGCGTGGTCGAGATCCAATAAGACAATGAGAGAAAATCGCTGGAATATTGGGCTAGTGAGGCACACAATAATCTGGCGACGTGGCGGTGTCAGAGCGTGGTTTAAATAGGTAACAGGCTGATTAATGATAGCGCCCAGGTGTACAGGGAGGTGGGGGGGCGATGCGAGAGTGGTTGACAAACATGGATCATGACGGGGCTGTGGCTTGGCGTGTCGTGACATCTACCTCCTTAACAGTTAAACATCATTCTAACAGTCAATAAATATATGTGCAATATTGTGTACAATACCACTGTGCAATATACTGTATAATACCACAGATTTCAGATATGCATGTAACTTATTTAAAAGTATCTCACACCGTACTCCATTTGATGTCAACCTTTTTTTTGTGTGTGTGTGTGTCATGCTTTTTTTTTTTGTGCATGTTATTTTTTGTTCTGGAAGCTCCATCACTAAAACAAATTCCATGTACGTGCAAGTGTACTTGGCAATAAAACTCTTTCTGATTCTGAATACTTTTGCAAGCCACTGTATATAATCATTAATGCAACTTTGACACTAAAATCCCCAAATGCGAGCTACCAAATACTTACATTTTGTGATGTGATAGTCATTCCTCCAAGAGCCTCCACTGCCAGCAGCACTTTTGTAGCAACTTTTTTAACTCTTTCGTTGCACATAATCAATGCAAACTCAAACAACACCTATATGTAAAACAGATGAATGATTACACCACCAAAATATCTTTTATATTAACTAATGTTACAATTCTTAATAACTAATCATTTAAGCTTAAATACTTCATATCAATTTACATAAATACTCACATGTTGACCATCTGTCAGACAAGAGTACTTACTTGTGATGGCTGAGATGCCCCCCTCTGGACTTTTGACCAGCATCCCCACTCTATCCTGCCTAGTGCTTTTCAGCAGTGCCTTTATATGGAAGGGGCTCTGTCCACTCACACTCTTTCCCCAGTTCAACATGTCTCGCCACATCCTCTGCGGAAACAACCTCTGGCTGTTGATTCGCAAAGTCAAGCGGCCTGAAACATCTTTCTTGGTAGGTGGATTTCGTTGGAGCTGCCAGGCTGAGGCTGTGACTTTTTTTTTTTTTAGCGCACAACGAATGTGCCTTATTTTTTGAGATAGGCTCTTGTTGGAGGCAAACTGAAATCAGGAGAATTTTATAAGTGGGCAGATAATTACTTAATGATTAAGTAAGCAAATGCTTATTTAATGCTATCCTTAGATTTATTTTTTTTTCTTACTGGTAATCATAATGTAAATCACTTGGAGAGCCTGCATCACTTGGTGTCTTTGGTGTTCTTGGTGTACTGGGGCATTCTTGTCTAGCTGTGGCTGTGCAAGTGGTAGGCAGTGATTCTGGCAGTGTCTGTAGTGGACTCTGGGTAGGCGTGGATGGCATCTTTGGTGCTGCTGTCCAAGTCTAGTAGGAGAAGCAGGGTGGAACCATTCAGCTCAGGTGAGAGAAGAATTTCATCTTCGTCAATCACAGTCCCATCTTCTTCCAACACTACCGTCAGGTCGATGGTGTGGGTGCATGGTAGGAGGACAAGCTTTTGGGCACCTAAAATCAAGTACAGCAATAACATTAATTACAATGAATATTAATATATCAAAATTGTAAGTAAAAAATTCATTGAAATGCATAAATAATAAATAATATTGGACTCACCTTTCTCCTTCAAATCATTTAATGATGATGCTGCAACGGCTTTCTTTAAAGAACCGGCTACTTCCGGTTCCTGTGAGAGTACGCTGTGCGCGTTTGGCTGCCGCTTCTTGCTGGAACGTTTCTCGTGTTTGTTTTCTCGTGTTCGTTTTCTCTGTTTGAGTACGCTGTGTGCGGCTTTTGTTGTTTTGTTGAACGTTTACGTGTCTGTTTTAGTTTCGCCGCGTTCTCCTTCCCGTCCATTTTTCTCCTCTCCTCCTCTCAACATCTGGATTGTTTATGGCCCTATTGTTGTTATCTCACTGTGGATTATAACTCTAATTGATCGCCCTGCTACATCTCCTTTCCTGGACACCTGACTGCTGGATTATTGTTTATGACTCTACTGTTGTTCTTTCACTGTGGATTATACTTCGACTGGATTGCCTCTAGCCATCGCTAGCTGCCTCCACTCTGCTCTGCTGCTACCTGTCGGCCTTCGCGCTCCTTCAGGCCTCCTACATAGCTGACGGGTGAGTCTCCACTCCTTCGTCTATCTATTGTGGACAGTATATCGGATGGTGAGGCACCCCCCTGCCATCTGATTTGACTGATAAGGTCTGTATTGCGCTAATCATTCGGCGACAAGTGTGTTGCGGCTCTCCTGCATTTTATTGTGAGAGATGTGTGTTCCTCATCTGTCAGTGATGTGGTGCTTTCACATCTAACCATGTCTCTCACCGCTTACAAAGTTCCTGTACCTGCTTTGCTCAGAGTTTTAACAGTGGGCTTATTACTTGGCTGTGTTGTTGTCATGGCACTCAGCTACTCGCTATCTCAACTACGAAGCCTGAATTCACACCCTCGTCTCGACGTATCTACATACAGGCTCTGCAAGGAACTTGGTATCACTAGACGGCCGCGCTACGTTCATCGTTCCGGTCGCCACTATCTCTCATCACGCTGTGTGACATCCTCGTCCATTCCTTCTATTTGGTCCAACCATTCGGATATATGCTATTCTATGCTGCCGGCCAACCACCGTGGTATCAATCGTGCTGCATTAATTACTGTATCTCCGTCTCCATCTGCTCTACAGACACGCAATGATTGTGCGCTTCGTCCTGCATTAGCGCTGTTCAACTGCCGCTCACTTACTAACAAGGCTACTGTGCTCTCCACACTGTTAACTGATAAAGACCTGGACTTCTTGCTGCTTACTGAAACATGGCAAATACCAAATGACTATTTCCACCTAAATCTTCTCACCCCTTCTGGATACAGCTACATGACCAAACCCCGTCTTACATCGAGGGGTGGCGGCCTGGCTGCCGTCTATCGTAGTAACATTCCTGTTAAAACCATTGACTTTCATGCAACTTCAACCTTTGAGTACCTAGTTCTCAAAATCTCTGGTACATTTCCTATGATTGCAATTCTCTTGTATCGTCCACCCAAATCAATGTCAAATTTTTTCACTGAACTGCATGAGCTATTAACCCTTACATGTGCAATGTCTTCTTCTATAATCTTACTTGGTGATTTCAACATACATGTTAACAAAGATTGTGCAGACTCCCGTGAACTCATGTCAGTTTTTGAATGTTTTAATCTCGTACAGCACATTAATTTTCCTACACATATAAAAGGTCACACACTGGATTTAATTTGTACAACTGGTTTACGCAATGTCTCTGTGAATGGGTCGCAGATTGGACTTTCTGATCACCTTCTCATTGAACTCAATTGTGAAATGCCTCTCCCCTGCCTCAGGGTAAAATCAACCATTACTTTTCGTAAAATTACTTCTGTTGATCATTCACTGTTTACTGATTCTGTACAGACACATCTTTCAGATATTACTGAACACAGCTCTGCTCTTGATATTCTTGCCAAATATAATAACGCTCTTTCTACCGCCCTTAATATTCACGCCCCACTCAAATGCAGAATCGTACCTTCTACACATACATCACCCTGGTTTACCCCCTCACTTCGCAAATTGAAAACCACTGGTCGTCGCCTGGAACGCCTTTATAGGAAAACTGGCTTGACCGTGCATCTTCTTGCATACAAGGATCACATTCAGCTATATAAATTAGCTTTAAATAATGCATGATCCAGCTATTATTCTACTCTGATCACAAATGCATCTTCCCGTCCTAAAACACTGTTTTCTGTAGTTAACAAACTCACTAGCCCCCCTGTCCCTCCTATGACCAACTCTGTAGATCTCTGTGAGTCATTCTTACTTTACTTCCAAAATAAAATAACTCATATACATTCTCTCTTTTCAACAGTATACTCCCATATTCACTCAAATGACTTCCCCATGGTCTTTGCAACTGGTATTTTTACTGATTTCGATCCACCAACTCCTGCTTTTATTTCTGAATTACTCAGTAAAGTCAATCCTTCTTTCTGTCACCTTGATCCTGCCCCTACGTCCCTGCTTAAATACTCTGCACCTGTTATTTCACGGCCTACTTCACTTCTCATTTCTAAAATCTTGAACACTGGTGTTGTTCCTCTTGAATTAAAAACTGCAGCTGTCACACCAGTCTTAAAGAAACCTGGCCTTGACCCGGCTGATATGGCCAACTACCGACCAATTTCAAATCTTCCGCTACTATCCAAAATACTTGAAAAAGTTGTTGCTGTTCAACTACAGTCCTATTTGTCATCTCATAATCTGTATGAATGTTTCCAATCCGGTTTTCGCCCTCACCACAGTACAGAGACAGCGCTTCTTAAGGTTGTCAATGACCTTCTTATGGCTTCTGATGCTGGCTCTGCTAGCATTTTGATTCTGTTAGACCTCTCTTCTGCATTTGATACTATCTCTCACAATATTCTCATCTCACGACTCTCTGCTCTTGGTATTTCTGGAACTGCCTTATCCTGGTTCGCTTCTT
The DNA here is from genome assembly GCA_030522415.1 of Channallabes apus. Lineage (NCBI taxonomy): Eukaryota > Metazoa > Chordata > Actinopteri > Siluriformes > Clariidae > Channallabes > Channallabes apus. The sequence goes on from CM060108.1 coordinate 40,051,284, forward strand.
ATCTGTCTGACCGACAACACTATATTACTATCCGCCAGTCTAAATCTTCTACCGCTCCTGTTTCTCATGGTGTTCCGCAGGGCTCTATTCTTGGCCCACTACTGTTCATCATCTACATGCTTCCTCTAGGTAAAATCATCCGCCGCCATGGTTTCAATTTCCACTGTTATGCAGACAACACTCAACTCTATATCAGCTTTCGACACTACCATCCCTTTCCCACTAACTCCGTTTCTGATTGTATTGATGACATAAATGCTTGGATGACCAGTAACCTTCTCAAGCTCAATACTGACAAAACAGATTTTTTACTTGTTGGTTCACCTAAAACCATTGCAGCTCTCTGTACTGATACTGTTAACATTTCCGGGACCTTGGTTAGATCTTCCACCACCGTTAAAAATCTGGGTATAACTTTTGACTCCCATCTTTCCTTTCTACCCCTCATTTCTTCACTTACTAAATCTGCCTTCTATCACCTCCGTAATATAGCTCGTCTACGACCCTTCTTAGACATCAAGGATGCTGAGACACTGGTCCACGCTTTCATTACTTCTTGACTCGACTACTGTAATTCTCTTTTCTATGGTCTACCAAATACAACATTAAATAAGCTCCAATACATTCAGAACTCTGCTGCTAGGGTCCTCACTTATACAAAGAAATCCTCACACATCACTCCCATCCTACACAAACTTCATTGGCTACCCATTCGCTCCCGCATCCAATACAAGATTCTCCTTATCACCTTCAAAGCACTCCATGGTCTTGCCCCTCCATATATCTCAGATCTTATTCATACTTACTCCCCTGCTCGCACACTCCGATCTGCAGATGGTCTACTGGTAATTTCTCGTCATAGATTAGCATCATTTGGAGGACGAGCATTTAGCATTTCTGCCCCCACACTCTGGAATTCTATTCCCAAACACATCCGTGATCTTTCTTCATTACAGGATTTCAAAACCCACCTTAAAACATATCTTTTCTCGTCCTGTTTTTCCACTCTTTGAATATGTGTTAGATAAACACTACCAGTTTTCATGTTTATCTATATTTTGTTCTGTCATTTTTCAGATGTCTCTTTCTATGTGTAAGCATTTTTGTTATTGTAAAGCGACCTTGAGTCTCTTGAAAGGCGCTATTATGTTAAAATGCTCTTCATCGACTACAGCTCTGCTTTTAACACAATAATTCCTTCCACACTCACCACCAAGCTGGAGCACCTGGGACTGAGCTCATCTATATGTCAGTGGATCTCCAATTTTCTGACTGGCAGACCACAGGCAGTAAGGATGGGCGGACATGTCTCAGCTACACTCACTCTCAGCACTGGAGCCCCCCAGGGTTGTGTTCTGAGCCCCCTGCTGTACTCTTTGTACACCCACGACTGCGTGGCCACTACCAACTCCACCTCCATCATCAAGTTTGCTGACGACACCGTCGTGGTCGGACTGATCACCAACAATGATGAGTCGGACTACCTAGAGGAGATTGGAAATCTGGAGAACTGGTGCCAGAGGAACAATCTCCTCCTGAACGTCAGTAAGACAAAGGAGCTGATAGTGGACTTTAGTACAAAGCAGGAGAGGAACTACCAGACCCCCGTCATCAACAGGAGCCCAGTGGAGAGAGTGGACAGCTTCAGATACCTCGGTGTTCACATCACGCAGGACCTATCATGGTCCTGTCACATCAACACCGTGGTGAAAAAAGCCCGGCAGCGTCTGTACCACCTCAGACGCTTGAGAGACTTTAGACTGCCCTCCAAGGTGCTCAGGAACTTCTACTCCTGCACCATAGAGAGCATCCTGACGGGAAACATCACGACCTGGTTCGGGAACAGCACCATGCAGGACAGACGAGCTCTACAGAGGGTGGTGCGATCAGCCGAACGCATCATCCGCACTGAGCTCCCTGACCTGCACTCCATCTACAGCAAGCGGTGCTGGACTAAGGCCAGGAAGATCGTGAAGGACCTCAGTCACCCCAGTAATGGACTGTTCTCTTTGTTGCGGTCTGGGAAGAGATTCCGCTCCCTAAAGGCCAACACAGAGAGACTGAGGAGGAGCTTCTTCCCGCAGGCGATAAGGTCTCTCAATCACACCTCCACACAGGACTAATAACATCTTTTAAGCTCACAACACTATCTGGACAATCATGGACACATTCATACACACTTGCACTAAATACTCATACATCTGGACAATTGCACATGTCACCTTTCATGCATATTTGCACAACCACTGACACTTTAATACCATATTTCTATATTTTTGCAATATTTTATTATGCCCTTATGCACAGTTAATTTTACAAATTTTACTAGTTAAAATTATTTCTTTAGTATTTCCTTTTTATTGATTATTTATTTTACGTAGAAGATTTTATTTTCTTATTTTCTTTTTTTTTTAAGGTCACTGGCGGTCGTATAAAAGCATTTCACTGCATATTATACTGTGTATGATTGTGTATGTGACTAATAAAATTTGAATTTGATATATAAAATAAAATTATTATTATTATTATTATTTATGTGTGGTATTCCAAACTTTACAGATTGGCATGGTCTATAGTCTGAGATATTTTGTGTAGTAATATTAGATGTTGAGCAAAGCTTATGAAAGTTATATCACACCTGATATCAATCTATAATACAATGGTAATGGTTTCTCCAATATAATACTATCAATATACACAAACCTTGTAATTAGACCATTTTTTGTTGTTGTGTATGCACAGGCATCAATGCAACAGGCAATGGAAACGTGGGGGTCATTTTTGTGACTTCTAACATAGTGTTTCTGAAATTATTCAAATAAATGGGTAGAGTAACCACATAAGTTACACTGAAAAGTTCCTTCTTCCATTCTTTCAAATTCAATGGAACATATATATTCTGCAAGTGAATGTTAGTGTTCCCGGCCAGAACTCCTCAGTGCATATATATTATACATGGTGATGGTGTTGCATTTATGACAAATTATATCTGTACATCAAATACTATAGCCTGTTTTATGATTTTTGACAAATTAACGTTTGCAATTGCCTGTTATGCTTCGAAACCTACGTTAGCTACATATTACATATTCACAATCAAGCTAACCGCGTCCGTTAGACTCTAACTGCCACAGAACATTCTAGCATATTAATGCCTATTATTTACCTCAGTGCTCACCTTGTAACATCACACACAAATGTTCTCTATATGAAACACAATTGCCACGGATACTTTGTAACTTCAGCATACCGCAAATATAAACACATTTCTAACTTTCTAATTTGTTTTTATTAGCTATAAATGTTTCGCGCTTCCACTTTAAAAAACGGAATCCAGGAAAGGCTGATCACTGCGCATGCTCAGTTCCACTCGCTAGACTGCGACGTCACTCTGCGCAGCGCCGCCTATGTGTCGCCAATGATAGCACATCATAGATGTGTATAACATTTAATGGCAAAAGTTGACTATCCGGAATGAACCTTACAGATATCAACAACGTATTTTTGACTAGTCGTAATTGCACTCTGACTAAAAATGACAGTTAGAGATATCCGTAATTCAGTTCTTCCTAGGCAAAATTAACATTTCAGATATCCAAAACGCAGTTATAGATATCTGTAATTGTCATTACAGATATCCACAACGTCATTCTTCTTAGGACGAATGACGTCACTTTTCCCATTCATCTCTATGGAGTTTCCCTTTACAGATATCTTTAACTCAGTTGTAGATATCCACAATGTGCAATGTGGATATCTACAAGTACTGTAAATTATGACTATCCACAATTGCTGTTAGAGATATCTACAATTTAATTCTGACTAGTGACAATACTACAGTAGTTCAAGATATCTATAATCCAGTTTTCAGAGGTGTCAAGTAACGAAGTACAAATACTTCGTTACCTTACTTAAGTAGAAATTTTGGGTATCTATACTTTACTGGAGTAATTATTTTTCAGCTGACTTTTTACTTCTACTCCTTACATTTTTAAGCAATTATCTGTACTTACTACTCCTTACATTTTAAAAATAGCCTCGTTACTCGATTTTTATGATCAGAACACGCAGCCCCCCCCCCCCCCCCCCCCCCCCCCCCCCCCCACCCCGGTCGCATGATAAGAACGCGCACAACTTAGCCAGAGCGTAATTAGCCCGATGATCTCATCTTAGATGTGTCAGTTCATCTCGGATGTATCAAGCGACGTACGAAGAACGGACCCCAGCTCTCTTCTCTCCAATCCACTCTTGCTACGTCTTGACTCATTTGCATTACCGACGGTGATTGGATGTTTACCGAGGGCTCAGGGGAAGAGTGTGTGTGTGTGTGTGTGTGCGTGCTGCAGCCTGTGTGCGGAGGGACAGAGACTTGAAATCTAATACCGTATTGTGTAGTGTCCCTTTTTCGGCGGATTTTGCCGCTACCGCAGATCATTTTATCAACTCGTAATTTATTCATTTTGTGAGTATATTAACATGTGCTTTCTCAAAATTAAAAAAATTCTGCTCTTGCCGCCCCCACCACCCCCCGTAGAGCCGGCCTCGGTCATAGCTGATGCTGCAGCTTCCCGTCCACATACCAGAAAATTTCGGATGATAAAGATACGTCGTATAGACGTAAAGACGATGTATCTTTTAACAGCTCAAACAGACGATCTACAGACGATCAAAATACAACTATAAAAAAACGAACGCGATGTTCACCAGATGATACGATCTTTAGCAGACGTCTCCGCGTCATACCTGTGCTATCTGGGGAGTAATATGTCAACAAGATGACACGTTACAAAACTGGTGATGAGGTAATGAGTTGAGGTAGTGGTTGGAGAAACAGTAAACATTAAACATTCCTGAAAGTAGCAGCAATGATGGAAAATACTTTTGTGCAAATAACAGTAATAGATATTGTGAAAAAGAGCAGTTTCGGGTTGTAGGTATGAACAATTATTAGATGGTTGTTGATCAGTGTGTTTGTCTGTGTGCATGTTTAACAGTTCAGATTCTTCTCTAAAGTTGTTAAAATTTATACAATTTTGTTTACAGAATTATTACTACAGAAACAAATAGTTGTTTTCTTTTCCTGTAAATACCTCAGGATTGTATTAACTTATTTTGTCACAGTGGAACACAATGTAATTCAAACATGGATAGTGCTTATGGGTTTTATAATATGATGTGAACATGCTCTATGAGCATTAAACAACCCATCATTGCACTTCCTGACTCCTTATATGGTATCACTTTCTATATGTTACAGCTATCCTATATGATTATACATCCAAACAGCTTGTGTTTGCTAAAAACATTTTGTTAAAATTGTAACAATCTGGACACTCTTCCACTTAAGTCTAACAAGATGTTTATTGTGAGTACTGTAATAAGTATTTAGTGTTGAGTCTGTATTTAAAATTGTGATGTACATTTACTTCATCAGTAGTGATTGTAGTGGAACAGAGTTTAATCATTTATATGTAATCAGATTTACTGTATGCACACTCTGAATGTTTATTCATTCATTCATTCATTCATTCATTTTCTATACCGCTTAATCCTGTGTTCAGGGTCGCGGGGGACCTGGAGCCTATCCCAGGAGACTTCGGGCACTAGGCGGGGTACACCCTGGGCAGGGTGCCAATCCATCGCAGGGCAACTCTGAATGTTTACATAAATGTAATTATTCCTTTGTTTAAATAGTTTTTGACTTGTGTGTGTGTTTGTATATACAGAGAGTCTTAAACCTGTGGCGAATATAAAGCCTTATACACAGGTGGTCCGGGGAGAGAGCGTGACTTTCAAATGTTACATAAATGACCAAAGAGGCACTGAGTGGACATACAGCTGGTATAGAGACGGTGTAAACATCTACTCATCCCACATAACACAGGAGTTTACAGTCACAGATTATGATGGGGGTAAATACACCTGCAGAGGGACGAGAAGTGACTCTCAGCTCTCACAGATCAGTGATGCTGTTTCTCTCTCTGTGTCAGGTGTGTGTGTGTGTCTGTGTGTTATTACTGATGAATGTAAAATATCTAATTTTAGATTTTGTTTCCGATTTCATGAATGAGAAAAAAAATCTCATTATAATGATTGTCTTTTGGTCTGTTTACTTTTTCATGTTATTAATTTGTTTTGTAACAAATTACTACAATGTATTAGCTGTAGCTATTCTGATTTGTATGGCAATTTCCTCAGCTATTATATGTAAATTGCTAAAAAAAGAATATTTACATTTGGGAGGAACTATTCATCTTCAACTAATAGTAAATCTAATTTTATGGTCAGTATTTGGGTGTCTGAAAATAAATAAATAGACAATTTAAATTCTGTGCTTTCACAATAAAAATTTAAATGACTGAACTAAATTTTTAAAAATGACAATAATCTATGCAGTGTGGTTCAGAATCTGAGACATGATTTATTAAACATCCCATAGAAAAGTAAATTCACAAGGCAGTAAAGTGACCTTTACACTTCAGTTCAATCATTAGTTTCATTTTGTAGACAATGTATTGCATACAGTATAAACATCACATTAAATATTGAAAATGTTTTTGGTGTAAAACTGTTTTAAACATGCCTTCAGTACACCAATAATGTGGGTTTGTGCATTTGTCTGATAAACACACAGTATGGTTGAACCTCAATTTATGTGAAGAATAGCATTTTATAAACACTGGCTACATTAACTTGCAGCTTAGTTATTATCGTACTGTAATAAAACTTAACCACAGATATTCTTGATATATATATATATATATATAATTCTACTTTTGTGTCTTAAATTGAATTAATATTCATTAAATATTAAAAATATTCATAATTTACTGTCCTTTACATCATTTAATTAATGATGCCCTGGCTTTAGTTTAGCTGAGATTTACCTGAGTAGTGCAGTAACAATTACATTTCTCCTAAATTATGTGTCTTATTTGCCACAGAAAATCCTAAACCTGAGCTCACATCAGACCTTAAAGGAGCTGTGACAGGAAACTCAGTGTCTCTGTACTGTACACTGAAACTGCCATCTGCTGGATGGAAGTTTTACTGGAACATACCCACACAGAGCACTGATACTGAGACTGAAACATCTCACTACTTCATCAACTCAGTTAGTGTCTCTGATGGAGGTCAGTACAGGTGCAGAGCTGGAAGAGGAAACCCAGTCTACTACACACAGTCTGATGCACTCTGGTTAAATGTGACTGGTGAGTAAGAGATGCTCCATAGAGCTTGATTTTAAATTAACACACCAACTATTTAAACAGCTAAAGAAAAAAGTATAATTTCTCAGGATTGGTCTGTCTGGTCATGACCAGCCTGAGGGTGAATGAATGCAGACGAGCACCACATTTTTGGTAATGATGGTGCCAAGTCTGAAAGCCTAGAAAAGATTAGAGAATGCTGAATGATCTGAAAACAGTATAATCAAAGAAAAAAATTTCCCATTAGGGGGCGCTCATCCACACCAACACACACTATTAACTCTAAAACAGCATGGTCAGTTTTAACTAGATGTCTTGACAGCCTTGTAGAAACAAAGAGAAAATCTCTAGCAACCATTTACAAAACCAGTGTTTTAGTTTGATCCATCATGATCTGTTTTGCATACATGTGCTCAATTTAATAAAACACAAATATCAAATCAGTAATTTTAAAACACAGATCCTGATGGTTCTGTACGGAAGCGCATTGCATTCACACAAAAAAAAAAATTCACGGGACTTATGTCATAATTATGACTTAATATCTCATAATTATGACATCCTGATCTCATAATTATGACTTAATATCTCATAATTATGACTTACTATCTCATAATTATGACATCCTTATCTCATAATTATGACTTACTATCTCATAATTATGGCTTACTATCTCATAATTATGACATACTTATCTCATAATTATGACTTACTATCTCATAATTATGAGATAAGGGGAGGCAGTTTGTGGCAGGTGGCATTTTAGCGTGTGACACCGGAAACGGAAGTTACTGCATCCTTTTGCTCGGAAGCGAGGAACCAGAATTTTAAGCAGATGCCAGATAGTTATCTGAGATACCACAAAGCCTACGTGGGGCGGTTATGGAGAGCCGCACCACGATGTGTTATGATGTGTATAAGAGTCCTAACGCAGGGCTTTAGAGGGGGTCAGTGAAATAGAAGTTGTTGTGAGAGGGCTTATGATACGCACGGGAAGACCTTTCCGTTCTGGAAATAGCGGGGGGGATTATTAATTAGGAACTTAAAAGGAAACAAAATTAATACTGAAACGCAAAATGACCGGAGCTCCGCCGGCTACGCGAGAATGGACGGTGCTCGGGAAACTAAAAATAAACTTTAGATCCTCTCGGAGCGTTCGCCCTTACAGAGGATTTATAAGAGAGAGAGAGCGAGAGGGGTTTGTGTCTTTTTGTACTTTCATACTGTATTTAACGTGAGTGCGCACGCTGGACTGATGCGGGCCGCGCGCTCCCTCTTTCGCTCTCGCCGGCGTCAAAGGCTGGGGCTGTGCCTCTGTCTCTGATCAGCATACTTTGTCTGTATGCCTTTCTTTTCTACAGATCTGCCCATTCAGACTATTGCAGAGTATTTATGCGTGGTTCTGCCCCTCGTAAGACCCGCATTGTTACAGGTTTAGCTGCTCCTGAAGGAAGAGCCACTTCGAGAAGAATAGAATGTGCTTTCCTTCTGAACAGTCCTAAGCACTTTAGATACCTGCGCAGTGTTGACATACTAATGATAATAGCATCCAAATTACACAATGACATTAATATCTCCCAGTATCTCAATCCAAGAAATAAATAAAAGCTAATTAAATTTGGCAATATTTGCTCCATTGTCCCTGTCTTCTCAGAACCCTAATAATTATATGTGATAAGTCATAATTATGAGATATTAAGTCATAATTATGAGATCAGGATGTCATAATTATGAGATATTATCTCATAATTATGTGTTAGTAAGTCATAATTATGAGATATTAAGTCATAATTATGAGATAGTAAGTCATAATTATGAGATAAGGATGTCATAATTATGAGATATTAAGTCATAATTATGAGATAGTAAGTCATAATTATGAGATAGGATGTCATAATTATGAGATATTAAGTCATAATTATGAGATAAGGATGTCATAATTATGAGATAAGGATGTCATAATTATGAGATAGTAAGTCATAATTATGAGATCAGGATGTCATAATTATGAGATAAGTCCCGTGATTTTTTTTTTTATTGTGTGAATGCAATGCGCTTCCGTAGTTCTGTTTCAAGAATTGATATTCACATTAAAACAAAACAAAAATAAATAAATAAATAAATAACAATAGTGGACACTTGTCCTTAATTAGTGATCTTATTGGATACATTTTTACTCATTATTGTTTTAAAATTGCTGTTCAGAATAGTAAGTACTTTTTTCAGTATGGTTAGTTATAAGATTTATTTTACTTTGACAGGTCTTTTTGAATGTTTTCACATCATGTACAGACATACAGTATGCTTGCTGTAGTGGTTATGTCGCCAACAGCTCCATATTACATGAGTGTGTATGAAATAGTAGTTAACACACCAAACGTCTTTAAAAGCAGTTCTGGATTCATTGAAATTCAGTTGATTTGAGAAGTCTGTATCTCTAAATCACATTGTATTTGTTTACTAGCGGATCTTGTCCACTCAGCTTACAGTCACAAAAGCACTTTCAGAAAACTGATAATGTCATCTTAAACAACACTTCATCTCTTTAGTAATCACTTCTGAATCATCCGAATTGTGCTGATGGCTAATGTGCTACAAACTTACTATCTCTAAAACAAGGCTGAATCTCAAATCCTCCTCTAACCCCTGATTAAGGGCACTACTTAGTGTAAGGAACAAGCACTTCTAACCTACACCCTACATAGTGCGCTAGCGTTACATAATTATTTGGGATTCAACCCTGGAACCTGGACGTTAGCTGATATTCTGAAGCAGAATAATATATATATATACAGTGGTGTGAAAAACTATTTGCCCCCTTCCTGATTTCTTATTCTTTTGCATGTCTGTCACACGTAAATGTTTCTGCTCATCAAAAACCGCTAACTATTAGTCAAAGATAACATAATTGAACACAAAATGCAGTTTTTAAATGAAGGTTTACGTTATTAAGGGAGAAAAAAAACTCCAAATCTACATGGCCCTGTGTGAAAAAGTGATTGCCCCCCTTGTTAAAAAATAACTTAACTGTGGTTTATCACACCTGAGTTCAATTTCTGTAGTCACCCCCAGGCCTGATTACTGCCACACCTGTTTCAATCAAGAAATCACTTAAATAGGAGCTACCTGACACAGAGAAGTAGACCAAAAGCACCTCAAAAGCTAGACATCATGCCAAGATCCAAAGAAATTCAGGAACAAATGAGAACAAAAGTAATTGAGCTCTATCAGTCTGGTAAAGGTTATAAAGCCATTTCTAAAGCTTTGGGACTCCAGTGAACCACAGTGAGAGCCATTATCCACAAATGGCAAAAACAGGAACAGTGGTGAACCTTCCCAGGAGTGACCGGCCGACCAAAATTACCCCAAGAGCGCAGAAACAACTCATCCGAGAGGCCACAAAAGACTCCAGGACAACATCTAAAGAACTGCAGGCCTCACTTGCCTCAATTAAGGTCAGTGTTCACGACTCCACCATAAGAAAGAGACTGGGCAAAAACGGTCTGCATGGCAGATTTCCAAGGCGCAAACCACTTTTAAGCAAAAAGAACATTAAGGCTCGTCTCAATTTTGCTAAAAAACATCTCAATGATTGCCAAGATTTTTGGGAAAATACCTTGTGGACCGACGAGACAAAAGTTGAACTTTTTGGAAGGTGCGTGTCCCGTTACATCTGGCGTAAAAGTAACACAGCATTTCAGAAAAAGAACATCATACCAACAGTAAAATATGGTGGTGGTAGTGTGATGGTCTGGGGTTGTTTTGCTGCTTCAGGACCTGGAAGGCTTGCTGTGATAGATGGAACCATGAATTCTACTGTCTACCAAAAAATCCTGAAGGAGAATGTCCGGCCATCTGTTCGTCAACTCAAGCTGAAGCGATCTTGGGTGCTGCAGCAGGACAATGACCCAAAACACACCAGCAAATCCACCTCTGAATGGCTGAAGAAAAACAAAATGAAGACTTTGGAGTGGCCTAGTCAAAGTCCTGACCTGAATCCTATTGAGATGTTGTGGCATGACCTTAAAAAGGCGGTTCATGCTAGAAAACCCTCAAATAAAGCTGAATTACACCAATTCTGCAAAGATGAGTGGGCCAAAATTCCTCCAGAGCGCTGTAAAAGACTCGTTGCAAGTTATCGCAAACGCTTGATTGCAGTTATTGCTGCTAAGGGCGGCCCAACCAGTTATTAGGTTCAGGGGGCAATTACTTTTTCACACAGGGCCATGTAGGTTTGGATTTGTTTTCTCCCTAAATAATAAAACCCCTCATTTAAAAACTGCATTTTGTGTTTACTTGTGTTATCTTTGACTAATAGTTAAATGTGTGATGATCAGAAACATTTTGTGTGACAAACATGCAAAAGAATAAGAAATCAGGAGGGGGGCAAATAGTTTTTCACACCACTGTATATCAGCCATGAATAGCTGGAACTCAGTGACAGCCAATGAAATTGAAGCATTTTCCACATGGTGTGGCGTGGCTTAAATAATAATATAAAATCGTCCAGACCCTGGTTTGAATCCCGCTCTGGGTGAAAATGTAATAAATGTGAATGTATAAAGTATTTTGCATGTAAAATAAAATAATTGACAACAAATTCAAGCTGTTTATTTTCCACATTCTCATAATAAAAGATTATATCTTTAATAGTAAAGGAGTGAGATACATTAAGGTGGTTCAAGAGGTGGTCTTTTAAAAGAGTTAAGAATTTTTTGGTTTTCTCACACTCAACAAACAAATGAATCAGAGACTCATTTAAGGTATCACAAAAAGAACATTTATCCTATATGAATAAAACAGTACTAGACACAAATATATGATATGATAGTACAAACCGGATTCCAAAAAGTTGGGACACTAAACAAATTGTGAATAAAAACTGAATGCAATGATGTGGAGATGGCAAATGTCAATATTTTATTCATAATAGAACATAGATGACAGATCAAAAGTTTAATCCGAGAAAATGTATCATTTTAAGGGAAAAATATGGTGAATCAAAATGTCATGGTGTCAACAAATCCCAAAAAAGTTGGGACAAGGCCATTTTCACCACTGTGTGGCATCTCTCCTTCTTCTTACAACACTCAACAGACGTCTGGGGACCGAGGAGACCAGTTTCTCAACTTTAGAAATAGGAATGCTCTCCCATTCTTGTCTAATACAGGCCTCTAACTGTTCAATCGTCTTGGGCCTTCTTTGTCGCACCTTCCTCTTTATGATGCGCCAAATGTTCTCTATAGGGGAAAGATCTGGACTGCAGACTGGCCATTTCAGTAGCCGGATCCTTCTCCTACGCAGCCATGATGTTGTGATTGATGCAGAATGTGGTCTGGCATTATCTTGTTGAAAAATGCAGGGTCTTCCCTGAAAGAGATGACGTCTGGATGGGAGCATATGTTGTTCTAGAACCTGAATATATTTTTCTGCATTGATGGTGCCTTTCCAGACCTGCAAGCTGCCCATGCCACACGCACTCATGCAACCCCATACCATCAGAGATGCAGGCTTCTGAACTGAGCGTTGATAACAACTTGGGTTGTCCTTGTCCTCTTTGGTCCGGATGACATGGCGTCCCACATTTCCAACAAGAACTTCGAATCGTGACTCGTCTGACCACAGAACAGTCTTCCATTTTGCCACACTCCATTTTAAATGATCCCTAGCCCAATGAAAACGCCTGTGCTTGTGGATCTTGCTTAGAAATGGCTTCTTCTTTGCACTGTAGAGTTTCAGCTGGCAACGGCGGATGGCACGGTGGATTGTGTTCACTGACAATGGTTTCTGGAAGTATTCCTGAGCCCATTCTGTGATTTCCTTTACAGTAGCATTCCTGTTTGTGGTGCAGTGTCGTTTTAGGGCCCGGAGATCACGGGCATCCAGTATGGTTTTAGGCCCTTGACCCTTATGCACAGAGATTGTTCCAGATTCTCTGAATCTTCAGATGATATTATGCACAGTTGATGATGATAACTGCAAAGTCCTTGCAATTTTTCGCTGGGTAACACCTTTCTGATATTGCTCCACTATCTTTCTGCACAACATTGTGGGAATTGGTGATCCTCTACCCATCTTGGCTTCTGAGAGACACTGCCACTCTGAGAAGCTCTTTTTATACCCAATCATGTTGCCAATTAACCTAATTACTGTTAATTGGTCTTCCAGCTCTTCGTTATGCTCAAATGTACTTTTTCCAGCCTCTTATTGCTACTTGTCCCAAACTTTTTGGGATTTGTTGACACCGTGAAATTTGGAATCAACATATTTTTCCTTTAAAATGATACATTTTCTCGGATTAAACTTTTGATCTGTCATCTATGTTCTATTCTGAATAAAATATTGACATTTGCCATCTCCACATCATTGCATTCAGTTTTTATTCACAATTTGTTTAGTGTCGCAACTTTTTTGGAATCCGGTTTGTACAGTATATGCAATGAAAAAGCTATTTACACATGAGTGCTCAAATGTAAAGCAAACGCAATTATTAATTTATTGTGTATATTTAACTTCATTCAGCTGTTTAAGTTATATGAAAAACAACGTGCCTACCAGCCTACTATTATTTATCTATATATTATCTATTATTATTTTCTCAGTATAAATAAATGTTTTGGGTTTTAAGAACTCCATCAAAAGAGCAAGACAAACTTAGAAGGAGTGGAAGGTCAGAAACCTCAATGGGTTATACTGCAGTATGACATGGTGTTAACTGCTGTGTGTGTGTGTGTGTGTGTGTCTGTTTGGCGGGGGGGAGGGGTGTGTGTGTTAAACGGAGAAATGTAGGAGCCTATGAACACGGCTGTTCAGCATCAGTCCTAAACACACGCACAGGGTCTGTTTTTGTCCTTAACTAAAATACTTCAATACGTTAATAATTAATTTATTTTGCTGAATAAGGTAATAAGGGATACCGAATAAAATAAACCAAACCAGTAAGTTAAGTAAGTGTTCCATACATTAAAGTACTGTGTATAACCAAGTGCCCTATAGCAAACACAGTTACAGTTTACAGTACAAACAAAGAGTGGGGATTGGGGGGATTGGAAGGTGAATGAGGACCTAATTTATAAGACAAAAGACTGTCAGAGGTGTGAATCTCCACTTTGCTCTTCGGTGTGTACAGTATGTGTGTGTGTGTTTTCTAGGTCTGTCTGAATCTTTATAAACGCCAAGTTGGGGAAATCATGTTTGAGAAAACGACAACAATTAAACACTTGATCATTTGTGTCTGTGCTATTTTGTTCTTAAGTGACCCATTAGTGATGCACGGGTCGGGTATTTTTCCAACCCGCGGGTCCCACTTTTATGAAATGTCGGACAGGCTTTAGGTGGTCTGTAAACTAACACACATAGCAAAGGTACACTTAGATCCATTTCTAGAAGTTGCACATCAAAACCGAGAAAGGCATCAACAGGCAGAAGTCTCTGCTCACCAAAAGATGACATGTCACCATTTTTTACCCAAGTTTCAGTCATAAATAAAATAATTTTAAATAAAAGTTTTAACTAATTATTTTCCACCATAATTTGCAAATAAATTATTTAAAAATCCTACAATGTGGTTTTCTGGATTTTTATTTTAATTTTGTCTCTCATAGTTGAGGTATACCTACGATGAAAATTACAGGCCTCTCTCATCTTTTTAAGTGGGAGAACAATTGGTGGCTGACTTTTTTGCCCCACTGTATAATATTTGTACTACAGATAACATTGTACCTAAGCCTTTTGAACAGATACCCCCAACACTCAACCACACAATAAATACATGTGTGTGTATATATACACATATACATACACACACAATAAAATAATGTTTCAAAAGCACTGTCTTTCGAATTGAAGTATGGGGAACCTATTTTCCTGGGCATCAGGAAAATCCATTTCCCCCTCCTTACTGGCTGTGGAAGTATTAGGGATGTCTGAAACTGACTCAAAGACATGTGTGCCTGTAGCAAAGATAAAATAGTGATCAGAATTAGGGCTGCACGATATTAGGAAAATATGCGATATTTTTGTTGAATATTGCGATAACGATATTTCTTGCGATATAACATTTCCCTAGAGAAATGCATTTTAAAATTATTTTTTTTAATTATTTTTTATTATTATTTTTATTATTTATATATATATGTAATGATGAAACTAAAATAAAGAGGTAATAGATATTCGTCTGATGTAATTAAATCTAATTCAGGCTAAAAAGAAACTATATGTGAAAGGAAGTTGCAAATATTTAGACTTCAAAACATTATGAATGACTTAAAACCCTCAGCAGATATTCTGACTTCTGGTTTGCTGTTACTATAAACCTGCCAACACAATATGAATTACTTTCAAACATTACTTTATATTTACATGTAACCATACACTCATCAATAGTGTCTAAAAAACAAGAGCATCTTTTAAACAAAATATTCTCTTTGGCTTGCCTGTTTTAAAAAAAAAAAATAATAAATATTATGTAAAAAAATGAAATAAAAAAAAATACTATTTGTCACACACGCACGCGCGCACGCACACACACACGCACGCACACACTCGCTCCGCGACCGGCACTAGGACCCGGAAGTAATGCGGGCACGAACCCGGAAGTATAAGAGGAGTAAACAAAGCATTGCATACAGCTTAGTCACTGAGTTCGCCATGTCGGTTCAGATTGTTTACTTTCTGATTCGAGTGTGTGTCTATAGGATGCGGGTTAAATGTGTGTTTTTCCCTTGCTCCCCTTCTGTGAGAGTCCTTAAACTAATTCGCGTGGTTATCGTGCCTACTCGCTTGCTTCCGCATTTGGGTTTACCATCTATAAAGGGCTAACGGCTAATCGCGGCTAACGGCTAATCGCTAAGTCTTCTGATCATCCGGGATTAGTTCACGACAGAATGAAGTATAAAGATATATATATATATATATATATATATATATATATATATATATATATATATAAAAGCGGGTATAAACATAGTAAACATGACCACCTGATTGGTAAAGTATTTATCGCAACTCCTTGCGATATGGTTATCGCGCATGCCATTATCGCGATAACGATATTTTTTCGATATATCGTGCAGCCCTAATCAGAACGTTTAAAAAAAATGCTGTCTTTTAATTGAAGTGTGGGAAACATATTTTCCTGGGCATCAGGAAAATCGGTTTCCCTTTTCCTACTGGCTTTGGAAGTATCAGGGATGTCTGAAATTGCCTCAGAGACATGTGTACATGGGGCAAAGGTAACACAATGCACGTAATGTTTTCAAAAACACTGTCTTTCAATTGAATTATGGGAATCTTATTTTCCTGGGCATCGGGAAAATCTCCCTACTGGCTGTGAAAGTATCAGGGATGTCTGAAACTGACTCAGAGATGTGTGACAGTAGCAAAGATAAAATATTGATCAGAATGGTTTTAAAAAAATAACACTGTCTTTTAAATTAAAGTATGGGAAACTTATTTTCCTGGGCATCAGGAAAATCTGTTTCCCTCTCCCTACTGGCTGTGGAAGTATCAGGGATGTCTGAAATGGCCTCCGACATGTGTGCTTAGGTAATACAGTGAGATGATGTTTTTAAAAAACACTATTTTTAACAAGAGACTCCTGGAAATCAATTCACCCAGTTAACATTTGTAATAAACTTCAAGTTTCCATACTTGGTGAAATTAAAGAAAAATAACCAATTCAGATTCATTATTTAATGTAAAATGCTATTATACACAATTGGCTTAGCACATATGTCTGTTTTATCGTGGATATCCATACAGTATATCATGTATTTCAGGATATCATGTTTCCCCATCATATGCGGTGCCTAGACAGACAGACAGACAGACAGACAGATAGATAGATAGATAGATAGATAGATAGATAGATAGATAGATAGATAGATAGATAGATAGATAGATGTGAATAAGATGAATAACTATGAGTGTGGTGTCCTATAATCGCTGTACCTGTGTGTTTGAGATGTACACCATAAAACTGGATATTTGAGTGGGTTAAAAAAGAGAGTATCCTGGTTATCACGAGTAGGCACTCTACCCTTGAGTTACATGCTATAATAAATTACAAAGGATAACCTTAAATATATTTAGAATGAATCAGTATCACATGTATCATCACTGAAAATAGCGGCTTAAAACGTCTGAATTATCTTCAAATATACAAAAAAAAGCGAAAAGACACTCGATTATTTTGCATAGGTTATTTGTTTAATTCACAAAGTTCATAAAAACACTTTAATTAAAACGAGAGGAAAAACTGTTAAAATCCTCGTTCGCCTTCTCAGCGTTAGGTAGCGAGTGACGTCATGATTTGAATCTGCGCGTGACCGGGGAAACATAGGGACACTGAATTTCCTGGAACACCGGTATAGATAAATTATAGATGTTACTGTGTCTTTAAGGATTATTAAGGATGTCTTGAAAAATCTAATTCAAATTTTATTTGTCACAAACACAGTGCGATATGTAGTAAAATGTTTATAAATTTGTGCTTTAGGTGAGGTTCGAACTCGGTATTGCTTCACCTATACTACACGAACTAACTGATTGCACCACTGGAGCCACACAGCAGTTGCTCTTATAAACTTATATGAATGACAATGGAATGTAGAACGTGCGAGTTGACGACCATGTATGACCATGTATGACGACCAAATAGAAATATTTTTTCATATACATGTATACTTTTATATTGTTTATTTTATAATAAAATTAGTTTCGTCTAATTTTTCATCATAAATAATATTCATTTGTATTATATATAAATGTTATTTGCATATTGCATATTTGCAAATATAATATTCAGTTTTATTTGTATAGCGCTTTTAACAATTGACATTGTCTCCAAACAGCTTTACACAATCAAAAGAATTATTTAAGTTTGTATGGAATGTGAATGTGTATGAATCAAAATATTCAGATAGTCCCTGGTGAGCAAGCCGAGGGCGACAGTGGCAAGGAAAAACTCCCTGAGATGGTAATAGGAAGAAACCTTGAGAGGAACCAGACTCAACAGGGAACCCATCCTCATCTGGGTGAAACAGATAGCAGGAAATTATCTGGATTTATACAGTGTTAAGTGTTAGGTTCAGCTATAATAGTTGATGTTAATTGATGTTATAATAGTTGATGTAAAATGGAGTCCAGTAGTTATTGGAGACTCAGATAGACTTGTAGAAAGTTCCAGTCCTGAACTATCGAATTGGCAAGTCCTCAGAGAAACAGCTGACAACACCAGTCGAGGCCAGAACCATCTTCTAAGTAGATAGATCATCCCCAGACACCAGACGCATCCCAAAGAGACACACGGGGCATCCATGCGACGAGACCTCCAACCAGAAACGGGGCACCAGGATGGATCAGACAGGTCCGGAGGGCAGAGGGAGTCTGGATCACTGGCAGCTCAGGAACGACATGTGTAGCTCGACAGAGAGAGAGAGAAAGAGTGAAAGCAGGAGACAGAGGGAGAGAGGAAAGAGAAAGAAAGAGAAGAGGAGGAGAGATTGCAATTAGGTATGTTCACAGTCACAATGTACAGTATAATGTGAATGTATATTTACTGTAGAGTGCAAGCAGGGACTCCGGCAGGACTAACTATGACAGCATAACTAAAAGGGAGAGCCAGAAGGAAACACAAACATGAGGGCTCCCTGAGATGTAAAGCAAACAATCACCTCACCGTCAACAAACCTGAGTGATCAAATGAGACTGAGGAAGACAGCATCTAAACATACCAGTTCACCATAATACTCTACGTCTATGAGTCCCCCAGATCTGCTCCTTTACCTTATGGCAAATCTATTTATAAAAATGCTTGGCTAAATAAATAGGTTTTTAGCCTAGACTTAAACACTGAGACTGTGTCTGAGTCCCGAACACTATTTGGAAGACTATTCCATAATTTTGGGGCTTTGTAAGAAAAAGCTCTGCCCCCAGCTGTAGTTTTCATAATACGCGGTACTGATAAGCAGCCTGCATCCTTTGACCGAAGTAGGCGTGGCGGATCGTAAGACACTAGCAGTTCGCTCAGATACTGCGGCGCGAGACCATTTAATGCTTTATATGTCAAGAGTAGTATTTTAAAATCAATGCGAAATTTCACAGGGAGCCAATGCAGTGAAGATAGGATAGGGGTGATATGCTCATATCTTCTGGTTCTAGTGAGGACTCTCGCTGCTGCATTCTGGACTAGCTGAAGCTTGTTTATGCACCTAACTGAACAACCAGACAGTAAGGCATTACAATAGTCCAACCTAGAAGTGATAAAAGCATGAACTAGTTTTTCTGCATCGTTTAGCGACAATATATTTCTTATCTTGGCAATATTTCTGAGGTGAAAGAATGCTATCCTGGTGATATTATCTACATGAGCTTCAAATAAAAGGCTGGAATCTATAATCACGCCGAGGTCTTTTACTGTTGCACTTGATGGAACAGAAAGGCCATCTAAAGTTACGGTGTGATCTAAGATTTTACTTCTAGCTGTATGCGGTCCTATGACTAGAACTTCTGTCTTATCCGGATTAAGCAGAAGGAAGTTAATTAGCATCCAATTTCTTATGTCCTGCACACATTGCTCAACTTTAGTAAGATAGTTTTTCTCATCAGGTTTTGTTGAGACGTATAGCTGTGTGTCGTCAGCATAACAATGAAAACTAATACCATGCTTACGGATTATGTTGCCCAGAGGAAGCATGTAAAGGGAAAAAAGCAGTGGGCCTAAAACTGAACCCTGCGGAACGCCAAACTCCACTAGAGAACATGCAGAATAATCACCATTTAAGTCTACATACTGATAACGATCGGTCAAATAGGATCTGAGCCAGGAGAGGGCTGTACCCTTAATTCCTACAACCTTTTCTAATCTGTGAAGAAGAATAGGATGATCAATAGTGTCAAAAGCTGCACTGAGGTCGAGTAATACAAGCATAGTTACACAACCCTGATCAGAGGCCGATAGGAGGTCATTTACAGTACTACTTTAACGAGTGCTGTTTCTGTGCTGTGATGAGGCCTAAATCCTGACTGATACAGTTCATGTATGCCATTTCTATGTAGATACTGTATGAGCATAGCTGCTCCGCTTCTATCTTTTCCAGAATCTTGGAGATAAAGTGGAGGTTTGATATTGGCCTGTAATTGGACAGCTGACAGGGGTCGAAGTCAGGTTTCTTAATTATTGGTTTGATAACTGCTACTTTAAAAGATTTTGGAACATAACCAATGCTGAGTGAGGAATTAATTATTCTCAACAGCGGTTCTGTTATTACTGGTACTGTCTGTTTAAGAAAATGTGTCGGTATAGGATCTAATATACAGGTTGATGAATTTTAGATTAGATTAGATTCAACTTTATTGTCATTACACATGTACAAGTACAAGGCAACGAAATGCAGTTTTGGTCTAACCAGAAGTGCAATTAACAGAAAGTGCAGGATAAAGGTATGCGTTTAGAAAAAAAGGGATATGTGCAGGGAGAAGCTATGGCTAACTATTAAAGAAAGATATTATGTGAGTATAATATACATATTACTAGTAACTATAGTTATAAATTTACAATGGATGAACCGTATGTACAGGTTAACTGTAGGCAGGAATTTGCAAATAGATATTAACATAATGTACAGGATATTATATGATCATAGTATACAGATTGCAAGTGACTATAATTATAAATTTACAGTGTATGAACAATATATACAAGTTACTGTTAACTGTAGTTGGGAATTTTCAAATAGATATGGGCATAATGTACAAGTTGCTATTTTCTATAGACAGGAATTTACATATGATATGAACATAATGTACATATGAACATAATGTACAGGAATTTATCAATAGACATGTGTGAATATACTGTATATTCAACCAGAAGTTTACAAATATGTTGTGCATGGATATTTGTGTTTTCAAAATAGGTGTGTACATTGTAGTGCAGTCCGTATTAAATAGTGTAAAGTGTAAATAGAGTAATGGGAAGAGTATAGGGGTGTGTGAGGGGTGAGCAGGTGTCAGTGGGGGGCAGAGTTCAATAAGGAGATAGCTCTGGGAAAGAAGCTATTCCTCAGTCTGCTAGTTCTTGACCTGGGACACCTGAAGCGCCGACCAGAAGGCATAAGAGAAAACAGTTTGTGGGCGGGGTGGGAGTAATCCTTAAGAATTCTGCGTGCTCGACGCACACAGTGCTTCCTTTGAATGTCCTCGATGGCTGGAAGTGGAGTCCCTATAATACGCTGGGCAGTTTTCACCACCCGCTGCAGTGCCTTGCGCTCAGCAACAGAGCAGCTTCCATACCAAACTGTGACACAGTTGGTTAGGATGCTTTCTATTGTGCAGCGATAGAAGTTCACCAGAGTAGATGATGACAGCTGGTTCTTCTTAAGTGTTCTTAAGAAGAATAGGCGCTGGTGAGCCTTCTTGACCAGGCTAGAGGTGTTGGTGGACCAGGATAGGTTCTCTGAAATGTGGGTCCCCAGGAACTTGAAGGATGGGACAGGTTCAACAACCATTCCGTTGATGTGAACGGGTTCATGTGAAGCTCTTCCTCCTTTTCTGAAATCTACGATGAGCTCCTTGGTCTTCTTGGTGTTAAGGAGCAGATTATTGTCCGTGCACCAAGTGGCCAGGTGCTTGATCTCCTCCCTGTAGGCAGACTCATCGTTGTTGCTGATGAGGCCGATCACCGTAGTATCGTCTGCAAACTTGATGATGTTGTTGGATCCATACACCGGTATTTGCAGAAGAGATGAGTGAAATTAGTTCATTCTCTTCAAGAGGAGTAAAGTATTCTAGGTTTGAATCTGACATGGCTAGGTTAACATCTGTATCAATTACATTGTTTGGTTTCAAAGCCTCAATTTTATGCCTGATATTTACAATTTTATTATTAAAAAAGTTCATGAAGTCCTCACTATTGCATGATGTTGTGGAGATGTCTGTAGTGGTCTTATTTCTGGTTAATTTGGCTACGGTATTAAAAAAAATCTAGGATTATTTTTATTTTCTTCTATAAGAGTGGAGAGATACGTTGATCTAGCTACACTAAGAGCTTTCCTATAGTTCAGGATGCTCTCTTTCCATGCTATTTGAAATACCAACAATTTAGTTTGACGCCATTTACGCTCTAATTTCCGAGCAGTCTGTTTTAAAGTGCGCGTGTGATCGTTATACCAGGGAGCGAGTTTCTTATCTCTAATAATTTTTCTTTTAGCTGGAGCTACATTATCTAAGGTACAACGAAGTGTCGACTCTAAATATTCAGTCGCCTGATGAAGTTCTGTGGGGTCAGACGGTGGCCTAATCGAAGTTGGTAACTCTGGGAGATTACTGATAAAACTCTGTGTGGTAGTTGATGTGAATGTACGTTTAATATGGTAGCGCGGTGCTGTGCGTACATTATCACTGTGACACACTTGAATGGAGACAAGATAGTGATCTGAGATAATTTCAGACAGTGGAATTGTGAATACATTTCTCCTACTTAATCCGAAAAATATTATTAAGTCTAAAGTGTGACCTGCTTCATGAGTGGGTCCTACTACAGACTGATTTACGCCTACGGAGTCCAGTATGGACATAAATGCTGTTCTCAAAGGGTCTTCTGGATTCTCAAAATGAATGTTAAAATCTCCGGCAATTAACACTTTGTCTACAGAAACGACCAGGTCTGAGATGAAATCCTCAAATTCACTAAGAAATTCAGAATACGGCCCTGGAGGTCTGTAAATTATAATTAGTGGAATCGACTGAGCTGATTTAATATAGTTAAATAGACTTATGTTACTATAGAGGATTTCAAATGAGTTAAATTTGTGTCCGTGTTTTTGTACGATAGACAGATTATCATTATGAATAACTGCGACGCCTCCTCCTCTACCAGTTAACCGAGGCTGGTGTATGTAGCTGTATCCAGGAGGACTAGCTTCATTTAGAGCTACATACTCATCCTGTTTAACCCATGTTTCAGTTAAACAGAGTATATCAATCGCCTGATCTGTGATAATTTCATTAACAATAACTGCTTTTGATGCGAGAGATCTAATATTTAACAATCCTAGCTTCAGATCAGAGGTGCCGGCTGCGCATTCAGTATGATCGGAGTTTGTGGTCTTTATGTTAATTAAATTATTGAAACAGACTTTCTGAGTCTTTCTACATTTTTGCTTAGATCGGGGAACAGACACAGTCTCAATATGGTGAACCCTGAGTGACGACTCTATGCAGCTAGCAGACGGTTGGTTTAGCCTGTCTGTCTGCTCCCTGGCCTGGGCTCTGGATTGTCACCGATTAACTAGACCTCTACTGAGACTATGAGCTATACTACAGGAAATGAGAGCAGCACCTTCCCGAGTGGGATGGACACCGTCCCGCCCTAACAGGCCAGCTTTGCCCTCAAAGGTCTTCCAATTATCTATGTAGCCCACATTATTTTTGGAGCACCACCTGGACATCCAGCGGTTCAGCGACCATAACCTGCTGTAAGCTATGTCGCCACGTCTCATTGGGATGGGACCAGAGCATATTACTTCATGGGATATTACTTCATCGGACATCGCCTTCGCTAATTTAAACACCTCTGTAAAGTTACTCTTACTAACCTCTGACTGACGAAGGCGTATATCATTAGCTCCAGCATGTACCACTATCTTAGAGAACCTGTGCTGTCCTAGAGCCCTAAGATTACCTGCTATGTCCGGTGCTCTGGCTCCCGGGATACACCTAACCACTGCCGCTGGCGCCCCTAAAGGTCTAGCTAATGTCACGTGTCTCAGTATAGAGTCTCCTATAACCAGAGCTCTTTCAGGTTTCTCAGCGGGTGCATCACTGAGGAGAACAAACCTGTTGGACACGTGAGGCGCAGAGGAGGTGTGCTCCGGTGGGCTAGCTTTAGCGTTAGCTTTGGCTGAACGAGTATGCCGCCGAGTCGTCACCCACTCGTCCCGCTGTGAGGGCTCTAATGCCGGAGTTGGGGGCTGTTTATCTCCGCCTGTGGCATGCAGACTGTCCGCTACAGGAATAACGCTGCTCTCACACTGTCTAACACTCTCTAAAGTCTGGATGCGCTCCTCTAACGCTGATATCTTCTCCGTCAGAGTGCTCACTAACACACACCTATCACAAATAAAATTATCACTAATGACGGAGGAAGAATGTCTAAACATCCTGTACTCAAGCTGAATGGTAGAAATGATAACGTACCTCTGTGTCGGAGTTTTAGTTGTTTGGAGATGAATTCCGTTCGTTGTTCTTAGACGAGGAAACTCGCGCGTTCTCCAAAAATTGCAGAAAAAAGGCAAAGCCGAATAGTATGGAGATGTAAAAGCTAGTTGCTATTAATATTGTTATTGTATAAAGCGATGTAATTTAAACGCTGATACAAACGCGAAACTTTCGCGGCAACGATACGAAAACAGGAAGCTACGTCACCAACTTTTGCGGCTTGTAGTACAATTAATCTATATATTAATGATGATATATATATCAATTAATCTGATATAAATCTAATATATTTGATAGTGATTCCCTGGATGGGAATCGAACCCGGGTCTACCGCATCGTAGACGAATTACCTACCACTGAGACACACCAGTGCCCGTGTATAGGTTGATAACTAGCCGTGGTTAAATAATGGATGAAAAAATTATTCAATGCTGGACACAAACAGCAAACATGATGATTATTATAAAAAGCCAGAAGAACGTCGTATTCATAAAATTTTTTCAATTTATTGTTCATTCATGTCCAGTAGCGGTTCTACACTGAATTGCTCCCGTCAGCGCCACTTGGTCCGGCTTTTAGATATTCCTTCCATGCGCCATCTGGTGGATATTCAGTGAAGCACAACACATTTATTTAAATTCCCGAATGTTGCTTACGGGAAGCTGCGGTAAGCCGCGTGCTAAATTGAGGGATCTCACAGGAAAACACGCGCATTCTTAACAGCCACATCTGTACCACATACAATACCATCAACACACAAAAATACCACAACCAACAAACACGATGTCAGTCTGGGTAGTGTCAGGC
The DNA here is from genome assembly GCA_030522415.1 of Channallabes apus. NCBI lineage: Eukaryota > Metazoa > Chordata > Actinopteri > Siluriformes > Clariidae > Channallabes > Channallabes apus. Next base: position 40,076,519 of record CM060108.1, read on the forward strand.
TCAGGCTCCAGTGCTAACCCAGCATTTTTTAGTACCTGCTTGGCTTGCCAGTGTCGCTCAGCACTAGTGGTGAGATTTTATTATCCACCTGTGCACTAGTATAAAACAGACTGTCCGCCTTATCAAGCCTAATCACATTCTGAAAAAAATACAGCAGTCCTAAGTGCAGCGGCTTTCGAGTTCTTTTAACACATGGATTGCATATCTTCATCTGGATTTGGGGTTTTTTGATTGTGTAAAGCTGCTTTGCGAGAATGACAATTGTTTAAAGCGCTATACAAATAAAATTTAATTGAATTGAAACACGACTGCCCCCTCGCAAGTTTCCTTTTCTCAACCTCTGCTTCAAATTCGAAAAAACCATTAACCAACTACAGGGGACACAGGGATCATTACAGCTTGCCAGGTTATATAACTTTCGTTTAAAATGGATTCAACTAGAGTGCCGATAACCTTAAATAAAAAATAAAGAATAAAAAAAACACAAAGAAAAGATGTACATCACTACGTCTGATGAAGTGCAAACAAATGTGAACAAAATACAACAACAAACTAATTTAAATAAGCTTAACACACACCATTTCATGGCATGTTTAAGCAAACATTTTTTGTGAATACATGGACACTACACTTAACAAGTTACTGCTTCTCTCTCATATTGTGCACTATAACAATTTTATGTTAACAGATCCAAGTTTTAATCAGTTCTTCATATAAGTAAAGTGTGGAATTATCATACCATCAATGTCCCTGAGATGACCAGCAGCTGATGCACTTCCCGTCTTATGTGTTACGACTGCAGTCTCTTGACTTACACACAGTATTTTATACACTGAACCTATTCAATTCAATTCAATTTTATTTATATAGAGCTTTTAACAATGGTTATTGTCTCAAAGCAGCTTCACAAAAATGAAAAACATTTTGTCAGAAAATAAAATATTTGGAGGTGTGTATGTGTGAGAAAAATGTGTTTAGGTAATAATGAGATGAATGAATGATGAATGAAATGTGTCTGATGAACAAGCCAAGGGTGACGGCGACGGTGGCAAGGAAAAACTCCCTGAAATGGCAATAGGAAGAAACCTTGAGAGGAACCATCCTCATTTGGGTAATAACAGATAGAAATTATAGCATCATGTGTGTTGTGAAGGTGCAATATGACAGAAAATCATTTAAATTAACATATACCTGTAGTGTTACCTCATAGTTACTTAGGGGTCAAGGCTGTGAGGTGGCGATTCTCTGTCTGTACCATTACAGTGTTAAAAAAAATATTTTTAGTAGTATTGTGATATATTTTGACCACAGCAAGATAGAATCTGTGCCTGTAATTTAGTTAAAATAAAATAGCCAACCTGGAGGAACAGGCATTCATCAGTTTAGAGGTCCATGAGTCAGGCGATCTGCCAGGGTGAATGTAAGATGATTCTGTTGGACTTAAAACAACACTTACTCCAGAAGGAAACAGTTCAATCAGTTGTTTTCTCCCAGAATGCACTGCAATTTAAAATCCGTTCCTGGTAACTGCTGAACAAAATATGGTGGTAAACACATTTACACAAATTTCCCTGAACTGTATACAGGTAGTCCCCTACTTATGAATAAATACTGTTCCAGGAGCATGTTCATAAGTCGGATTTGTTCGTAAGTCTGGGACAAAAGTGAGACTTGTACAACTTTGGCACAAATATACAATATAAAGCAAACCAATTTGCTTGACTAAATGTGTCCCCTTTCCCAACACTGCCATCATGTGGCTGAAACACATAACCGCACTTATGGATATTAATCTCACATTGAAATATAGACTCTGCCCTTTAAATCTTGACTAGGGGAGGCACGGGTGCCATTGTGTTTCAGAGCAAATTTCCCCATAAGAAATAATGGACACTCCAGTGAGTCGTTCCACATTCCAAAAATATTCATATCAAAATTATAAATAGAAGCAAAAATAAAACCAATTAACCAGCACTTTACTCTTAAAAAGAATCAGACTGCGTGTGAAGCAGGGACAGGAGAGGAGGGGGCAGGGTTATTGTGTAGGATGACTTTCATGCACAAACTAGTGGACTATGTTTTAGGCTATGGGAATCGCGAATGTCATTCTGTCAAAGTTTTCTACTTTCTTGGACTGTGAACTCTGTTTTGTTGAGAATTTTTTTTTTTTAATTAGGATTATTCATCATCAGGACAATTATACAGGACAGCTGTTTTCTATCATTGTGCCCTCAGACTGATTCACTGAAATCGGTGAGGCCAACTCATTTCTGCTGCACCCCTATACGCACAAACATACAATATACCAGACATTTTACATTTACTTACATGCTAAAAATATTGTATATAATTGTAGATATTGGCATGGAGTATTGCACATGTGCAAGCGTGTAGCAGCTTGGTGCGGTTGCTCCCTGTGTTCTTGTTTGTTTTTAATTGTTTTTAATACTGTTAAAACTATACTTTTCCGCTATTATTTATTTATAAACTTTATTTTCTTTTAAGTCAGTATTGTCTCCCCTTTCAAATTATGTGTTTTGAAAGTGTTCTGATTATTATTTATGCAACACTGTTTATGTTGTCAGTAATCAGCACGCAGCAGCATGGAGCCAGTTCTTTTGTTTACACTAGGGAACAGCTTATCGCATTAAAGCCGGCCAACATTGGAGACGCGTTTGTGTATAGGACAACTAATAAAGTTATATTGAGTAGTTCTTTTAATCTTGAATTGAATCTGGTGCACTGAAGTGGCTATTTTTGGACAATAAATATGAGCTATTTCAGCGAATTATTCGCATCTACGAATGGTAGATGCAAACCGTGGTCTGTTCGTTTCTGTGGGTATTTGTAACCTCGAGTGTTCATACAGTGGTGTGAAAAACTATTTGCCCCCTTCCTGATTTCTTATTCTTTTGCATGTTTGTCACACTTAAATGTTTCTGCTCATCAAAAACCGTTAACTATTAGTCAAAGATAACATAATTGAACACAAAATGCAGTTTTTAAATGAAGGTTTACGTTATTAAGGGAGAAAAAAAACTCCAAATCTACATGGCCCTGTGTGAAAAAGTGATTGCCCCCCTTGTTAAAAAATAACTTAACTGTGGTTTATCACAACCGAGTAAAATTTCTGTAGTCACCCCCAGGCCTGATTACTGCCACACCTGTTTCAATCAAGAAATCACTTAAATAGGAGCTACCTGACACAGAGAAGTAGACCAAAAGCACCTCAAAAGCTAGACATCATGCCAAGATCCAAAGAAATTCAGGAACAAATGAGAACAAAAGTAATTGAGATCTATCAGTCTGGTAAAGGTTATAAAGCCATTTCTAAAGCTTTGGGACTCCAGCGAACCACAGTGAGAGCCATTATCCACAAATGGCAAAAACATGGAACAGTGGTGAACCTTCCCAGGAGTGGCCGGCCGACCAAAATTACCCCAAGAGCGCAGAGACAACTCATCCGAGAGGCCACAAAAGACCCCAAGACAACATCTAAAGAACTGCAGGCCTCACTTGCCTCAATTAATGTCAGTGTTCACGACTCCACCATAAGAAAGAGACTGGGCAAAAACGCCCTGCATGGCAGATTTCCAAGGCGCAAACCACTTTTAAGCAAAAAGAACATTAAGGCTCGTCTCAATTTTGCTAAAAAACATCTCAATGATTGCCAAGACTTTTGGGAAAATACCTTGTGGACCGACGAGACAAAAGTTTAACTTTTTGGAAGGTGCGTGTCCCGTTACATCTGGCGTAAAAGTAACACAGCATTTCAGAAAAAGAACATCATACCAACAGTAAAATATGGTGGTGGTAGTGTGATGGTCTGGGGTTGTTTAGCTGCTTCAGGACCTGGAAGGCTTGCTGTGATAGATGGAACCATGAATTCTACTGTCTACCAAAAAATGCTGAAGGAGCATGTCCGGCCATCTGTTCGTCAACTCAAGCTGAAGCGATCTTGGGTGCTGCAGCAGGACAATGACCCAAAACACACCAGCAAATCCACCTCTGAATGGCTGAAGAAAAACAAAATGAAGACTTTGGAGTGGCCTAGTCAAAGTCCTGACCTGAATCCTATTGAGATGTTGTGGCATGACCTTAAAAAGGCGGTTCATGCTAGAAAACCCTCAAATAAAGCTGAATTACAACAATTCTGCAAAGATGAGTGGGCCAAAATTCCTTCAGAGCGCTGTAAAAGACTCGTTGCAAGTTATCGCAAACGCTTGATTGCAGTTATTGCTGCTAAGGGTGGCCCAACCAGTTATTAGGTTCAGGGGGCAATTACTTTTTCACACAGGGCCATGTAGCTTTGGATTTTTTTTCTCCCTAAATAATAAAACCCCTCATTTAAAAACTACATTTTGTGTTTACTTGTGTTATCTTTGACTAATAGTTAAATGTGTTTGATGATCAGAAATATTTTGTGTAACAAACATGCAAAATAATAAGAAATCAGGAGGGGGCAAATAGTTTTTCACACCACTGTAAGTCGGGGACTACCTGTACAGCGTAATGCTTCTTTGAGTAATGATGAGCAAAAGCAGTAAGTTCAAGTTATTATCACTTTGTTTAGTAAAATGCAGCTGTAAGATATTTCACTCAGGGGGAACTACAGACACACAGACACGCGATGAGGTATTTTGGGAAACAGCTACTTTTTTTTTGGAAAAATGGGAAGAGGAAAGGGTTTTAAGGAGGGAGAAAGAAAAGAAAGGAAGGAAGGAAAGAAGTGAGGGTGTGCACGTGCAGGTATAGAGGCCCACCTCGCAGAGTGGTAAAGTGGACCCACATTGGCAGCGGCTCCTGCAGGTTCCTTAATGTGTGTTTGCAATCGCGGCCAACCGGCCCTGCCCAGCGCTTTTTGGGTGCAACCGCAGACAGGATTCTAATACTGTGTGTGTATGTAGGATGAGGATATAAATTAACTGGTAATACAAAAAATATATATTTTTGTTATTATTATTATGATTAGTACTACTAGCACTATCATTAATTAATCACACCCTCCATGTTTTGTTCACAAACATTTTGTCCACGTTTCAGGTGAATCTCCACCAGTGTCTCTGATCATCAGTCCCAGCAGAACTCAACACTTTACTGCTGACTCTCTCTCACTGAGCTGTGAGGAACAGAGAGGCTCTACTGGATGGACAGTGAGAGGATACACAGGCAGTAAGACACTGTATAAATGTTCATCAGTTTTAGGATCTACATGTAACATCTGCTACCTCTCTACATCACACACTGGAGTTTACTGGTGTGAGTCTGAATCTGGAAGACGCAGTAATTCTCTCAACATCACAGTACACAGTGAGTCTCTTTATCAGTTCTCATCAGTAGTAATTTAGCAGAAACCAGTCCATTGTATATAGTCCAAGTCGTCAAGTATAAGGAAGTTAAATAGGAGGCAATATCACAGAGGCTATGTGACATTAAATATTTTTATAAATATTAATGAGCAAAGGTAGTCAGAAATGAGTCACACTTGGGCTTTTTTCCCCTTTCTTTACTAACGAACTCTCAGAGCTGTACAGTGCTCACTAGACGTATAAACCCTTTTGTGTGGAATTTGTGAGTGTTGGAAACTGGAGTATTAATATCTTATACCCAAATTACACCAAAAAGCAAAAATAAATAATATGTTCAATATTATGTTAATCTATAGTGTTATAATTGGGTAAAATAAATAATATGTAAAGGAGGTTCTCCTTTGTTAAAGTCACTTCCATCACATCAGAGTTCAAGTGAATCCAGCATTATTACAATCTGTGAATAGACATCTGTATAGTTTATACGCAGATGTCCATAAACATTTTTGTGTGATATAATTCAAAGTAAAACTAGATTAATTACTAGATAATGGATTTTTGATTTGCATGAGCTGTTAGAGTCTGTGTTTGTGGAGTTTGCATGTCTTGGTAAGTGTAGAATTGGTGTTCTCAATTTGGCTAAAGTGTGTGTGTGTGTGTGTGTCTTCTGTGATGGATTCGCATCCAGGGTGTTCTCCACAGACACTTTGGCCAAATTTCTTTCAGAAATCCGTAACGTTTTTAATCTTTAGTGTAGATTTTACATGGTAATTTGTATATAACACATTTTAAAGGAATTAGTACAGGTAAACGTCTGCACATACTGTACACCCTTACAGATAAAAATGTATGTCTTTTTTAAAGTGTTGTCTTTCTCTTTGCTACAGATAGTAATTTGATCCTGAAGAGTCCTCCCAATTCTTTAACTGAGGGAAATCCTCTGACTTTACGCTGTTTATATCGCAACACGAAGATCTCAGACTCTGGCTTTAATTTCTATAAAGATGATTCAGTTCTCCAGAAGCAGACTACAGGAGAGATGACCATCAGTAGTGTCTCAAAGTCAGATGAAGGTTTCTACCACTGTACACACCCAGAGAGAGGAGAGTCACCGAAAAGCTGGCTTTCAGTCAGAGGTGAGAAATAATTAATTTATTTTAATAAGACTCTTGTTGTAGGACTCAGTTCATCATTCCTAAAGCATTTAAAATATTAAGACTTGTGATTCCTTTATACCAAAGCAACTCAGTTGATATTCACAACATATTTGCTACTCTTTGAACTTCATATTGTAGAATCTCCTTATAGCTGCTTAAAATTACTTGACTTTTACACTATTTCTCTGTAGAATAAGTAATATTGTATGTGGGGTACTGTAGACTAGAGAATTAAATTTAATTAAGTAAAATTTTATTCAACAATTATTGTTTGTTGATCTTTGGGCAGCAGCTATACAGAATAAAAAAATATTGAAATAACATTAAACAAATTATAAATTATAACTATCAGATTGTCCCTGATTAGTCAGGTTTGATCGTGACAAGGAAAAACATCCTGAGATGACAAAAAGAAGAGATCTTAAGAGGAACCAGACTCAACAGGGAACCCATCCTCATTTGAGTGAGACCAGACAGATATAGCAGGGATTGTTTTGCAGTCATACTGTGTGTGAACAGTATGCAATTTGCATACCGTCCTAACCGCTCAACGGACGACGCCATCTCCACCACACTCCATCTTGGACAAGAAGGACACATACGTTTGAATGCTGTACATAGATTTCAGCTCAGCATTCAACACTATCATCCCCCAACAATTGATCGGGAAGCTGAGCCTGTTGGGCCTGAACACCTCCCTCTGCAACTGGATCCTGGACTTTCTGACCGGAAGGCCTTAGTCAGTACGGATCGGGAACTGCACCTCCAGCACCACCACACTGAGCACTGGGGCCCCAACAAGGCTGTGTGCTCAGTCCCCTGCTGTTCACACTGCTGACTCACGACTGTGTAGCCACACACATTTCGATTCACATCATTAAGTTCGCTGATGACACGACCGTGGTGGGTCTCATTAGCAAGAACGACGAGTCAGCCTACAGAGAGGAAGTGCAGAGGCTAACGGACTGGTGTAAAGACAACAACCTGTCTCTGAATGTTGACAAGACAAAGGAGATGGTTGTTGACTTTAGGAGGACATGAGGCAACCATTCTCCACTGAGCATCGACGGCTCCTCTGTGGGAATCGTCGAAAGCACCAAATTCCTGGGCATCCACCTGGAGAAGGACCTCAGCTGGTCCCTCAACACCAGCTCCCTACATAGGAAAGCCCAACAGCGTCTCTTGTTTCTGAGAAGACTGAGGAAGGCCCAGCTTCCACCACCGATCCTGACCACCTTCTATAGAGCAACTATCGAGAGCATCCTGAGCGGCTGCATCACTGTCTGGTTTGGGAATTGTGCCATATCGGACCGCAAGACCCTACAGCGGATAGTGAGGACAGCAGAGAAGATCATCAGGGTCTCTCTCCCCTCTATGGAAGACATCTACACCATACGCTGCATCCGAAATGCCACCAGCATTGTGGCTGATCAGACACACCCCTCTCACACACTCTTCACACTCCTGCCATCTGGAAAAAGGTACCGAAGCATTCGGGCACAAACATCCAGACTGTGCAACAGTTTTTTTCCACAAGCCATCCGTCTACTCAACAAAAAGGGACTGGACTGATAAACACACACACACACACACACACACACACACACACACACACACACAAACACACATTATCACTCAGCTTAACTCCGCTTAACTCAACTACCTCAAAATATTGGGACTGGACTGACATCAACACAAGCGCAGGCACACTGACCTACACTACCTATACACCAATCTGGAAATGCTCCATTGTTTATCTCTTTTGCACAATAATCATTACTGGTCTACTTTTTGGACTAATTCCTCAATTCTTGCTGCTGATGTTTACAGTGTTATGCTATATCGTGTTCGTTGCACTGTAACTTTGTTGTTGCTCTTGTTTGCACATTTGCATGTGCACTTTATGTTGTCTGTAAAACCTGTAGTCTTACTTAGCTAGTCAGTTTTTGTAAATTTATGTTGTAATTTATGTTAGTCTATCTGTCTTGTCTCGGCTAGCCAGCTAACTAGGCCTCTTTACTTACAGTGGTGTGAAAAACTATTTGCCCCCTTCCTGATTTCTTATTCTTTTGCATGTTTGTCGCACTTAAATGTTTCTGCTCATCAAAAACCATTAACTATTAGTCAAAGATAACATAATTGAACACAAAATGCAGTTTTTAAATGAAGGTTTACGTTATTAAGGGAGAAAAAAAACTCCAAATCTACATGGCCCTGTGTGAAAAAGTGATTGCCCCCCTTGTTAAAAATAACGTAACTGTGGTTTATCACACCTGAGTTAAATTTCTGTAGCCTGATTACTGCCACACCTGTTTTATTCAAGAAATCACTTAAATAGGAGCTACCTGACACAGAGAAGTAGACCAAAAGCACCTCAAAAGCTAGACATCATGCCAAGATCCAAAGAAATTCAGGAACAAAAGTAATTGAGATCTATCAGTCTGGCAAACGTTATAAAGCCATTTCTAAAGCTTTGGGACTCCAGCGAACCACAGTGAGAGCCATTATCCACAAATGGCAAAAACATGGAACAGTGGTGAACCTTCCCAGGAGTGGCCGGCCGACCGAAATTACCCCAAGAGCGCAGAGACAACTCATCCGAGAGGCCACAAAAGACCCCAGGACAACATCTAAAGAACTGCAGGTCTCACTTGCCTCAATTAAGGTCAGTGTTCACGACTCCACCATAAGAAAGAGACTGGGCAAAAACGGCCTGCATGGCAGATTTCCAAGGCGCAAACCACTTTTAAGCAAAAAGAACATTAAGGCTCGTCTCAATTTTGCTAAAACATCATCTCAATGATTGCCAAGACTTTTGGGAAAATACTTGTGGACCGACGAGACAAAAGTTGAACTTTTTGGATGGTGCGTGTCCCGTTACATCTGGCGTAAAAGTAACACAGCATTTCAGAAAAAGAACATCATACCAACAGTAAAATATGGTGGTGGTAGTGTGATGGTCTGGGTTGTTTTGCTGCTTCAGGACCTGGAAGGCTTGCTGTGATAGATGGAACCATGAATTCTACTGTCTACCAAAAAATCCTGAAGGAGAATGTCCGGCCATCTGTTCGTCAACTCAAGCTGAAGTAATCTTGGGTGCTGTAGCAGGACAATGACCCAAAACACACCAGCAAATCCACCTCTGAATGGCTGAAGAAAAACAAAATGAAGACTTTGGAGTGGCCTAGTCAAAGTCCTGACCTGAATCCTATTGAGATGTTGTGGCATGGCCTTAAAAAGGCGGTTCATGCTAGAAAACCCTCAAATAAAGCTGAATTACAACAATTCTGCAAAGATGAGTGTGCCAAAATTCCTCCAGAGCGCTGTAAAAGGCTCATTGCAAGTTATCGCAAACGCTTGATTGCAGTTATTGCTGCTAAGGGTGGCCCAACCAGTTATTAGGTTCAGGGGGCAATTACTTTTTCACACAGGGCCATGTAGATTTGGATTTTTTTTCTCCCTAAATAATAAAACCCCTCATTTAAAAACTGCATTTTGTGTTTACTTGTGTTATCTTTGACTAATAGTTAAATGTCTTTGATGATCAGAAACATTTTGTGTGACAAACATGCAAAAGAATAAGAAATCAGGAGGGGGGCAAATAGTTTTTCACACCACTGTAGCTAGTTTAGTGTTTCTGTTAATTTATGTTGTAAATTTATGTTGCATGTAGCACCTTGGTCCTGGAGGAACGTTGTTTCGTTTCACTGTGTACTAACTGTATATGGTTGAAATGACAAAGCCTTTGAACTTGAACTTGAAACTTGGGTGTATGTGTACAACCCTGAGATGAAACAACAGTGCTCACACTGAAATTTCCCATCATCTCCACGTCCGAAAAAGACGAGGCCCCAGAGACCATACCGCCAATAGCAAATTTTATTTTACTGGCAGGTTTTAAGGCATCTGAGGGAGGACATACAGCAAAAGTGGCTGGATTTGTGGCCACAAATCTCTAAACTTTTTAAATCTCCACATAACAGGAAAAGTGTTTAAGTTAATATAACGTTCACTTTCAGTTTTGGAGGCTCAGGTACAAAACTGTTGTGGAAATTTCAGTCCTTAACTATAGAGTGACAAGTGTAGTCACGAGTCATCAGAGAGCACCTGTATGCACCAGCATGCATCAGACTATATGATGACACAGGCAGACCCCATGCGACGAGATCTCCAACCAGACGTGTTGCACCAGGATGTGTCAGACAGGTCTTATGGGCAGAAGGGGTCAACTCGCTGCATATCAGCTGATTTTTACAACTGGCTGTACAGTACATCATGATTAGAAGGTGAGTGATAACTTCAGGATTCACCTCTCTGTTCAGGAACACCACTGAGCAGATTTTAGTCAGGGACACGCACATATGTTTCATCAAGGACATGATGTGTGCGTTAACGTATGAAGTAGATGGGGCCAAATTCTCCCTTGTTGTAAATTGTTATGGAGAGAAATTTGTATACAGTTTGTGAAACTTAAATCATTCTTTTGATTGTGTGAAGCAGCGTTGCGACAATGTCAATTGTTAAAAGCACTATACATATAAAATTTAATTTGAATTGAATTATTCTTCAGGAAAGTGCATAAAACTGTTAAGTAGAATTAGATGTTACTCCACACTGTGTTAGGGTACAGACTTATACAGCACACATTACTACACACTGTGTAAGAGTACAGGCTTATACACAGTGTGTGGGTGTGAGGTACAGACTTATACATTACACATTCCTCCACACTGTGTGTAAGGGTAGTGGTTAACAGAGTATTCATTACTCTGGGTGAGGTATAAGCTTATACATAAAGGTGTACAGTAGTTTATTGGTAGTGCAAGAAAGGCCGGAGGGCCATCCTCTCCATGACAATCTACAACGGGAGAAATAAAATTTTAATGAGTGTCTTTTAAAAAGACTTTGTTACTATGCAATTAGGCACTCTCTCTCCTTCACACACAAACACACAATTGCAAGCATTTTATGAAATGTAAGATTTCAGTTATGTATATAACAATGTACTGTATGTTGACAACAGTAGATAGTAGTAGCAGTAAGCACAACTTGCCCTATCTACTACATCCTTTAATGCACACATGATGTCCATGAAGAAACACACATACAGTGTGTGTGTGTGTGTGTGTGTGTGTGTGTGTTCCTGAGTAAAATCTGCTCTATGCTATTCCTAAAAAAGAGAGGTGAATCGTGAAGTCACCTCACCTTCTAATCAGGATGTAAGCCAATTGTAGAAGACACTGGGGAGTTAATGATTTACATATGGCTCATTAAAAGAGAAAATACATAAACATACAAATGAGCACCATGAACACACATTTCATAACCGTATAATATAGCTATAATCTGTTATGTAAGCTAGCAACATAGCAAGGCAGGTTAAACATGATTCGAATACAAAGAGTCTAATATGTAATCTTTCTCTCTCATGGATTTCACTGAATTGATCTAAAAATATGTAGCACTTCTAGCACTGCTGCTAGTGCTAGCATTCCTAGCATTGCCACAACTATTGCCACTAATTTTGCCAATAACATTGCTGGGAAAGTCATACACAGACATATAAGTTGATGTGACCATGAAAAAACAAAGCCAGTTCTTAGGAGGTTCCACACTAGCACCAGACATGTTCTTTGTCTGTTTATTTTGTTAGAAAAGGGGCTTCTGTCTAAGCGATCTGGGTCTAATGCAGTGTACTGTAGACTGAACTCATTTCAACTTCACATTTTTCACACTGAGATATTTTATGCTACAGACGTTTTAATAACACAAATGCGTAACCCACTTAACCTCAAACACTTGTACATCTCATCCACCAATCTCCTGCTACTGGAACCTTTTACCTTTTTAACTTTTTTGATACTGGAACCCACAAAGACCCCTGACATTTATTTTAAGATGAAACTTAACTGTTTAGACCTTTAAAAAATTTTAACACTTAAGTTACAAACATTTAAACATTTAAATTGCATTATTGATTTATTATCCATACTGTTTTCCTCTAGTTTCCTCACATGGAAAACCTCCACTGTCAGTACTGAAGCTCCTCAGCAGTGTGGTAGCGGCCTCTCCGTATGTGCTGGTGACCATCATTCTGGCAGTGAAATGTTACAGAGCTCGAAGTAAGATCTCCCAGTATTTATTTTCCATAAAATGAAACCACAACCTTTAATAAGAGGCTAAAATGGTTTATTGTGTATTTTACAGCTGAGTCTGAAGAGGACAACAGACCAGACAGAGTGATAGAAGCTGAAGAATCTTTCTAAGTTTTGTGTTTTTACATCATTTACTTTTTTTTTTTTTTAATAAATAATCTACCTTTTTAAATGTTAACAGCCACCAGTGCAACAGCGAGCACATTAGTGTATGTGTGGTTTTAGTGATGAGTAGCTATGTGTCTTTTTTTGTTTTTGTTTCACAATTTTGGAAGAAAGCTTTAACCAATGCATTTTTATACTGAATACATATTTGTATTTCTATTACTTGTATTCATTTATTTTTACTCTTTGAGCTTTGTATTTTATTTTTATTCATTTATTTTCTATACTGCTTATACTATAAAGGGTTGTGGGAAGCCTATCCTAAGAAACTTTGTGCATGAGGAGTGGTACACCCTAGACAGGGTGTCAGTCCATCACATTGCATTATTTTAACTCCATAACTTTATGAATTTATTATACATGCATATACTGTAGTTAGCATTAATTCAGTTTTGAAATAACCTAGGAATAAATATGCATCAGACAATCTATTGAAATATTTTATATTAACAATAGGTAAGGCTTATTTTGTAATGCATTATGTAGGTAAGTCTTATTTTGTAGTTCCTATTTAAATGTATTTGGGTTGAAGAGTGCTTTTTGCGCTAATAAAAACAATAAAGACTCCTTGTGAAGCTCGTGAATTGGCCTTTTTTTTAAATTTTATTAAGGCTGGGGAAATCCCCTGATGCTTGTGCACCTTTTTCTCACTTGGTGTCAACATAAAAGTCGCCAAATACAGTACACAGAATCCAGATCAGTCCCCACCATGTGCACCATACTTATTATTATTATTGTTATTATTATTTATAATAATCATTTAAGCAATCTCTTCATTATTTTCTATTCAGTCCTTATTTACGGGCATTCATTATGAACAAATTATGATTTGTTTACTTATTATTTTTCTCCACCAACATATATCTGAGGCGGATCTAACTAATCATGACTGGTGGAGCTTGAGACTGACAGCTACCAACCAACAGTTATTGTAATTAACAGGGGGAAAAGTGAAGTTTTCAATTTTTAAGAGTAATTTGTAGCTAAAGGGTGAGGAAAATAAACCATGGAGGTGGTTCACAGTCATGTTAATCGTTCATTTATTCCACTTTGCAATAGTATGTGGTTCCAGGGCTGAATCCCAAATAATGTAAAATAGAAAGCTAGTGTGCTATGTCGGGTGTACAATCAATTGTCTCACAAGTAGTGCTCTTGATCAGGGTAATAATAACAATTAATTGGATTTGTACGTAGATGACTGTCTTGGTGTGGCACTCTCCAGTTGTTTTACTGCAATTATTTGGATTACTTGTTTTGCTGAACACTGTAATTGGCAAAGCAGCGGTACTAGTCAACAGTGGTGTCAAAAGTATTCACATTCATTACTTGAGTAGAAGTATAGATACTAGGGTTCAGAAATACTTCTTTAGAAGTTGAAGTATCACCCCAAGCTTTTTACTTAAGTAAAAGTTTAAAAGTACTGGTTTCAAAACTACTTAAAGTATAAAAGTAAAAGTACCGTGAGGGGGAAAAAAAGCATTAAGGTCTCGCTTTCTGATCATGCAACGTGGGGGGGGGGGCGTTGTGCACGTTCTGATCATGTGACGAGGGGGGGGGGGCGTTGTGCGCGTTCTGATCATGTGATGGGGGGGGGGGGCGTTGTGCGCGTTCTGATCATGTGACCGGAGGGGGGGGGGCGTTGTGCGCGTTCTTGTCATGCGACCGGAGGGGTTGCGCGTTCTGATCATAAAAATAGAGTAACGAGGCTGTTTTTAAAAAGTAAGGAGTAGAAAGTACAGATAATTGCTTAAAAATGTAAGGAGTAGAAGTAAAAAGTCGGCTGAAAAATAATTACTCCAGTAAAGTATAGATACCCAAAATTTCTACTTAAGTAAGGTAACGAAGTATTTGTACTTCGTTACTTGACACCTCTGCTAGTCAAATGCTTTAAGACATGCAATATATAAGAGAGCTCGCGCACTCGTCAAGCTCTGACAGTGGCTTTAGATCTGCATTACCTAGTATTGATCTGGGGAATCTTCACTCTCTAAACAACAAAACGGATGAACTTCTGCTCTCCTGGATGAATAAGGACTTTTAAAACTTTGTTGCTATATGTTTCATAGAAACTTGGTGGAATTAAGCTATTCTGGACAACATACTACATCTGCTAGGCTTCCAGCTGTCCAAAGGGGCTTATGGTGGAAATGCTTTTACATTAATGAAACCTGGTGTACAGATGTAACAGTGATGAAGAATATGTGCTGTCCCTATCTAGAAGCCCTCTTTTTCAACTGTACGGCTTCTATTTGTTTCAGGAATTTACCTTATTCTCTATGCGTTTAAAACTGTTTCAATTGTTCCACAAGCATGTGTGAATGCAGTGCTGCAACAGCTGGCTGATCAGATCACAGACAGAGCATCTACACATGGACTTGGATGGTTATAATTATTCACAGTGACTAACAAAAGACTGAATCCAGAATCAGCTTCATTGCCAAGGACGTTTGCATATACAAGGAATTTATGACAGAAGCTTCCAGAGATGATAACACGCATACATAAAAATAACTAAATGAATGAAAAAAATATCAGTTATACCAATTAACAAGAAATCTAATAAGTTGTGGGGTATTATCAATTATAAATGTCAGTGGTATTTTAATAGAAGGAAATACAACCACTGCTGGACATTTTCAACAATGGAGTAAATGTTATTGTTCCACTTCAGGTCCTGAGAGATGGTTGGTGATTATCACCACTCATAGAATGCCTCTTGTCCAATCAGATTGCTCAGTTTGAACCAACTGTTAAATAGAGTATAACTGTACAGTTTCATTATAAAAATCAGAGGCTGTAAAACACAAAAACACTGTAAATCTTTAGAATCATCCCTGCTGAAAAATCCAGCATAGACCTGGATGATTTATAGGCCAGTCTGTGCTGGTTAATACTGGTTAATGCTGGTCTGAGGCTACTTTAGCTGGTGAACCAGCATAACTGGTGGAAGACCAGTATATCTATGATGATGAAACCTTACAACCGGCATTGGTCTTGCTTGTTAGTGCTGGTCTGGTGCAAGACCAGCATGCCTTGCGCATAACTGATGCAAGACCAGCATTCCTTGCACATAACTGATGCAAGACCAGCATGCCTGCTAAAAAAAATCCAGCATAGACCAGCATGATTTATATGCTGGGCCATCAAGGTACTGAAAATAGTGTGTGATGTAAATACATGGACCGTGTAGTGTTATCTTTATATGCATTTACATAAAAAAAGACAAAAATTATCAATTTACCAAAAACATGTAAATACATTGTTTTACATTTATTAAATATCTGCTGGGTTGTCTAAAAACATGACACAAACCTTTAATATAAATGCACTGGCAATAAATGTGTATTTTTATAAAGTAATCAATGAAAATCACTTAAAACTGAAAAAAAAAAAAAAACAGCATAGACCATCATAGCTGGTCATCATCTTGACCAGCAATTATACCAGCATATGTTGTGTTTTGGTACTGGTATGCTGGTACACTGGTCACCAGCATACCAGCACCAAAACACAACAAATGCTGGTATAATTGCTGGTCACCAGCCAGGAAGTGTTTGTCATGCGTTTCTCAGGAAACCCATACAAACCTCAATGAATGCTTCCTGTACTTGACACAAGCTCCTGTTAGCCCTGTTAAAACAGAGATGTGTCCTGTTACAGTGTCTCAGTTCAGTTATTGTCTTAGTGTCTTTTTTGAGACATATATGTGTGTCTATTTGTTTTCTTTGCTGTTCTACTTCTGGGTGAGGCACCAAGAGGAATAGTGCTTCCTAGTAGCATTAGAAATATTCGTATGCAGTATTGTATATGAGCATATGTAAAAAAATAAATAAATAAATAACATTTTTCGTCCATTTATTCATTCATTCAGTCTTGGTGTCGCCATATTGATTCATTCAATCGGCAACCATCCCCAGTAGCTGGGTAATAATAATAATAATAATAATATCTGTTTCATTAAACAGTCACTAAAAGATTACTAATGATGAATTACAAACAATTTTGATGTTGTTTAGTTTACCTTAACCTTCTTATTCACCATTTACTGACACTGTTTAATTCCCTATCATTGTTCAATTCTCTGTCATGTTGTTTTGTAAGTGCACATAGAAGAGCAAATTAAAATTTAGGAGTGGATATTTGTATAATTTGTGCGATGCTTTTTCCTTTTTTCATTCCAAATGCAATATCATATAAGGTATGATACATACACACAAATCCTTGCAGTGGAGATGCGATGGAAACTAATAATTCAGTTTAATACAGGAGTTTTCGAAATGACTGACAGCTTTAATAATTATAAAAGACATGTTCTTTACCTATTTTTTTGTAATTTTATTATCAATTTATATAAAAGGTTTAGTTTTTTCATTAGACTTTGTGGCTTCATCTACATGCCTGGGTACAAATGGGTCAAAAATCTATTTTTAAATGCCATAATAGTAGTTTAAAGATGTGTGTGTGTGTGTGTGTGTGCGCGCACGAGTGGGTGAGAGAGAGAGAGAGAGAGACATAGAGAGAGAGAGACACAGAGATAGAGAATAGAGACTGGTGTGTGGTCATACAAAACTACAATACTATTAAATTAATAATTAAAAGTATTGATAATGACTAATGTTTATGTAGATGTTTATTCTACTCTTTATTCTAATCCTCACCAGATGAAAGCCATGGAAAAGTATCAAATGATTGTTTTGACAATTGCAGGTTTAAAAGCATGTATTTAGTTTTTATGGCTCCAAGTTTATTTAATTAAGCTTATATTTTGTTAATAAAACTATACTTAAAAAAACTTACATATTTCATATTCATTTTGCATGGTTAGTTATAGCACCCCCACCCCGCCAAAAAAAAAATAGAGAGAGAATCAAAAAATAATACATTAAAATTAATAAAAAAATACTTGACCAGGCAGCACGGTGGTGTAGTGGTTAGCACTGTCGCCTTGCACCTCCAGGGTCCGGGTTCGATTCCCCGGCCAGGCTCGATTCCCATCTCTGTGAGCATGGAGTTTGCATGTTCTCCCCGTGCTTGGTGGGTTTCCTCCGGGTACTCCGGTTTCCTCCCACAGTCCAAAGATATGCAGGTTAGTGTGTGATTGGGTGTGTGAGTGTGTATTTGTGCCCTGCGATGGATTGGCATCCTGTCCATTGTGTACCCCGCCTAGTGCCCGAAGTCTCCTGGGATAAGCTCCAGGTCCCCCGCGACCCTGAGCACAGGATTAAGCGGTATAGAAAATGAATGAATGAATACTCTTCATCGACTACAGCTCAGCATTTAATACCATAATTCCCTCCACACTCACCACCAAGCTGGAGTACCTGGGACTCCATCACTGTGCCAGTAGAGCTCTAATTTCCTAACTGATGGGTGGACATGACTCCCTCACTCTCAGCACTGGAGCCCCTCAGGGGTGTGATCTGAGCGTCCTGCTGTACTCTTTGTACACGTATGTCTGTGTTGCCACTACCAGCTCCACCACCATCATTAAGTTTGCTGATGACACCATCGTGGTGGGCCTGATCTCTGACTACAATGAGTCGGCCTACCTGAAGGAGATTGGGAATCTGGAGAACCGGTGCCAGAGGAACAACCTCCTTTAAAAACATCAGTAAGACAAAGGAGTTGATAGTGGATTTCAGCCCAAGTAAAAAAAAAGTATGCTAAGTATATTAAATCCTAGCGTGCCAAAGCATACTTAAATGTACTTGCAGCCAGACTAATGACTAGTATACTTGAAGTTTGCTATTTTGGAACAACTAATTTTGTACTAAGTGTATTTAGGTTGTAATTAAATTGTACAAAATCACAATTTTAAGTGTATTAAGTATACTTTTGTGTGCTAAAGTGGAACAACTTTAAGTATACTTTAGTACACTTAAAGTATATGGCTGTGTGTGTACTAACCTACATATCTGACAGTAATTATTACAATTTAAGTATATGTTTAAGGTATTATAAGTACATTACAGCTATTCTTACTGTATTACAAATACATGATTAATATAGTATGAGTATATTCTTATTGCAGCAGTAGCATGCTGTTATACTTCTGGCCAATTACAAATACTAAAAAAGTACAGTTTGTGGTTAATACAAATAGACTTTATTGTATCATACAGTACACACAACCTCCTATAATACTGTAGCGTTTTTCGGCCCTAGCAGGGAACTTGGAGGACAAGTGAGTTTGGTAGCTACCCAATGTAATGACTGGAAGTAGTTTATTTAACCAGCGCGCGCGTACACACACACACACACACCTATTCAGCTATTAGCTGGAACTGGAGAACGGTAGCAGAATGCAGCACATACACACGTAGAGATAACACACATGTACACATACTCAAACTTGGCCGAAGCCACTAACCTAAACACACGTCCCAAACAGGGTGAACACAACAAGACCACCTCCCGCAAGGCACGACGGTCGCAAACCGCCGCCCCGCCCACGCCACAATACTGTATTGCAAATGTGTTACCAGTACATTAAGTGTTTAGGATATGCTAAATGCATTTTCTACACTATAACATGTTTTTGAAAAGCATTACATCAGTAATTATGAGGCAGACTTTATTCATGAGTTCAACAGATTTAATTTGCACAAGGTTACAAAAAAGCACTACTATAGTTTATTTGTGCTCAACAAAAGTCAGGTTGTCTCACAAACACACAAACTAAAATATAAACTGGTGTGTGAACACAGACAGACATTAGTGTTAGAATCTACAGGTACAGTATTAGTTTAAACCTGGTGTGTGAACACAGACAGACATTAGTATTAGAATCTACAGCTACAGTATTAGTTTAAACCTGGTGTGTGAACACAGACAGACATTAGTATTAGAATCTACAGCTACAGTATTAGTTTAAACCTGGTGTGTGAACACAGACAGACATTAGTATTAGACTCTACAGGTACAGTATTAGTTTAAACCTGGTGTGTTGATTCTGTTACACAGAGACTGAAAACAGGCCGAGAGCTACAGAGCCATTATACCACAAGCAAAGTACAGAACACATTAACAACAACACATTAGACAATACTAACTATAGATTAAAGTATGTACTTAATTTAAAACCGTTAAATTTACCTTATGCCGATGAAAATAAAATAATAACGATACGAACTAACGCACGCGATGATGCAGCTTCAGCCGTTAATTCAAACTAGAAGTGAAGAACTGGGGAGCCAATCAGAGAACGGACAGTCCGAATCTGCCCGCCTCCAGCCTCTGATTGGCTGGTGGGGCGCTGTCTAGTCTCCGGTTGGCTGGAAAAGTCGCAAAGTTTACCCCCCTGCTGCAGTTTGTGTGTCGCTTTATGACAGTGAGCGGACAGAAGAGTGAGAGAGTAAAAACATAAATTATCTTGAAGGGCAAAAGTGGTTTTCAGCGCACAGGAACGAGTTTGAGATCGCGCGCGCGAGGGAGAGATTCACCGTGCAAAAACGAGTCTAAAAGCGCACGAGAGAGTAGTGCACTACATATAAGTACATATTAATAAGTACATTTACATTTAACTGATAATATACTGAGACTACCGTATATTCAAATTTGTATTCTAATATATACTTTTCTGTACATTTGTACAATGATTATTTCGAGCATATTTAAAAAAAAATATACCAAAAATATATTGAAAAACAAGTTTAAATAAGTATACTTTGGAAATTAGCCTTTCACTTAAAGTATATTTTCCAATAATATATTTTTGGAATGTGTACTATAAAACAACTATTTTTAAGTATATTTAAAGTTTAATTCCAAAATTTGGTAAAAGCAGAAGTATAGCAGTTAGTATACTTTTTATATATTAACTGATTAACTGTACAACTTTTTGTTAGTATATTAGCAACGTACTATCGAGGATTTCAATATATTTGTAATACACTAAAGTGCATTTTTTTTTTTCACTGGGGAGCACTAAGCATGAAAGGAACTACCAGACCCTCGTCATCAACGCCTAGTGGACAGAGTGAACAGCTTCAGATACCTCGGTGTTCACATCACACAGGCCTGTCATGGTCCTGTCACATCAACACCGTGGTGAAAAAGGCCAGACAGCGTCTCTACCACCTCAGGCGCTTGAGAGACTTCAGACTGCCCTCCAAGGTGCTCAGGAACTTTTACTCCTGCACCATAGAGAGCATCCTGACGGGAAACATGTCAACCTGGTTCGGGAACAGCACCATGCAAGACAGACGAGCTCTACAGAAGGTGGTGAGATCAACTGAGTGCATCATCTGCACCGAGTTCCCTGACCTGCACTCAATCTATGGGAAGCGGTGCTGGACCAAGTCCAGGGAGATCGTGAAGGACCTCAGTCACCCCAGCAATGGACTGTTCTCCCTGTTGCGGTCAGAAAAGCGCTTCCGCTTCCTGAAAGCCAATACAGAGAGACTGAGGAGGAGCTTTTTCCCGCAGGCGATACGGTCTCTCAACCAGACTACACAGGACTAAATCATCTCTGCATTTTTGCACATTGCACAGCTGTGGACACTATACAGGACTAATCATCTGTGCATTTTTGCACACTGCACATAAATTGACACTTATGGACATTACTCATCAGTACACTAAGTAAGCAATATATCACTGCTTACTTTTACCTTGGCTAGGTATCGTAAAACCTTTTTTACATAGTTTTCCATGTATAAATAAAATTATGCCATTTTATTTGGACGTGGGTGAGTGTCCATCAAGTTTATTGGTGATATCGCTGTGCATTTGTTATTTGTTTAATAAGAACTCAGAGGAACTCAGAAGTATTCCAACTACAGAGGGATCACACTTCTCAGCCTCCCCGGGAAAGTCTATTCAGGGGTCCTGGAAAGGAGGGTCCGTCGGATAGTCGAACCTCGGATTCAGGAGGAGCAGTGTGGTTTTCGTCCGGGTCGCGGAACAGTGGACCAGCTCTTCACCCTTAGCAGGGTCCTGGAGGGGGCATGGGAGTTCGCCCAACCAGTCTACATGTGCTTTGTGGACTTGGAGAAGGCATTCGACCGTGTCCCTCGGGGAGTCCTGTGGGGGGTACTCCGGGAGTATGGGATATCGGATTCCCTGTTAAGGGCTGTCCGGTCCCTGTACAACCGGTGTCGGAGCTTGGTCCGCATTGCCGGTAGTAAGTCTGACCTGTTTCCGGTGAGAGTAGGACTCCGACAGGGCTGCCCTTTGTCACCGATCCTGTTCATAATTTTTATGGACAGGATTTCTAGGCGCAGCCAGGGCGTTGAGGGGGTGCAGTTTGGTGGGCTCAGGATTGGGTCACTGCTTTTTGCAGATGACGTTGTTCTGTTGGCCTCATCACCCTGTGACCTACAGCTCTCACTGGATAGGTTCGCAGCCGAGTGTGAAGCGGCTGGGATGAGAATCAGCACCTCCAAATCTGAGGCCATGGTCCTCAGCCGGAAAAGGGTGGAGTGCCCTCTCAGAGTTGGGAGTGAGATCCTGCCCCAAGTGGAGGAGTTTAAGTATCTCGGGATCTTGTTCACGAGTGAGGGTAAAATGGAGCGGGAGATTGACAGGCGGATCGGGTCAGCGTCTGCAGTGATGCGGGCTCTGTATCGGTCCGTCGTGGTGAAGAAGGAGCTGAGTCAAAAGGCAAAGCTCTCAATTTACCGGTCGATCTACGTTCCTACCCTCACCTATGGTCATGAGCTGTGGGTAGTGACCGAAAGAACAAGATCGCGAATACAAGCGGCCGAAATGGGTTTCCTCCGCAGGGTGTCTGGGCTCTCCCTTAGAGATAGGGTGAGAAGCTCAGTCATCCGGGAGGGGCTCAGAGTAGAGCCGCTGCTCCTCCGCATCGAGAGGAGCCAAATGAGGTGGCTTGGGCATCTATTTAGGATGCCCCCTGGACGCCTCCCTTGTGAGGTGTTCCGGACACGCCCCACCGGAAAGAGACCCCGGGGAAGACCCAGGACACGCTGGAGGGACTATGTCTCTCGGCTGGCCTGGGAACGCCTTGGGATCCCCCCGGAAGAGCTGGAAGAAGTGGCCAGGGAGAGGGAAGTCTGGGCATCCCTGCTGAAGCTGCTGCCCCCGCGACCCGACCTCGGATAAGCGGAAGAAGATGGATGGATGGATGGAAGAACTCAGTAACAGTTTGGTGGAGATTAACATTAACATTCTATTCAGTTTTATTTATGCAGCGATTTTAACATGGTTACTGTCGTAAAACAGCATTACAGAATTTAAAGACAATTATGGAAATGAGTGTGAAATGTGTGAGCAAATATGTATGAATCAAAATGATCAGTGTCCCTGATGAACAGGCCCGAGGGCGATGGGGGAGAAGGAAACACTCCCTGAGATTCATCAATAAAGGTCATAGAGTTCGGTGATGTTGCTTCTAAGCTTAAACATGTTTAGACCAGAGAATGTCCTAATTTTGCAGATACAGAATGTGTTGTTTTCTCAAACATGATTTTTCCAACTTGGCATTTATACATATTTAGACAGATTGAATTTAAGAATAAGAATACCTAGGACCCTAAACCACGAACACACACAGACACCGCAAACAAAAAAAAGTCTTCCATTTACACAGCGTTTAACAAAGCAGAGATACACATTATGCGCATTTACACCTCTGACATGTCTTTTATCTTGGTAATGTTGTATTCTTCACATAGGTTGGGGGCTTACACACATACAGTATAAGGGACTTCCTCAAAAAAACACCCACAAACCATCCGGCTTGGCCCCCAGCTCTCCTCTTCTTAACCTGCTTAACCTGCTACTCTTCAGATTATGCACCTTTGACTGCATTTCAACTTATCCCTCTAACACCATCATTAAATTTGGTGACCATACCACAGAAGGAGATGAATCGGCCTAAAGGGATGAGGTCGTCATGGCACTCAGATAAGAACCTGGCACTGAATACTACAAAAACAAAATGACTCATTGACTTCTGAAAGCACAGTGCAGACCCAGCTTCACTTTACATCAATGGGCACTGTGAAAGTTCAGGTTTTTTTTGTTTGTTTGTTTCATTCTTGGGTATCTACATCTCTGATTATCTTTCCTGTTCCCATCATAATTTTACTACATGATTAGTCCTAATGAAATAATGTTTTTATAGTTATTACTCATCTGTTTTCTTATTTACATGGTTTGTGCAATATTCTATCTATTTATTTATTATTTAATTACAGGTATAATAAAGTCTTCTTCTTTTTCTTCTTCTTCTTCTACTGCTTCATGACTAATCAAGCAGATAAAAGGAATTGAGGTGGTTCTGAATGCTCTATTTGGTAGCTGTTCACTCAAACTCCCCATATCACCAAATAGATGTCTATGCAAGTCAAGGTGTCCATACATAGCCTGCAAAAACAAAATAAACCCATAAGAGATATAGGGAAAAAAATCGTTGAAAGTGATCAGTGCAACAGTTTGAAACAACATCAACAAAAAAACACAAACAAAAAGGCCAAGAAAACCACGGAAGACAACTAAAGTGGGTAACTGCAGAATTTTGTCCATGGTGATCAAGAACTCTTTCACAACATCTAGCAAAACCAAGAACACACTTATATTTAACATTAAATTTATGGCATTTAACAGACACCTTTATGCAGAGCAACATATCTTTTATCTTATTACACATCTGAGCACATTAGGATTAAGGGCCAGGCTCAAGGGCTGCAACAGAGGCAACCTGGTGGTGTCAGGGCTTGAATCTCGGACCTTCTGCTCAGTAGTGCAATGCCTTAATAACTACCCCTACCTTGGGGAGGAAGATGTGTCATTGCAGAAGTCTACCATGGCTTTATGTAGTAAATAAAGACACTTCACAACAAGGTGCAAACTAATGATTAAGAACATTAATCAAAAAGGCCAGATTAGACTTTCCCAGGTTCTTTAGGCTGAAGACAACAAAACTAAATTGTACTAGAATGATGGGAGGAGAAACATATGGACAAATTAATTAACAGCTCATGATCCAAAGCATACCACATTATCTGTCAACCATGGCGGAGGTATAAGTGTGTATGGCTGTCAATAGAACCAGGTCACTGGTGTTTATTGATGACCTGACTGCAGATAAAAGTAACAGGATGAATTTTTAAATATATAGGGCTATACTCTTGCTCACATGCTCAAATGTCAAATGCTAAAGAGCTAATAAGATGGCAATAAAATGAGAAATTCGTCACTGGTCAAGTCAGTCACCAGCTCTCAAAACAAGTGACTCTGCTTTTCACTTGATTTAGATTTTTCAATTGAGCACTACAAATGTGTGTGTGTGTGTGTGTGTGTGTGTGTGTGTGTGTGTGTGTGTCCTGGGAGCATATGAAAATAGCTGTAATCCCTTAAAGGTTAATGCCACACTTTTGTCAAAACCTTTGAATTTAAGTTGAAAGTCTTGCCTTCACTCACATCTTGAGTGTTTCATTTCAAATTCAGTGTGGCATATAGCAAAAAGTTATCTTTGGTCCAAACTTTATGGACCTGACTGTATGCCACTTTCAGTTAATAGCAGTTAGACATACTGTAAACATTTCTGTGCTTTGGGTTGTATTCTCATTGAGCTGTGTGGCTTTAACCAGTGAGAAACAAGGAAGTGTTCCTTCCTTCCTCCTTGCTGCTTTCTCAGAAAGACAAAATTCAAACAGCCACACATGCACGTTCCCACTACCGCTCTGTGACATGAGCCATGGTTTTCACCACATACACTATCAGCATTCCATGAGATACTCCCCCTGATTTTATGGCTTGTACAATGATGCGTTTAAAGTCTTTCCACTGGAAAGGTAACTGTATTAGTGCAGGCGCTCACTATTGGGTAGCATATGGTGTCCTGTGGCATTCTGATTTGACAATCATGGTCAAACTTGAAAATTATCGGAAAACTTTTCTGTTCCGAAAGCAGTAGTAGCTTATGCCCTTGGCCTGTAATCCACTGCATGACTCTAGGAACAGTGAGGTCGGATGGCTCGGTTTCCACTTATGCTGCATCTTCAGCACTCTCTATAGTTTTGAGTAAAGAAAGGGGGAAAACAAGCAAACAAGTGTTACTGAAACAAAGTACTGAGAGACTCTGGTTTTACAGCAATACTTTGTTACACTGAAAAGACTGTTGATCTCAAATTTCATTTTCTAAAAAAAACTCTCTTTTTTGATCCCAGCTCAGTATCTCAGTTTTGATGCAGAAAGTCATATCTTGGACAGCCTGAGAGTGAGTAGTGTTGGTCAGTATTATTTTTGGATAAACCATCTCATCAAGAACATTAATAATAATAAAAAAAAAAATTACAATGCAAAGCCCACCTCCACATTCAATTTCTTGTAGGACGTCTTGAAAGTAGTTTATGATTTTGCTCTCTACCGAAGGCCTTGAAGTTCCTCTCGCACTCATTTCAGGAGCAACACTGCTGAGAATGTAGTCAGCATCTGGCTGGAAAAACAACAAACTGTCAGTAAAACAAAAAATTGGTATTCAGTTCAAAAAACATTACTACAAACATTTGACTTACTGTACAATCCTCAGGAACAAACAGACTCTTGTAAAGATTTGGATGCTCCTTAAGTATGTCCAGCAGTCCATACAGCTGGAGGCCTTTGCGCAAGTCTCCAAGCATTGGTGTAACTCGAAATGTTGCATGGAGAACCTTGTGGAGAAAACAAAAAAGTGACAAATTTAATATACACACACAAAAAACAAAGACTGTGCAAAACTAATAACCAATATAGCAAAGGTTTGTTTTAAGTTGTAAGTTAACAAGCAATACTGAACAGTCTTTCAAATGTCCTTCATGGCACAGACTGCTTAAAAGATTATTGGAAGGGCAAGTATGTTCCATATTTACCGAATTATGGCATCTTTTTGGTCTATGTTGAGTGGTCCTGTGTATCCACAGCTGATAATTTCATCTGTAAATTCAGTCAGATCAGCTGTCTCTTCAACCTCATGAAAAATAGTAACAACAGGATACCAAATTAACAGTATATTATTACTTTGTGGTAAAATGCAAACCAACAATGCAATATACTACAGTACTCAGAGTGAAGTTACCTTTGAGATCAACAGGGGGTATTCAATATCATCTACATCGTCCTTGCAAATTCTGAGGACATCAACTTCCCCAGTGGTGAGGTAATAGTAGCACCACTATCTTATGAAACATGGGGCTGGGCCACCTTGAGCTAAGCTAACTGCAAAGATCTCTCCAGCAGTCCTATTATTCCAAAGTGAGATTATAAAAAGCACTCAGTCAATGCCATTACACATAATAAAAAAAAAAATGCTACAATGTTACAAACCTGAAGAGACCATTGTCAAATACCACTGTTGGAGTATTGTGGACTCTTTGCTCTCTGACCCAAGAAGAGTCGTTTTTCAATGCCACTGATCATTTCTTCGAATAATATATTGAGAACAAAACTGTGTAAATTACCAAATAAATGTTTTTTTTTTTTGTTACAGCTTTTCCACTTTTATTATACTTAATAACTTGCCTGTAAGAAACTCCTTTCGCGAAGCACCAGAGTCGATTCCAGCTTCGCCAATGAAGGTTACCTTTAGCTGGTTGACTGGATTTACTTTTTTTTGTCTTTGCCACTGCTTGAGCCACCTCTCTAGGAGATTGTCCCGTGAAACACAAATGCGAAAGTGGTTTTCTCATTTACTCGGCTAGCAAGCAGCTCCAGAAGATCCTCTAGACTGTGGCAGGAGATATTGAGATGGTAGCCAACATAAACACTATAACGTTTACTGAATTTTTTTTTTTAGACTTTTATTGAAAAAGTTTACCATAATACTTGTTGAGAGCTTGAATTGCCTGTTGTATCATCAGTAATACAAGGATCACCATTGTGTAAAAAAGAGCTGTGAGACTCCACTGTAATGTGAAGAGAATAACGTTTTTTTCCCCCTCCAGTGGCACATGTGGCATTAAAGCACAAAGATTTATAACATATCTGTTTCCAAGAGCTATGTTTTCTAATGTGTGTGTTACTCACATAGATTTTGTTCTCCACAAAGGCTGGCATGTAGTTCAAGATTGTCCATAGGAAACTTCAGCATATTGGGCATGATAAAACGGACTACAAACAACAACAAAAAGTTAAATAATATAAAAGCACCATGGGTTAGAGAAATGTTTAATTAGGGCTGGGGAGTTTTAATGCCACATCACCTCAGATGGAGAATTTTCTTGTTTCATCTCATCCAAATTGCTTTCTGAGACAACCTGGACTTCTGTCTGCTCCAACAACAATGAAATTAAAAGCATATCATACAAATCATCATAAGTATATGATTAGCAATCTACTGACAAACATACACTGAAATCATTTGGTATCCTTTTGAAGGTTTGAACACAGTTCTAGATCTAATATAAAATCAACGTGGAATGTTAAATTCATTCATTCATCTTCTATACCGCTTAATCCTGTGTTCAGGGTCGCGGGGGACCTGGAGCCTATCCCAGGAGACTTCGGGCACTAGGCGGGGTACACCCTGGACAGGGTGCCAATCCATCGCAGGGCACACACACATACACACACTCACACACCCAATCACACACTACGGGCAATTTTAGGAACGCCAATTAGCCTAACTTGCATATCTTTGGACTGTGGGAGGAAACCGGAGTACCCGGAGGAAACCCACCAAGCACGGGGAGAACATGCAAACTCCATGCACACAGAGACGGGAATCGAGCCTGGCTGGGGAATCGAACCCAGACCCTGGAGGTGCAAGGCGACAGTGCTAACCACTACACCACCGCGCCGCCACGGAATGTTAAATTAATAAAAATTAAACATTTAGTCAAAATACATCATGAAATCAGCAAATAATTAAACAGCATTGGATGCAGTGAGAGAGGACATGAAGTTAGTTGGTATGAGAGAAGAGGATGCAGAGGATAGGGTTAGATGGAGGCAGATGATTCGCTGTGGCGACCCCTGAAAGGGAACAGCCGAAAGACAAAGAAGAAGACTCCATTACCTCTTCATTTGAAGATGCTGAAACATGAAACCTGAATTGCACAATTGGCAAGTAGCCTTTGGCATTTTTTTTTATTCTCTGGCATCATTAGGGAGAGGATTAAGGTCCAGTTCCTCTTGCAGAGGAACTGCATACAGCATTGTCTTTCCAGATGCAGAGGCAGTTTTGATTTGGGATCCAGTGTAACCTTCTGAGTCTGGAGGAATAATGTTTAGCCGCCTTACACCACACCCCCCTATAAGCAAAGATAGAATTAACATGACTTTTTTTTTTTTATAACCAAATACATACTGACTTAAGTGATAATAAAGAAAAATTGTAAAGTCACCAGTAGCCTTATAAAGCATCCATCCTCCACTCAAACCCTCCATTTTTGGGAATGCTTCATACAGTACGCTGGAAAATCATTGAAAATGAAATAGATTTTTTTTTTTACTAGTGATTCTAGTATATAAACTAAAACTACTCACCCCACCCAAAAAAAAAAAAAAAAAAAAAACAGACTACCTTACCTCTGAATGTGTCATGTCTATTGTAATTGAGATTGTCCTTTTGCCAAGCCCTGCTTGCACAAGCTTGAGTTCATGTGAAGGTGAATGGGTGGTCTCAGAATTTTTATCCAGAAGATACACATTTAAATCATATGGTTTAAATGGTTTTGCAGGCTTGGTATGTGTTCGGGATGCTACATTTATTCTTTTCCCCCCCACAGATTGCATGTCTTCGAAACATGCTAGGAAAGGCCCTACAAGGAAAAGAAAATTTATTTATTTTTGTTTTCCAACATAAAATTAATGTTGGTAAATAAATAGTCATAGAAATAATTTCATGTTTAACTAAGTTTGTTTAACTTTGTCAACTACTGTACTGTAAGGGGTTGACTAAGTACAGAGTGCCTGCAAATTAAAGCTTTTAAGTATTTGATTGGGCATCCATGCTCTGCAAAATGCACCTGGCCATGTCCTGATCAATGGTGATATTTGTCTGTCTTTGTTCTTGCACTGCTGTCTGCTGCCCCTGACCCTGAACTTGTGGACGTGGTGTTACAGGACTCTGATTAAGAGTCTGTGTTAGCACAGAGATGAGGCTCTGTCCTGCACTAACCACATCCGGGTACTCTGTCTGCTAAACACAAAGTTAAAATTAGGAGTAATGCAAGTATAATGAGAAACAATGAAAAAAAAAAAACTTTTTTTGTATTGTGCATTCAGAAGGTATTCAGAACACTTCAGTTTTTACAATGTTGTTATTATATGGTAAAATAAATAATTTTTTACTCCAAAATGACAACACACATTTTGGCACAATTATTAATGAAAGAATGAATAAATAAATAAATAAATAAATAAAACACAGATGTAAGTATCAGGGCCCTTTGCTATGACATTTTAACTCGAGGCTACACTGTTATGGCTAGCAAAATCATGCATTTTATTTTTTGATATACAGGCAATAACCTTTAATAATGCCTTAAAAACTGCTTACTAAACCTAACTAAAAAGACACGTGTTAACGGGCTATACTATATGACCTACTCTGACAACTTGCAGAAAATATTCATAACACACGTAAGAAATGTATCGGTCACGGTGACGGTGATTATCCATTTTCACACCTGTACGAGTTACCCACAGAAGTCATGAGTCGCACTGGAGTGACGTAATCTCCCCCTTCGACTGATTGGCTAGAGGAGCAGCTGTCAATTCGGATTAGTTAACCAATGGTGACACTGAAGACCGCCCCTAATTTACACCAAACTCTGATGGTAAAGTTTTGAAACGCAAGCGCAAAACATGAGAACGTGAGCAAAAGGGAAAGGCGTATAAGCACACACAAAAAAAAAATATGAGCGGAAAACCTGATTTTGTTTGTGACTCGAAAAATGCTGAATTCATGTTTCAGTTTTGTGCAATATAATTTGTAATGGGTTTACCTTTGGAATTTGCACTTACTATTTTTCGACCCGTGACCGCGTTGATTGTTTTTCTAAATAACTTTGCATCTATTTTTCATTTTTGCGCGTTATAATTTTACAAGTCTTTCATTTTCTTTTATTTACGCTTATTATTTTTCTATCTGTTACCGCAATACTTTTGATGGAAATTTGATCCCATAACCATGATGCAAAAAAGCAGAAAATTCTGAGACTTAATGAAGGTTGCCCTTCTAAAGACCTCTTATAGAATATGTATAGAACAAAAATAGGACTCTATTGATTTGTTTCTTGAAGCAAAATGTTTTCTAGAATGTCTTCTGTTTCTATAGAATTACACTGATCTATAACATCATTGTAACATCGTGTCTTGGAGAAATGTGCAGCACATCGCCAGGCCTCAGTGTCAAGTCAGCAAAAAAACACTTCTTTAGGACCTTTAGGTGGCGGTAGCGCACTGCCTACTTTGCCTGCCGCAGATCAAATGGAGAAGAAGACCAAAAGGGAAAAAAGCGGCGGTTAAAACCACAGTCTGTGTTAAAAAAAAAACATGTAAGACAAAGCTACTGGACATCCACCATAAGAGAAGACTGATGGAGCCAGTGAGAAAGAACATTTGTTAGGTAGTGACATGTTCCTGTACCCCTTACATTCAGCAAGCAAGCAGAAAAGATTCAATTCAAAAAATGTAATCTCCTTTCTGACTGATTCTTTTCACTGGAAAATTGTCAATGCAGATTGTGTGACATTGTGTATCAGTATCATTTAGTGGTATGATTAGCCAGATTTTGCAGGTGTCTGTTATATTGTGTGAATATTTAATTTATTACGCAATATATTTGTGGGCATTTCTTTGTTCAAGCAATTTCTCCCCAGAGTTGCAGGAAATGGCGATGGACACATCCCTCTCAAAATAGTCTGGTAGATGCCAAACAGACAGCTAGTATTAGCTGGCCAGTTTATGTGATAGAAAATAAATCACTGTACCTTAGATAAATTCAAACTAACTAGCCAAGTGAAGGGTATGTTAATTAGTAATGTACATTAATAAGTCAGTAGGGAAATATGTAATGGATAACTAACATTATATGAAGCTAAATTACTATAATGGCATGCACTTTAACATGGAATACAAGCTCAGTCCAGACAAAGTTATGTGTGTTTCTGAGCCAGCAATGGGTCAATAAGCAGTATAAACTCACTGAGTACATTTAGCCCAATCTATTTCTCTCAGCCTAAATAGTTTTTTAAATAATTTTTACTTGATTTTGTTGACAGCCGTGATGATGATGATGATGATGATGATGATGAGTCAACAAAATCTCCTACGTTCCCTTGTAGAATAGTTAGGAGTCCATGCTTTCACCATCATGGCCCGAGTTTGACTGAATCGGGTAACCAACCCCAGCCCCTGGGGATCACCAGTGCACTCAATCCAAGCCCAAGTAAATGGGGATAAGGGCATCATGCACACAGTAGATATTTTACAAACCCATAACAATAATTTATTATTATTATTATTATTATGGTGATTATTCTGCATGTTCTCTAGTGAAGTTTGGCATTCCGCAGGGTTCAGTTTTAGGCCCACTGCTTTTTTCCCTTTACATGCTTCCTCTGGGCAACATAATCCGTAAGCATGGTATTAGTTTTCATTGTTATGCTGATGACACACAGTTATATGTCTCAGCAAAACCTGATGAGAAAAACCAGCTTACTAGCTTTTCTTATGCAGGACATAAGAAATTGGATGCTAATTAACTTCCTTCTGCTTAATCCGGATAAGACAGAAGTTCTAGTCATAGGACCGCATACAGCTAGGAGTAAAATCTTAGATCACACCCTAACTTTAGATGGCCTTTCTGTTCCATCAAGTGCAACAGTTAAAGACCTCGGCGTGATTATAGATTCCAGCCTTTCATTTGAAGTTCATGTAGATAATATCACCAGGATAGCATTCTTTCACCTCAGAAATATTGCCAAGATAAGAAATACAGGTCCTTCTCAAAGAATTAGCATATTGTGATGAAGTTCATTATTTTCTGTAATGTACTGATAAACATTAGACTTTCATATATTTTAGATTCATTACACACAACTGAAGTAGTTCAAGCCTTTTATTGTTTTAATATTGATGATTGTGGCATACAGCTCATGAAAGGTCCTAATTTTTTGAGAAGAAACTGTATATTGTCGCTAAACGAGGCAGAAAAACTAGTTCATGCTTTTATCACTTCTAGGTTGAACTATTTGTAATGCCTTACTGTCTGGTTGTTCAGCTAGGTGCATAAAGAAGCTTCAGCTAGTCCAGAATGCAGCAGCGAGAGTCCTCACTAGAACCAGAAGATATGAGCACATCACCCCTATCCTATCTTCACTGCATTGGCTCCCTGTGAAATCTTGCATTGATTTTAAAATACTACTCTTGACATATAAAGCATTAAATGGTCTCGCGCCGCAGTATCTGAGCGAACTGCTAGTGTCTTATGATCCGCCACGCCTACTTCGATCAAAGGATGCAGGCTGCTTGTCAATACCGCGTATTATGAAAACTACAGCCGGGCTTTTTCTTACAAAGCCCCAAAATTATGGAATAGTCTTCCAAATAGTGTTCGGGACTCAGACACAGTCTCAGTGTTTAAGTCTAGGCTAAAAACCTATTTATTTAGCCAAGCATTTTTATAAATAGATTTGCCTTGGGTAAAGGAGCGGATCTGGGGAACTCATGGACGTAAAGTATTATGGTGAACTGGTATGTTTAGATGCTGTCTTCCTCACTCTCATTTGATCACTCAGGTTTGTTGACTGTGAGGTGATTGTTTGCTTTACATCTCAGGGAGCCCTCATGTTTGTGTTTCCTTCTGGCTCTCCATTTTAGTTATGCTGTCATAGTTACTGGGTGTTTGTCTTAATTTTGTTACTGTTTTACGCTATTATCAATATGGAACTGTTGTCAGAGTGTGAATCTGTAAATATTAAATGTTTTGCATTGTCACTTTAGTAAGTTTGTCCTTTTAGCATTTACAGAAAAAGCTCTGAAAGATCATGCACAATGGATTACGAGGGCTACTGGGATTTGCAGAAAGATTGTGTGCCACTTCTTCCATAGCTGGAAGAAGAGAGTAGCCTTGAAGGAAGCCCAAACAGAACTCAACCTTCCAGAGCACGCCATGGTGACAGACTGCTCAACACAATGGGGTTCCACTCAGAAGATGAACAAGGTTTCGAACACAACACATATCTGAGCAGGAGACCCAGTCCTTGAAGGACTAAGTCATCACTGATATGGCTGCACGATACAGTATATCGAAAAATTATCGTTATTGCGATAATGGTATACACAATATCTGTATCGCAAAGAGTTGCGATAAATGAATTTTAATTTGTGTGTTCAAATTTGACCAATCAGATGGGCCCTTACTAACTTTATACCCGCCTCCCAAGTAGGTGATATAATGCTATTGGCTAGACCTGGCCGAAAGGTGAACCTAGCGGCTCAGAGCAGAGAATGGAAAATAAATATGGCAGCAGTAGAGACAAGCGAGGAAAATCAGAAATCAGAATATCTGCTGAGGGTTTTAAGTCATTCATAGTGTTTTGAAGTCTAAATATTTGCAACTTCCTTGACATATAGCTTCTTTTTAGCCTGAATTAGATTTAATTACATCAGACGAATATCTATTACCTGTTTATTTTAGTATGATCATTACATATATAAATGATTAAAAAAAAATAGCCAATAATAATAATAATAAAAAAATGCATTTCTCTAGGGAAATGTTATAACGCAAGAAATATCGTTATCGCAATATTCAACAGCAATATTGCATATCGCATATTTTCCTAATATCATGCAGCCCTAATCACTGAGTTGATTGTGCGTAATATTATCACAGTGTTTTTTTTTACGGTAAGAATAGCTTGTAATAGATTTATAAAATGCAATGTTTTTAATTTCACGACATTCACCAGCAGCAGCCTGTAGCCCAAAGCATTGCAGCGATGAAGGATAACCCAGAACAGGATGCAGAAAATCCACCTGCAGCTAAAGCCAAGAAAAAAACCCTGGCCAGTTTCTTTAAGAAAACCACAAGCACAACATCAGCGGCATCATTTGATCCCATGGTGCAGTTTAGAGAAGCAGAAGCTGCTGAACTCAATACTTACATTTGCATGCCATGTGTAGATCATGAAGAAGGTCCACTAAAATGTCACAAAATAAACTTCCCTAGGCTATGCAAACTAGCACAGAAATATCTGTGCATACAAGCAACAAGCTCTGCATCAGAGAGAGCTTTTAGCACTAGTGGTAATATTGTAACAGATCATCCTGTATGAAACCAGACAAGGTTGACATGCATGTTTTTTTGGGGGCAAAGAACCTTTCAGTTGCTAAATAGAATGTTTTAGAAAGAGAATTTTATTCTACCAGTTGGCCATTTAAAATAACAACAAGAGTTACCGAGGTTTAAGTTTTATTGATAAACCACACTCCTATATCGAGTTTTCTTTTCAAAAGAAATATACAAAGTATATGTCATATTCTGCTTAAATGTCCCTGTTTTGGGACAAAATATAAGGATATAAACATTGGTATTTATTAAATTTATCTGTACTTTTTACTTTTTAATTTTATTTTAAAGTTAATGTAATGTAATTTAATTCAGTAATGTAAAGACGTTACTGTTATTTAATTTTGTACAATTTTGTTTTAATTTGAAAACATTGTTCATTTCTAGTTGTGGCTAGATTGCACTGTGTGTGGATTTTCCTTGATAACAAGCAAGTTGAGTCATACCACTTGTTTATCGTATCGAAATTGTAAATCGCTATTTTGACCTTAATAATCACAATGTGACATTTTTCCAAAATTGTGCAGCCCTAGCTTTAACAGTAAAACTGATTCGGTTTCCTCTCTAGTGAACACCAAGATTCTCCTGACTGCTAAATAGTTGCTGTCTCTCTCTTTCTCTTCTCCTGCATTTCTTTTTTTACTTTAGACTCCTACTTTAAGAGCTATTTCTTACATCATTTCTCTAATGTGATGAAGACATTGCATTGATGGTAAAAATATAAACAATCCTAATAATAGTCTAAGATGTGTGTGTCCACCTGCATATATTCCTCTCTGTGAACTGTGCTTGGTGTTTAAGAACAGAGGAAGTGGTAAGGCTGTAACAAACACATCTCATGCAGACAGTCATCAGTAGGACAGGATGGAGCTCCGTCCACTCTATGTGACTCTGTGTGAGTAAATGTTCTCTGTGTGTCTTCATTACAATGATTGGGGCTAAATTAAATTTCTAGTTAATAGGCTGAGAGTCCTGACACTGGATTTTGTGTGATTATTTATTTTTTCTGTAGCTAAAGTTTAATACAAAATTGAGCATGAGCAGCACATTCTACTTTTGTCCAGTGTATCTACATTTAGCCCCGGTGTATTTTCCAAGTAAAGTATTAGTCATTAAACAACCTTAAAGCTCTGCAAGTCTAAGTGTCCAAGGAGACAGTACTATAACTGATGCATTTACATTCTTTAAGACACAGAAAATAAACCGTGGATGAGGAGGTCTCATATAACGTGTGAAATAATGTAGGTACAGATTGATTTACATTTTCAGATGGAACTTCAGAGTTTGCAGACTGAAAATAGAGTAAAGTTTTTTTTTGCTCTACATTGTTTTGTAATTTCAAAAAGACACTTAAACAGGGAAACTGTTTATTGCTAACCTTTTTTGTGAATTTAATTTTGGGAGTTTAAATGAACAGGCTAAGATTCAGACATCAGGTTCTGTGTGATTATTTTATGATTCTGCAGTTCAGGATGTTGAATTCATAATAACAGCGAGTGCAGCTTTTGCAACCATCACATTTTACCCAATTTTAATGAGTACAATGTGAAATTTATGAAAATGTATTAAATCAACAATTGCATGCTGATGTCTCACATGTTGAGTTAATAATTTTAGCTGCCATTATCCATTAGAGGGAAATATTTGATTAGGATTTTATTTTTTATATTTCATAAAAAAAATTTATTGGTGATATTTCTGGACTCTAACATATGTAAAATGAAAAAAACATTTACTACTTTTGATTCCGTAGAAATATTTTAAAAGTCTCCAGGTCTTGTGTGACAGATCCTCCAGTGTGTGACAACAGATTGTGACAAACATACAGGACATCAACAGACTGAGTTTCTAAATGAAAGAGTTTTACATTCATTCATAGACAGAGCACTGTGTTTACACTTACATTTAGGCATTTGGCAGACGCTCTTATCCAGAGTGACTTACAAAAAGTGCTTTAAAGTTTATTACATCAGTGGATACTGTACATACTTACACTGGGTTAACTAGGTTAATAACTAAGTGCCATTAGTCCAACACAACTTGGAAGAGTTTTTTTTTTTTTCCAAGTACTGGAGAAACAGTTGCGTCTTGAGTCGTCGTTTAAGTCGTGTTAAACATCAGATCAGAGCAGATGCTGCTTTCAATAAATCTGTTAGAGATTAATTTAACATATATAGTGTAATAGCAGTTCACATTATACTAACATGCTGTTGAATTCCTCAGTCTGATTGGTCAGAAGGTGTTGATTTATTTTCTATAACAGCAGCTCTGACAATAGCACTGGTTGAAAGACAAAGCACAGGCTGTTGTCACACTATGTTTTCTTTATAAAGTAATATAGGGACAATTATAGTGAGCAAAACATGTTATTTAACAGACTTGAAACTATTTGTTTCTGTTATAAAACAGATAGTTTCATAATGGTTGATGTAGTTATAGTTTCTGTAAGGAGATGATAACTCTGGAACATTTACAGAGTCCTTAAAGTCAGTGCTTTGTAATGGTCAGTAATTTGTTCATCATGGAAAAGTCTTTATTTCACTGGATTTGGAGAGGAATGTACAGTAGATTAAGACAGATCGTTCTTTGCAGTTTCTCATGAACATGAATATTTTTTGCCGGTGTATTTTTTTGCAACTTTAGTTGTGAGAAACTGATGCTAGTGACTTTTAGTTGCTATGATGTTAGTGACAAAAAATTATTTATGGTTTGTGCCTTGTGGTTGTCATACAATATTAAACCTGACTATAAATGGTAAAAACTATGGGATTTCCATTAATATTCATATGGGTAAATGGGTTTGGTGTCCTTTGAGTGAATTTGGACATACCTTCTAAATCTTTAGTTTTTTATTGTTTTTATTTGACCTTATAGAACAATAATGCATTTCAAAACTATGAAATAACACATATGGATATTTAAAAACAACAGTCAGTTGTCATTTTTAGACATGAAGGTCAGCTGTTCTGGAACAGTATTGTCAAGTGCATTTGCAAAACCCATCAAGCACCATGATGAAACTGGCTCCCATGAAGAACATCCCATTAAAGCAAGACCAAACCGTATATGGTATAAACATATATATGGTATACAGTTAAAAAAGTCACATAGTCTAATATTTTGTAGGACCTCTGTTTGCTTCGATTATGGCACATGTTCACCTTGGCTTTGTTTCGATAAGCTTATGCAACGTCAGTTTCTCTTGTGTTGATGATGGAAGAGTTGGACTGCTGTGTAACATCTCGAGCACATCCCAAAGATTCTCATGGGTTAGGGTTTGGGCTCTGTGGTGACCAATCCATGTGTTAAAATTATATCTCATGCTCTCTGTAACACTCTTTCACAATTAGACCTAGATGAATCCTAACATTGTCATCCTGCATATGCCCGTGCCATCAGGAAAGAAATAATCCATTGATTATAAACCTGGTCTTTCAGTGTATTCAGGTTGTCAGCTGATCTCAGTTTAGGGTACATAACATTGCATTAATTTACCTCTTTTGTAACCCTGATGCACCCATCACTCCAGAGCAGGGAAAATCTGGATTCATCAGACCACCTGACCTTCTTAGACTCCCTAGCAAATGAAAGCAATGTTTTACCCAATTAGAGTCACTGATAAGTGGTTTTCTTAAGGATAAACAGCTGTTTAGTCCCAATCCCCTGAGTGTCTGTGCAGGTGGAAACTTTAGGTATTTTTGCTTACTTTTTAGCTATTAGACCATTAGTTTTATTGTTGTTTTTTAATGATCACAATTATATATAATATGATCTATATGTGTGTATATAATTATGTGTGTGTGTAAGTAAGCTAAGCTAGCAAAACTAGCAGGCATAAATAGGTTATGTTTAGGAAAATGGTATCAGATCGGTACGTGGACTCAAATAGTCGCCGATTCTGATGCCAGATTTTTTTGTGGTATCTGTAGCATTTCCGATACCAGTATCGGAATCGGAACAACCCTATATACATACATACATACATACATACATACATACATACACACATACACACACACATACACACACACATACACACACACACACACAATTTCTGACAATATCTGGCAATTATACACACACACACACACGTCTCCTAAAAAAGAAATAGCTGATATTTGTACAACAGGTCTAACAGTTGATGATCAGTTTGCACATCATTTTAAAGAATAAAAACACACTCTGTTCACTGACTGCTCACACGCTGGTCATCGCTCTTTTTAGCGTCAGCAACATTGACACTTCACCACCATTTTTCCACCACATGCAGAAACCAAAATTCTCTCCTCTATCTCTCTATCTATTTTTCTCTTCTTTCTTTTCATGAACACTGTTTCATATATGAGAACTTGTTCACCACGCACAATGACAGTATATTTTACAAAGGTTTTCCCAAATATTTCCTTCACCTTTCCCATTGAACTACAGTATAACTCACTCATGATTTTTTTGGTTATTTAAGCAGTTTTATTTATTTATTTGGTCGGGGTCTATGAAGCCTCAAACAGCTTTAATGGTGCTGTAGGTCTCTTGGCAGCCTCCCTGCTTTACTGGTAAGATTTTTTTTTTAGCTTTTTTTTTTTTTTTTTGCAAGTACATCTGTCCTTGTTGATGTGCCCACATGAGAACATGTCTTAAGCAATCAGATGAAACCAATAATGCAGCAAGAAAATCTAACAGAAACAGCAAATATTTATTGGGATTAATTGACAGGAGAATGATAATTAATTTTCAACATGAGTTTGAATGTGATTGTTTATTCCAGAGCATAGTCATATGGCCCATTTTGATTGCACATGCAAAATGTTTTTTTTTCCTCCCTAAACTGTTTTGATTTCTTTTTTGCTTGAATTACAGTATGTGGAAAAAGATCTGACAAGATATTTGTTTGTTTGTTTTAAAACCCGAAATTTTAACAGGGATCTACAGGCTTCTTATACCTGTTCAGCAATGTAGAGAAAGACTTTTTACACACCACTGTAATGCACATTATGAGCGATAAAAACATTCTACAAAACATACTACAAAAGCTGCTTGTAGTAAATCATCACAGTCTCATGTGTGACTTTCTACCTGCATTCTCTCTCTCTCTCTCTCTCTCTCTCTTTTTCTTTTTCTATGCATGCGCTGGGTGCAAAGAGAGCACATGGAAGGTTGTTTGTCATCCTGCCAAGTTCTGAAAGACTGCCACTTCTTGTTGATTACTAAAAAGTTAAACGTTTACAGTGAAAGGGCGAGCAGGGCACCATGTCCTTCGAGGCCGGTGGGGAGACTCTGTCTCTCCGGCATGGCTTCAGGTGTGTTTCAGATGACAGAGTACAGGCTGAGGAACTTCTGCTAGTGGTGGGAGAGCAGGTAGAGTTGCGAGAACATCATCTCTCCCTCCAGAATGAACAAAGTTTTTCTAAGACAAACCTCCTGATGAAACTACAATATGTGTGATAAAAACTGGAATATGTGTGAGAAGAACTGTTACCCCCCTGCCTGCCCTTGTGTTGTAAGTTGTAATCACAAATGTGTCCCCATTTATTAAAGATTAAGATTATAAAGGAGCTGACCCGCTTCAGGAAGTTCGTCAGGCCCATGAGAGATATCCCACTCGGGTGTACAGTAAGTGCTCCAATGTGTCCTGTCCTGTCTTTCCACCAGCAGATTTTAAACGACAAAGAAGGAACACTTGATATAAACTTCAGGGGGGTATTCTTCGTACGTCGCTTGAAACATCCGGGATGAACTGACACATCTAAGATGAGATCATCGTGCTAATTAAGACCTGGCTAAGTTGGTTCTTCGAGCACACCTGTTGTTGATGATTAGTATGGCCGGATTGAGTTGTCTAGGATTATTGCGCGTTCGTGCGTTGGTTTAAAAGGCGATATGCATCGACAGTAGAAACACTGATCACAAGCCCTTTGATTGGTTGACGAAATGACAAAAGAACAAGCTAATTTTTTTTTGTAACACCTGCGCTGAAATGCTCCCCCCCCCCACGTGTTATGCGCTGAAATGCTTCCCTGCCATGGATCCTCCCCTCCCACCACACACACATAATCACTATCAAATATTATATTAGAACATAATATGCACATATGTTTTACAAATTACATGAGACAATAAAATAAGAAATATGAAAAAAATATGTTGTATATGGAAAAATTTAAGTATGAATATTTTTTTAAAAAACATGTATACTTTTATATTGTTTACTTTATAATAAAATTAGTTTTGTCCAATTTTTCATTATAAAAAAATTATTTTTATTATACATATCTCTCGCTCTCTCTCTCTCTCTCTCTCTCTCTCTCTCTCTCTCTATATATATATATATATATATATATATATATATATCATATATCTATATTTGCATATTTATAACGAACCCCTGAAAAATAAATGTGTTACAAAATAAACATTATACAAGAATTTGAATTAATGGTCTTGAGGGCTGTCTCGTGCCTAGAGTTTATTATAATAATAGAAAACCTATGAATTTATGTTCTAATATAATATTTGATATCAATTATATATATATATATATATATATATATATATATATATATATATATATATTATGGCAAGACGTATATATGCATGCAAGATACTTTTCTTTCCCCACGTGAGTCAGTCCACGTCAGCGCTCTTTAACCAATCAGATGTGACCTCACCATTTCAACCAATCATAACCCGGCAGGAGCGCAGCCTTAATCCTGTTTACATGAAATAAACCTGCTACCGAGCAGGTTCAAGCTTACGGACATGTTGCTATGACAACAAGTGCGAGATGAGCATCGGAGAACGAAGCAATCCAAGATCAGGACAAATCCACAACAATCAAATCCAGCTAACTGAGTTAGCGACGTACGAAGAACACCCCCCAGGTCTAAAGAGGGAGGAGAATAGCTACACAGTTTTTGCCACCACAGAGCGGCTGAGGTGTTTTGAGTGCAGGGATGTTGGACATAAAAGGCTGAGCTGTCCACATGGAGCTGTGCAGCTTGGGAGTTCAGAAGGGAGAGTCAGAGCTTATAAAGGTCATCCCAAACACACCATCAACACAGGAACACACAACGCACCTGGCGCTGATACGAACACTGACATCACTGTAAACTACGCGAATGTAAAACAGTAATCAGCGTTGACAGTAACCCCATCCCAAATGCTGACCCCGCCCATTCAGCAGGAATGTACAGAAGCCACAGATCAGCACAAACAACACTGACATGTAAAAAATGCAATGCAGCTAAACCAAGGAAAGAAGGGGGGAGCTGTCTATCACATCTCTAAACGGAAAACCCGCAGTCACACTCTGAGCAGCACAGTGAAGGAGGCCACAGCACACACACGCATAGACAATGAGGAGCAAAACTCTTTTTAGAAACCATCTACAGATGCCTAACATAAAAAAGACGTTTAGTAAAAACCTTACTGCAAAGGGCCAGAGCAGTGAGAAAAAAAAAAGTAAATGTGTTAATACATTGCATGTGTGTGTATGTATGTATGGATGTATACTGTATGTGTATACATGTGTCTATGTGTGTATGTATGCTCAGTATATGTGTGTGTGTACTGTATATGAATGTACATAAAGTGAAAATGTAAATATTTTCTTTTCTTTAATTGCCTCACAATAAAGTGTGTATAAAACTCAAACTCTCTGTCGGTCTGTCTCTCTTACACACACAGTTTGATCTCCTTTTGA
This sequence comes from Channallabes apus, assembly GCA_030522415.1. Lineage (NCBI taxonomy): Eukaryota > Metazoa > Chordata > Actinopteri > Siluriformes > Clariidae > Channallabes > Channallabes apus. Next base: position 40,119,250 of record CM060108.1, read on the forward strand.
AACTCAGGAAGTTTCGAGGTTTTCACAGGGACTAGTGTGATGAGTATGTCTATTAATAAACTAAAATACATTGCTGTGGTATAAGGGGTACAGTGGGAGGCACGTCAAATAACTGTGTGAATGACGTGCGAATGGCGTTTGGCTGCCCTATGGACGCTGTGATCACCCCTCCCTTTCCTGCCAGAAAGGCGTGTCAAGATTTCACAGTAAACACACCCATTCAAGCCATATTTATTCATTTACCTGGTTCCACCACTAGATGGCACTTTGTTCTCAAGAACACGTTCACACAAGCCAGCAATTTAGCGGCGCTGAGTTGCAATCACGGTGGTGTAGTGGTTAGCGCCTTGCACCTCCAGGGTCTGGGTTCGATTCCTGTCTCTGTGTGCTCCTTGTGCCCTAAGCCTCCTGGGATAGGCTCCAGGTCCCCCGCGACCCTGAATAGAGGATAAAGCGGTATAGAAGATGAATGAATGAATGAGTTGCAATCATGTTAACTGAAGCTATCAAACTACAGAGATGAAGATGGCGGCTTAATGGACTATTCGCGGTAAGTGGTGTTTTATTTTATAAAATGTGTTTGGGGTATTTCACAGTTTATTTCCCAGTTTATATTTTTATTGGCCATTTTGAAAATCACTGGCAGCAGCAGCAGCGGTCAGATGTGACTTTAGAGAACTTAATGTTCTGTTTACCAAGTTTACTATCAGTGTCACAAGCTCACAGTGTCACTCCACTTTAACTCAAAAAGATTACAAAAACGTCGAAAATACTATTAATGTCCCTATTACAAAAGCTGCACTACCCGATGAAGAGTGTTTGTGTTCTCTGTTATAGTTTGGCTTCAGAGATGAACTAATTCTCATATACGACTGTTATATCGCTTAACTTATTTGTATGAGAAGCGCATTAAGTAAATTCTTGGTTAATTTAATGCAGACGATAATACAGTCAGTCACTGTTTAACACTAACAAAGTTCAATGTTTAATATTAGCAAGGTTTATTTACATTCCAGAATTCCCCAAAAAAGTATTTTACACACTGTTGTAAATAGGTTTATTAATATATTTTATATTTATTAAAACTAGATGTTCTGTAAAGTTTATTTATCTTTGTCTTCACTTTGTTTGTCTTTAAGCAGAGCTCCGCTGTGGAGGATCAGGGGGTCAGACGGGTGAGCTACTGGAGGAGCCTGAACAAGCTGTTGAGGGAGCTGTAGGAGGGATGACGTCACAGTGCAACAGCTTTAGAATGATGTTTGGTCAGGTCTACTGTATATTCTGAACATAGAACTGCAAAGCGTCTGATACAGTACTTTGGGGGAAACAAAGACTTAAACTGTTCCATCTTTAATAGTTTTTAAAATGGATATTTTAATATACAGTAAAAGAACTAGATAGAGACTGATAAGCATCTGGTGTTATCCAGCTATTTTATTGACCTTTAAGCAAAAATGCATGTATTCACCTGTTTTATACAAATTACTGTTTTTCCTTTGACTAGTTTTGGAAGAATAAATTACAATTTTAAAGTCATGTGTGCGTGTTTTAATTGTTGGGGGATTGTTTGGGTATTTAAAAAGAACATTTACTTGAACCAACAACTTCAATGGGCAAAAAATGGGAGAAGACTTTGTTTTAAATGACCATTATTAAAAGCGCTATATAAATAAAATTGAATTGAATTGAATTGAATTAAATAGTTTTAAATAGTTGGTGTAATCGGTAATAATATTAATAATTATTATTGTCATAGAAACAAATGAAAACAGTTAAACACTTGATCATATGTATCTGTGCTAGTTTGCGTTTGTGATTATGTGACCCGGAATAATTTTTTCTCAGTATAAATAAAATTTTGGGTTTTAAGAACTCCATCAAAAGAACAAAGACAAACTTAGGAGGAGTGGAAGGTGAGAAACCTCAGTGGAGAATACGGAGTATGACATGGTGGTAATTGCTCTGTGTGTGTGTGTGTGTGTGTGGGGGTTTTTTTTTGGCGGGGGGAGGCGTTCTTTAGACTTGTCTGTGCGCAAATGTGCGTTAAAGCCAATGCAGAAATGCAGGAGCGCACACAGACACATCTCTCCATCCACAAATGCTTTAACTGTTGTCTTGTAAATCGTTGATTAAACCTATGAACACGGCTGTTCAGCATCAGTCGTAAACACAATCGTAGTGTCTGTTTTTGTCCTTAATTAAAAGACATCAATACGTTAATAATTTACACAATGATAACATTGTTTATTTTGCGGAATAAGGTAATAAGCAATATTTAAAATAAAACAAACCAGGAAGTAAGTGTTTCATACGTTAAAGTGCTGTCTACAACCAAGTGCCCTAACAATCATAGCAACAGTGTACAGAGTGTGTGTGCTGGGGGGGGGATTGGAAAATGAATGAGGATACTCATTTACAAGACAAAAGACAGTCAGAGGTGTCAATGCGCATCTCCGCTTTGTTCTTCAGTGTGTGTGTGTTGGTGTTTTAGGTTCATAGGGATGCATTCTTAAATTCAGTCTGTCTGAATCTTTATAAACGCCAAGTTGGGAAAATCATCTTTAATAAAACGACAACAACAATTAAACACTTGATCATTTGGGTCTGGTATTTTGTGCTTAAGTGACCCTAATTATTTTTTCTTAGTTTTCTTAAAACTTCATTAAAAGACAAACTTAGGAGGAGTGGAATGTGAGAATGTACTGACTCCCCCACTACTGACTGTTAGATGATCCTAAGACGGGTTCTTTCGACCTGCCGGCGTGCAAATGTGTTTGTGTTAAACCCAGCTCAGACAAACCTCATGAATGCAGGAGCGAGCGCACACACACACACACACACACACACCGGTGGCACTTTAGCCATTATGGCTTCAACATGTCTTGTAAATAGCTGATTAAACCTATGAACAGTTTAGTTCTTTTAGTATTGTTTTCAAGTGTGAATGTTTAACCAATTTTGTTGGCGCAACTTAATGTTCTTAGGTTCAGTCAAATTAATTGTACTGTATTAGGTTCATTTAACTTATTTACTACCGCTGCATCCAACATAATTTAATACTGTTAACATAAATTAATAGCGTTGGTACAACAAATTTTTCAGTTGTAAATTAAGTTGATCCAACTCAAGTAAATTTTAATTTCAAGCCGGTCAACAGAATTCGGTGAAGGAAGGAAGCAGACAAATGGAATAAAACGGAGATTTTTATTTTACACCAGAAGCAACTTACAAATGAGGTCTCAATTTGAAAAGATGTACAAAACATAAAACACCACAAATAAGTATTAATCATAGAAAAAAATACTAAACACCAACAGAAATGTTTTGTACTTTATAACTGTAAATGACTTTTAAATATCACCGTTAGATACGGTTGGTCAGGAAACTCCTGAAGTCAGATGCAGACAGGACAGTTTTCAGAAAAAATATAGATAGATATTCAATTAAAATTCATGATACTTAATTTAGCAAATGAAAAATATTTATACTTTGTTCCTCCCGCTTCTCATGAGAACAGACTGAAACCAGAACCGAACTGAAGATTAAGCACGCGCATATAACCGTCGGTATTTTAAGTGTGATTAAAAATACAAGAAATAGCTTAAACCAAAATAACGTGACTAAACATCGCTAAACAGCAGGTGACATTTATGTTCAGTATTTCGTTTCTCTATTTAGAAAGATGGGAATTAATTCCTGCTTACCTTTTCCACACACCCGCCGAACATATGCCTTCTCAAACAGTGTTCTGTTCTCGCAATATCTTCTTGCGATGTTTGCTCTGATACTTCCGGTTTTCATATTGACAAGATCTCGTGGGTTTATCTCAACATGATTGAATCTAGTGCATGTTAAGTTGTTGAATTTCATGCAAATACAACATAATTTATTCATGTTTATCTTGGAAACATGAAATTATTATGTACAAAACACGTATTACATTTTAGTACATTTAACAGGTAGCCATGTTCATTTTTTTGAGTGTACAGTACATAGCCCGCATTTGTATTCCGTACCTACAACAACCGGTATAGATAAATTACAGATGTTACCATGTCTTTAAGGATTATTAAGGATGTCGTGAAAAATATTGCAATAAGTAGTTAAATTAATTAATTAATTAATTAAAAATAGCATAAGCATCATGGGTTGTGTATTGAGTGATTTAAATCTGTTTTATTAATCGTTTTTTCCCTCTTTTTACCACAACATCTATTTATTTATGAAACTATGTGGACATAAGTTATGTTATATATTGAACATAGTATACGGCTGCTTGGACACTGCAGTTAACTGTGCCAGTCAACTTTAGAAAGCGCAAGGGGGCATTTATGGGGCGGGGCATCGTTAACCGCGTCATCGTGGGGGATCACATTCCGTGCACGGATCGCGCATGCTCCTGTCATGGACCTGTCATGCTCCAGGCGGCTGTTTGACGTGGCTCCCACTGTATGAGCCACATGTATTAGGTTACATGCTGATGTAACCTAATACTTTGTCTAACATATCAAATTGAAAGTGGTACAGTACAAATTATAATTTCGGAAGGAGGAGTCGAGACAGCAATCACACCACTACTGAAAGAAGAAGTGTGTATTTAAACTGTCAGTAAATAAAATAAAAGTTTCAAACTTGCAATCAATGGAATCTATATAGAACACAATCAGGCCTGTTTATACAAGTAAAGAATATTTTCCTCAGACCAGTTCAAAGAAAATCCTCTGTCCCCTTTCCTTCCCTGGGTTTAAAGTCTGATCCTTTCAAGAAAAAAAATTAGAGGGGAAAGAAATTAAAATAATCACTTGACTCAAAGGAAAAAATATCTATAACCCGGGTAGCTTTAAATCCTGTTCACTCGAGCTTTCCAAAATATGTGGTGTGTTGTATTCTCTTATCTTTATCCATGGGATGATGATGCTTTAAGGGTGCTGAATTTGCTCTGCAACACTGATTACACACAAGCGGCTCATCATCCGATTATCCAAAGTAGACTCAGGAAGTACTCAGCTGCAGAAAACTAAACAAACCAACCTGCATAATGCTGAGAATTTATCACTAATTAACATTCACTTTATCTGAATTGAAAACATATTAACTTATGTTAGAAGGTAATTCCAGGAAAAACATACCCACAATTGTTTTAACAATAATTTTTTTTCCACCTTTTTGTTTTTATCCATCATAAGTTAGTTGTCAAACATACCTCATACTATAAATCTTTAATTAAATACACGTGTAAACATATAACAAAAAACAATTCACTCACCAGAGTTTCTCGTAATAAAGAAAGAAAAAAACACCTCCTCCCCAACTCTTTGGAAATTAACTTGAGATCTATTTTCCAACTCTTTCTCAACTGCTTTATTTTAAGCAATTACACTCTAAACATATGTTTCTCATGCTGTCTAATTCGGTAAAATGGCTCCTTCTTTTTCTCTTAATTGTTTTTTTTCTCATGATGGGGAAACACCCCCTAGAGGAGAATAATAGTTACTAGCCCATTTTTCTTTCAAACAAAGAGTTATACTTACTCATCTTCTATACCGCTTAATCCTGATTCAGGGTCACAAGGGCCTGAAGCCTATCCCAGGAGGCTTAGGGCACAAGGCGGGGTACACCCTGGACAGGGTGCTAATCCATCGCAGGGCACACACACATACACACACTACAGGCAATTTGAGAACGTCAATTAACATAATCTGCATGTCTTTGGACTGTGGGAGGAAACCCACCAAGCACGGGGAGAACATGCAACACACAGAGCCTAGCCGGGAATTGAACCCGGACTCTGGAGGTGCAAGGCGACAGTGCTAACCGGTACACCACCGTGCCCCCTACTAAGAGTCTTATAACTACCTTAAATTTAATGGGGTTACACTGATAAGAGCTGCGCGATTAATCGTCATTAACGATTAATTCGAATTTATGGTTTACTGTATGTCGATGTTGAAAAGCGAAAATTGATTTTACAATTTCACTTTCTTTGGCACAGCGAGCTTCCATAGTCGAGCAACGCCCTCACACCTGCTTAAAAGCAAGTAAAAATAGCAGCTACATTTTTCCACTGTGTCTCATATGATAAGCAGGGGCCTCGATGAAAAGATATTACTGATGCTGGGGCATGTTACATCACTAAAGACATTGTGCCCATATACACAATTGAAAGGCCTGGATTTATTCATATGCTCAAAATAATCGATCCCCGATATGAACTTCCAAGTTGAAAATATTTGTCAGAAGATGTCTTCCCTAAGATATACAATGCATGCTACACATGAAAAGATAAAAGAAAAAAAACTTTAGGAAGCTTCTTCACAGAGAAAGTGACACCTTCCCCACAGTCGGAGGCAGACAAAATTGAAACTGCTGACATCCTACTTGTTGTCCCCAGATACAGACAAAGACACTGATCCACTTCATGCAACATGAGGCAAACTTTCCAAGGCTTGGTAATTCCTATTCCTGCTACAAGTGCCCCATCAGAGAGGCTCTTTAGTATGGGTGGGGGTATTGTAACATGCCACAGGGCATGTCCCAAGTCTGATGCAGTGTACAGGCTTGCCTTCCTTGCTAAAAACATGCTATCAGGTACCTGTTTGATTTCATATAGCATGGACTGTAAGTTCCATGTTGAACTGGTTTACAAAATAGTTTTTCTTTAGGGATTTGTTTTTTATTTATTTTATTTACTTCAGATATTTATGTAACTTATTTAAAAGTATCTCACATCGTACTCCATTTGATGTCAACCATTTAAAAATGTTTTTTTTTTTTTTGCGTCATGCTGTTTTTGTCTTGTCATTTGTATTTTTTGTTCTGGAAGCTCCGTCACTAAAACAAATTCCTTATACGTGCAAGCGTACTTGGCAATAAAACTCTGATTCTGATTCTGATTCTTAAAAAAGTGATTTTTAGTTAAGTCTATGGTTTGCACTTTGCAATTCCCTCATATCTTGGTAAAAACTTTATTTTGATAGAATAACCAGAACCTGTAAAGACTAATGAAAGTTTGCACTTTATTAATCCCAAAAAGATTATGTTGTTGTAGTGGACATGAAAGAGTTAATGTGTTTTGCTTATGTTACATGTTCGTGGTGGAGAGTCACAGGTTACGTTGAATTGGGAATATTAATCACCTGTTCATGTAAAGAGGGAGAAGGGGGTGAGCAGGGACGATGTATTCTTTGTTGACCAACATATTACAACTTTATACAACAAAACTTATACCATCCGTCTCTATAAATCAGAATATAGAAGACATTTTGCCTCACTGATGTTTTATTGTTGCGTCGTTGATGAGTTCTTGTTTTAGCCTTTTAGCGGCGTTTGATAACTGCAGAGTAGCCGCTACAGTTGTATTGATTTTTTTTTTCTAAAAAAAAAACACGGAAACTTGTTAGCGAAAGTAAGTTTGCATTTTGCACTTTTAGTAAAAAAAAAGCAATTCATTTGTCTGGTTATATTGTTTTTGCTCAAATAAAAAAAATCTATCCTAAAGTCTCTAAAAAAAATTTTTTACAAACAAAAATAGAATTTTCTCTCAAAAAATTGGAGATTCAATTCATAGGACATATCACCCAGCTCTAATTGAGGTTACTTCAGATTTTTGTTTTGCTGACGTTTCAGGATGTCTTTTATTTATTTTGTTTCTCTCCCTACTTTTAGTGCTGATGGGACTCATCATTCATTGCATACTAACAGGTCAGTCTTATAATTTGCTCTATATATGTGTGTGCATATAATAATATATATAATATATTATAATAATACAAATAATAATAATAATAATAATAATAATTTACAGATTAGACTTTATTCAGATTTTTGGCTTAAGAACATTATACTTCCTCAGAGTCTAGATCAGCTTTACACACAGAATCAGTGACACCTTAGACCAATAGCTTTTAATATAAATGCATACACACAGAGTGACACTGATCTCCAATGCATGGTCTGTGATTTGTGCAGCTTCTTCTGTCCAGTTTTTAATCAGTTGTCGTAATATGGCTGTCTCATATTCCAGTCTGTTTGCGTGTGTGTGCATGCCATTTTCTGTTGTGTGCAGAAGCTTTAAATTTTATAAATAAGGCCTGAGATAAGCTAAAATCAGCAAAATGCTGCCTTCTGGTTTGAACCTCATTTTGTTTCTGTCCCTTTAATACAATTTAATACAATTTAATAATAATGATTAATAAGTGAAAAATCTATTACTGTAGATCCCTATCCCAGCAGGACAGTGTGGAGTGTGCAGGATGTTAATCATTATTAATCCACTAGCTGTTTCTACAGTTTCCTATTCAGCTCTCGCTCTTGATGCCTAGGGGAGGTAGGACGCCGAGAAAATAAATTAGGAAAATAAAAAAGAAGGAATGTTAATATAATAAAGGCTGTCACTGATTACTACCAGGGGGTGAACTGTGTATAAGAATGAGGCAAACTCGTTCAAAATTTTTCAAAGTAAAATAGCATGTTGAATTATATGAACTGAATTAAAATAATGATAATTATAATAAATATACAGTATAAAAATTTTTTTGATCTGAATAGAAAAACTGCTTACAGCATTTATAATGCTTGAAATATTCGGCATTTAACAAGTCAATGGAAAAATATTGACCATACTACTGTAAGTATTAAAAATGGCATCTTCACGATTTTTTAACCTCGCAAATTCAGGTCGTCACATCCGGGATATCATAAGAAGGGCAATAGATTGCCAATTGCTGTCCTCTGATCCTTCTCACTGTACAGTGTACTTTGTAGGGAGCTGCTTGTGAATTGAAATGCAGCACTTCTAACTAACTGGCTGAGCTGACAGTTGTATGTTTTTGTCGATCTCCAACATAAATTCTTATTTCTTAAACTTCAAGCGAATTACACTTTTTGTATATCAGATATTTCTGTCATCATCATGTACCTTTAACCTTCACTTTCTTGCTCCTTTGCTACCATGTGTCTCCTACTTTGTGTGGTATCACACACAGGCTTACGCAGGGGATTTGTCTTTCACACGTGATTGCGTGATGATTCACTTCTTACAAGTGAAATATCAGCTGATTTATATTTTACTGTTAGACTTCATTTTCCATTGGACTTTTCGTGCTCACGAACTAATTTGGTGTTGAACTGAAAACTATAAAATGTGCATATAGTCACTCATATAATTATACTGTAGTGCGTGCATGCACACACTGTAAAGAACATACTGTAGAATTAACAATAATTTACTGGCAAAAAAATTGCCAATAAAATCCTGTAAAATAGCCGTTAATTGCTGTAAAATGGATTACAGTATAATACTGCTTAGCAATTTACAATAAATTGATGTTTGCAGAATACAGTATTTTATAATTTTTTTTTAAAGGATTATAAAATTAAACTTGTAAAAAGGCATTACAGGTTTTTTTTGTAATTACGCTAAATTACAGTACTTACCTGGCAACAAAAGTTGCCAATAAAATCCTGTGAATTCAACAAAAGCCAAGATGTAGCTGTAACATTTTTACTATGAAATTCCTGTAAATAATTATTTTAACTGTGAACTGTACTGTGCTGTGAACTGTAACTGTACTTTACTATTATACTGATGTAAATGCATTAAAACAAAGATTTTGAAAAATAATCACTCAAATTCAAAGCTGTTGTAAGTAACCTGTTTACTAACGCTGACACCTGACAACACTTCAGCACCGTCGTCATGACATTAGGTTTTTACCTTTTAGCTCCGTGATGTTTCAGCTTGCCTGACAAAACAATTAATGAAAAAAAGAAATTAACGACATATTCCTTTACAAAATATACTCCAGGTTTCAGAGAAACTCATCCAACGATGTTAATATTTAAATTTTTCAACAGCAAAGACAACTGAGCACTTCATGTAACGTTAATTTTGTCTCACACGCACTTCCATAGCAATGCTGTTCCTGCCAAACTACAAATACTCTCTAGAAAATAAAGTCAAATAAAGCTAACAAACTGTAGCATATATCAACATTAACATGACGATAACAATTTACCTTTTAGTTTAGGCTGCTTTCTGAAATGGCGCGCATCGTATTTCTCCTCCTCGCCTGAAGCAACAGATAAATAAAGTTACAGTAACTAAACATCCCATTACAAAGTAGCTAAATATAACGTTTAGAGGGAATATCCTGATAAAACTTATATAACGTTATATAAGTTTTATCAGGATATTCCCCATATATATGAATTACTTTACATTAAAAGAAATAATTAATACTTATTGAAGTAAATTTAATTGAACTTCTTCAGCTGTTGTAGCTGTGCTTCAGTCCACCAGATTTTAAACCATATCAGCCCGCGCAATACCATAATGCAACAGCACAGGAAATTCTTGTAAAAATATTTAAGATACAGTGAAAGCACCTCCTACCTGTAAATGAATTACAGCTAACAGTGAAATATACAGTTAACACTTGTAAAATCCTGTATAACCCATAATGCATTGCAAATTACAGCAATAAATTGTAAAATGGCAAAACGGTAATTTTCTGTATAATTTTGCTGTAAAAAATACACCAATTTGTTACAGTGCAATTAGAAAGTGCTCAGCAACCGTGTCGCCTGTTTTTTCATTAACCCTGTAAAAAGGATGCAATATATATTTACAAACCGGATTCCAAAAAAGTTGGGACACTAAACAAATTGTGAATAAAAACTGAATGCAATGATGTGGAGATGGCAAATGTCAATATTTTATTCTTAATAGAACATAAATCATGGAACAAAAGTTTAAACTGAGAAAATGTATAAATTTAAGGGAAAAAATGGTGAATCAAAATTTCATGGTGTCAACAAATCCCCAAAAAGTTGGGACAAGGCCATTTTCACCACTGTGTGGCATCTCCCCTTCTTCTTACAACACTCAACAGATGTCTGGGGACCGAGGAGACCAGTTTCTCAAGTTTAGAAATAGGAATGCTCTCCCATTCTTGTCTAATACAGGCCTCTAACTGTTCAATCGTCTTGGGCCTTCTTTGTCGCACCTTCCTCTTTATGATGCGCCAAATGTTCTCTATAGGGGAAAGATCTGGACTGCAGACTGGACATTTCAGTACCCGGATCCTTCTCCTACACAGCCATGATGTTGTGATTGATGCAGAATGTGGTCTGGCATTATCTTGTTGAAAAATGCAGGGTCTTCCCTGAAAGAGATGACTAGATGTTGTTCTAGAAGCTGAATATATTTTTCTGCATTGATGGTGCCTTTCCAGACATGCAAGCTGCCCATGCCACACGCACTCATGCAACCCCATACCATCAGAGATGCAGGCTTCTGAACTGAGCGTTGATAACAACTTGGGTTGTCCTTGTCCTCTTTGGTCCGGATGACATGGCGTCCCACATTTCCAACAAGAACTTCGAATCGTGACTCGTCTGACCACAGAACAGTCTTCCATTTTGCCACACTCCATTTTAAATGATCCCTGGCCCAATGAAAACGCCTGTACTTGTGGATCTTGCTTAGAAATGGCTTCTTCTTTGCACTGTAGAGTTTCAGCTGGCAACGGCGCATGGCACGGTGGATTGTGTTCACTGACGATGGTTTCTGGAAGTATTCCTGAGCCCATTCTGTGATTTCCTTTACAGTAGCATTCCTGTTTGTGGTGCAGTGTCGTTTAAGGGCCCGGAGATCACGGGCATCCAGTATGGTTTTACGTCCTTGACCCTTACGCACAGAGATTGTTCCAGATTCTCTGAACCTTCGGATGATATTATGCACAGTTGATGATGATAACTGCAAAGTCTTTGCAATTTTTCGCTGGGTAACACCTTTCTGATATTGCTCCACTATCTTTCTGCGCAACATTGTGGGAATTGGTGATCCTCTACCCATCTTGGCTTCTGAGAGACACCGCCACTCTGAGAAGCTCTTTTTATACCCAATCATGTTGCCAATTAACCTAATTACTGTTAATTGGTCTTCCAGCTCTTCGTTATGCTCAAATTTACTTTTTCCAGCCTCTTATTGCTACTTGTCCCAACTTTTTTGGGATTTGTTGACACCGTGAAATTTGGAATCAACATATTTTTCCTTTAAAATTATACATTTTCTCGGATTAAACTTTTGATCTGTCATCTATGTTCTATTCTGAATAAAATATTGACATTTGCCATCTCCACATCATTGCATTCAGTTTTTATTCACAATTTGTTTAGTGTCCCAACTTTTTTTGGAATCCGGTTTGTATAATCACACCGAGATTTTTTTACTGTTGCACTTGATGCAACATAAAGGCCATCTAAAGTTACAGTGTGATCTAAAATCTTACTTCTAGCTGAATGCGGTTCTATGACTAAAACTTCTGTCTTATCAGGATTAAGCAGTAGGACATTAATTAGCATCCAATCTCTTATTTCCTGTACACATTGCTCAACTTTAGTGAGCTGGTTTTTCTCATCTGATTTAGATAACTGTGTGTCGTCAGCATAACAATGAAAACTAATATCATGTTTACGGATTATGTTGCCCAGAGGAAGCATGTAAAGGGAACCATGTACACAAGCACACACACAAACACACAACTTGTTCATACGTTGCTAAACACATCCACTATGGCAGCGGCTCAGTATGTCGTGTCACAGGTGTGTCTCTGACACTGTATTCTCCCTACTCAGACAGAAACACTGCTGAGATGCTGTCATCCTCCAGCTGCACACAGAGACACTGCAAAGTCTTTTGCATAATGAATAAATTATACAAAGTAATTAGCATTATTTGGATGACACTATTGTAAACAGTACATTATTAAAAAAAAAAAAAAAAGTAAATCAGTTAAAAAGTCTTATAATGAAGCTTTTGCAGTAAAACAATGCTCTTTGTTTTTCAGTGAAATTAAATGGGGTTTAGTGTACTATAATCAACACCTGCACATACTGTACTGTAAATCTTATTGATATAATCAGTTTCATATCAACATGGTAAGGTTAACTTAGTTGAGAAGGGCTGTATTTAAAGGGCTGTTATTAAAGTTATTTACATTACTACTGTATTGTTTATTCCTTGTAAACACCACAGTATTATATTTACTTATTTACAGTGTATAAGACCTAACACACTGTAGTTAAAGCACAGATAGTGTAGAAGATGTGAATTGTCAGTACAGTGAGATGCTTATTTAGTGTCGAGTCTGTATTTAAAATTGTGATCTACATTTACTTCATCAGTAGTGATTGTTGTGTGACAGAGTTTAATCATTTACATGTCAGCAGATTTACTGTATCTACACACTCAGTGGGAACAAACGTGGAATTTAATTTTTAAATGTTAATATTTGATTAAGTAATATAGATGAAGTTGTGTATTTATTTCAGTTTATCTCCCTTACAGAGATTAAACCTGTGGTGATTATAAAGCCTGATACACAAGTGTACAGAGGAGAGACAGTGACTTTCAGGTGTTACATACAGACAGGAGGAGACACTGAGTGGACATATAAGTGGTATAAGAATAATAACACACAGCTACGAGACACAACACAGGAGTTTAGTATCAGCTCAGTTAGAGACTCTGACGGAGGTAAATACACCTGCAGAGGGACGAGGAGAGACTCTCAGCTCTCACAGATCAGTGATGCTGTTACACTCTCTGTATCAGTTGAGTGTGTGTGTGTGTGTGTGTGTGTGTGTGTGTGTGTGTGTGTGTGTGTGTGTGTGTGTGTGTGTGTGTGTGTGTGTGTGACCGCTCTTTTACGTGTCCTCATTATGTACATTTATTTATGTGTTTGTCTGTAAGGTGGCGACACGACACTGATTTATTCACTTTTAGACAAAACAAGTTTACAAAATATTATTTCTAAAGTTTCCCAATATGTCTTTCAGTACAGATTTGCATTTTGTGTTCTATGTTCCCTAAATAATTTTTACTTATAACAATTATATAATTAAAAATTATAAATTAATATATAGAGATTAGAGAGTTACATCATCACATAGCAGTTATTGTCTGACTCTCACTTTGATATTATTGATGCTTTACATTTTATATCTCCACAGATTTTCATCCTCATCATTTAAATAACTTAAACATTCATAAACACTGTGACTTTAGTCCTGATGTGTTTAGTGTCGTGACTGAGAGAGTAATAGTGTTTTACTGTAGAGGTGATTTGTGTAGTAAAGACTACTTCACATTCTCATACTGTATTTAATCTCTAACAGAAAAACCTCAACCTGTGATCACATCAAGTCCTGAAGGAGACGTCCTGACAGGAAACTCAGTGACTCTGACCTGTACACTGAATACACAGACTACTGGATGGAAGTTTTACTGGATCACACCCACACGGTGGACTGAGACTGAGACTGAGACTGACACAAACTCCTACACCATCACATCAGTTAGTGTCTCTGATGGAGGTCGATACAGTTGCTATGCTGGAAGAGGAGACCCAGTCTACTACACACACTCCAGTAATGATCTCCAGTTAGTAGCTACTGGTGAGTAAGAGACTTTCTGTTAAGTGATTCTGTACAACACTGAACATATAAACACCATGTGATCAGCATCACAATACAGTAACATTTACACAGTTAGACACAGAGAAGTGTTTCCTGTAGATGATTGTATTAAAGTTAAAGAGAGACAGTGTGAGCACGGCTGAGCAGCGCCGGTGTGAGCTGAGCTGGAAATCAAGTGGAACAACACCAGTTTAGATTTAGTGGAAAATGTCACAAAAACCTGTAAAACTCTTTTAATAAGCTGCTGAGAGGCTGTTTAATGGTCTGTTGTCTTTTCTGTCAGATTAAACCTGATTTGTGACAGAGAGATTAGAGAGTCAGTGTCTGAGTTATAAACAGCTCTGTGTGTGTTTGTGTGTGAGTGTTTGTGAATTTGTGTGTGTGTGTGTGTGTGTGTGTGTGTGTGTGTGTGTGTGTGTGTGTGTGTGTGTGTGTGTGTGTGTGTGTGTGTGTGTGTGTGTGTTGGTGAGATGATCTCAGTTGTCCTCACTATACAATTGCTCAGTATTCTCTCTATAGTCTCTCTGTAAAACATGCTGATGATGTGAGGAGGGAGATGAGATTTTCTGCTGATTTATCACCTGCTCTGAAGAGTTCAGCAGCGCTCACACCTCTGCAGTCATCCATGTCCTCTGGTTGTGTCAGGTGGTGATGATCATGGAGACAGTGATGTCACTGATGTACTTGCTGATGTAGATAGTCACTGATGTCATGGTCTCCTCCAAGTTAGTGGAATCACCATCAGTTACAGTCTCCATGAACACGTGTCAGTCAGTGTGATCTAAACAGTGTTAAGCTGCTTAATCTTGAAAATCACACAGGATTAATCCTCTTCTGTGGTGGCTCAGAAGGGAAAAGGACACCTTTCCTATCTGCAAGTTGTGGTAGGAATTCAGTAAAGAGTCTCAGAACACGACTAGAGATGATCTGGATAAGCAAAAGCAAAATGTTTATTACTTCGCAGGACTTCTTTGTAGTATCACATTTTTTTTAATTTTCACTACATTTCCCTCCTTTTGTCTTTAAGACAACATAATATAAAGTTTTAACATGATTTTTCCAAGCCAGAGAGAGAATTACTGAATTTGACATACACGTACTGTACTGTATATATTTAAAATAGACATCAGTCAAAAGTGTTTTTTCTGTAAGGAACAGGCTCTTTTACATTTCTGCATTGGGAAATATAAAGGTTAAGTTACTTATTCAGACAAAACAATCTTACTCCCATACATGAATTATGATTTTTATCCCTGTGCCTTTTAACACCTGCCTAGATATTCGTTCTACATGACACCACTTAAGTTAGTCTAATCCACAACATATTTAAGGCATTCTCACATTTTTCACATTGTTTCTACAGCAGAGGTTTTTCATATCAATCAAACTGTGTTTCAAGGATTCATACGTAGGCTTGTCTTTGCTATGTTGTTTATTCACTAAATAATACAAGAATCTTCCATTTTCCTCCATGACGGCACATTGTCCTGTGTTCCTCTGCTGCAGTTTGAGTTCGGTTACTTTACCAAATTTCTCACTGAAGATGATCGCTGTTCTTGCTCACATGCACATGTCTGCTCCCACACAATGTGCTAAGGAGTGATCTTGGTAAGTGATAAACACTTGGAGTTTTGTCATCTATGTCCAGGTGTGGATTTTAGTCTGTAGCTGTTGAAAGTTGAACGGTGATACCCATTCACTCATGGAGATTGTCTCTTCATCAAGTGATTTCACTAGCTGACACTGCATCTTTTCGGTCAGTCTGGTGGTTAATCCCCTGTGGCCCGGCATGATGCAACACCCATGCAGCACAAGGACACAGATGAACGCTGCGACCGGGGGTTCGAAATACTCTGTGCCCTATGTTTCTGTTTTTCCTGCACTGTTTGTCGACTCAGTGTTTTAAGGCGATGCTCTTTCTCCTAGTCGCCCCTTGTTGTCAGGCTCTGCTTCAGGCACTCTTTTGCAACGGCTGGCGTCTATCCATGTGTCTTTTTCGGCAACCTTCACGGCGGTCTGCATTGTCTGCAAGATCTGGAATGGACCCAGCCACCTTTTAGCTTTCCAGCTTTTCCTCCTGAAGTCTTTCAACATGATCTAGTCTCCTTGTTTCAGGTCGTGCAGGCCGGCCTGTATGGGCTCAGGAAGAGCATCTTTAACCTGTTTATGGACTACAGACAAAACAGAGGACAGGTTTGCACAATAAGCCAACAATTTATCCTTACATTCATCCATCAGTTGACTTGAGGATCCTGGAGGTCCTGTGCCTGTGGACCTGCCAAACAGCAACACTTTGTCAATTTGTTGTAGTGTGCCATTATCTCTCTCCACTGCTTCCTCACTGGCTGGGTGATGAGCACAACATTGTCTTAAATCAATGCTCAAGTATTCACTTACAGTACTTGTTTCAATGCATGATTAACGAATGGAGTTCTATTGTCTCTGCAATTTTATCTGACATTACCCACCATGGAGTGATTTCTGTATCTTTAACTATTTGTGACAAACTATTAGTGCTTTAGCTATTTGTGACAAAAATAGCCCTACTTCCAGGAGGATGACATTCCTACAAGAGAGAGGTTTTGTGTTCCCCTTTTTCCTTACCTTGTGTAAGTGTAGCTTTTCAAACTTAGCTGAGGTGCTGGAACTATGGAATTTAAAACCCCACCATGCTTTAAACTATGTTTGTATTTAAAATGTTTTGCATACAATGTGTTTATATTGTATTTTTGAAAATAAATGTACAGTGGAAACTTGGATTGCGAGCATAATACGGAAGCATGCTTATATATAAAAACACTTGTATATCAAAGCAAATTTCCCCATAAGAAATAATGGGAGGCTGTGTAGGATGACTTACACACACGCACACACACACACACACACCAGTTTACCTATAGAGACTCTTTGCTGCTTTACTGCATTCACAGCGGTAGTGCAGAGTTTCCACTAGTACACTTACAAAAGGGGGTGTGGATCATACTGTACTTTACACATTGAATTTTCTGAGGGTTGTTCAATTTGACCTAAGCAGGACAATCCACAATTTACACATAAAATTTTATTTTTTATTTATGTTTATTTAATAAGGGACCGCACACTAAACATTGCTGCGCACAGGCAACCAATGCCACACACATAGTGCATACAGCACAAGGCTAATTTGCAGCCCCCGTCCCAAATTAGGCTTTTACATCAAGACAAAACAAACATCAGAAAAGAATATATATTAAAAAACAAAACAAAATAAACATTGACACAACCATAGACATGTACAACTCCATAACAAGTCTCAAATACAAAGTGTATGACATCCAGGACACAGTTAGAAAGCACAAACTTTACCAGTGTGAATCCAGCGATCCAACCGAAGCTCCTCAATACTCACATTGCTGTTGCTGTTTTAGCCATTGTTTCAGCTTAATGGAGGACAAATCGAGTTCTGTTTGTGATTTAATTTTGAATGGTATCGTGTTCCATAATTGTGAACCTTTTACTGAAAAAGATGACTGACCCATAGTAGTTCTATATCTTCAAACTCTACAGTTTCCACTTACTGCACCTCTGGTCTTCACCCCATCACTATTATATTTTTATATCAGCTGACAGATAACATTACTGTACTGTAGGCGTAAACCCATTTATACACTTAAATATAATTTTGGTGAATGAAAACTTCAAAAACTAATTAAGACCTAGCAAATTATAATTTTGAAGAATTTGAATTTCTTTTTTTAAGTAAAATACTACTAGCCCTGTGTAACGGGTTCGAACCTAAGTGCACGGGTGACACCATGAAACACGAGGCGAGGTCTTACAGGAAAAAGGGTAATTTATTTAGAAAAATGGGGAAGGAAAGGGTTAAAGGCTCTCTGCGGCCTTTTCCACTTCGGCGGAAGTGAAGGTGCCGCGGGAGCTCACGCAGCTTGTTCACGCGCTCCTCTCGCGGAGATCAAAGGTGCCCCCTTTTTAAAGTCTTTGGGGCGCATCACATCGCCCCGCTCTTGTGCCACCGTCTCTCATAAAATCCACCGCGTCGAAAGTCCAGCTTACCAACAATCAGACCCCAAGCTACACTCCCTGCTGTGTTTTATAGCGCCGGGATCATTAGCGGCGATAGCTCATGGGCCGTTGCCTGATTCTGCTGCCCTGCTCCTTCACATACCTAAAGGGGGGAGGCCGCCTAACTAGTGAGTGAGGAGCGATATCAATTTGGGCGCACGCCCATCAAAGGCGCACGTCATGACACTCTGTAAGTAAGCTAAGCTAGCAAAGCTAGCGGGCATAAATGGGTTATGTTTAGGAAAATGGTATCGGATCGGTATGTGGACTCAAATACTCGCTGATTCCGATGCCAGATTTTTTTGTGGTATCGGTAGAGTTTCCGATACCAGTATCAGAATCGGAACAACCCTAGTCACAACAGCCATTTTTAATGTTTCACTCTGTTTTTTAATAAAATAAGTATCCAAACCAAATATATATATATATATATATATATGTATATATATATATATATATATATATATATATTTGTATATATATTTGTATAATATATAACTATTTAGGTGATTAATGATTCTATGGATTTTGCTCTGATCAACCTGTGCAATGTAAAATGATGAAGGTGAATCTCTCACTACATCATGTGATGGACAAACAGGATTGAAATTTGCTGCAAGTTTCTCAACTGATTTAGCAAAGAAAAATTTAAATTCATTTACAATTTCCATAACATCAGTACTTGATATGGCATTTCCATTTATATTCAGTTTAGTTATAACGTTACTTTGACTGTATTTATAATTGTTTAATTTATTCAAATGTTTCCAAATAAGTGAGCTATTGTGCCAAGACTCAGCAAACAACTGCATGAAGCTGTAAGCTGACTTTGCTATTCTTAGTTCTTTAACCACTTTATTCCTTACGCTTTTAAAAATAAGTAAATCTGTTTGCATTTTTATTGATATGGATTTTTTCAGTGCAAGATGCCTCTTTTTCATTAGGTGAAGAATATCCTTGTTATGGAATTATCCTTGTATTGGAATTAACATAACAGAGATGTGGTGTGAGTAGTGGAGATGAGGGCGGGGCTTTGTCTGGTACACGCCGGGAATGTTTGTGTAAACAAGATCCAGTGTGTTTTCTCCTCTCACTGCAAAGTCCACATGATGATGGAGTTTAGGAAACACTGATCTGAGATCTGCATGGCTGAAATCTCTCGCAACAATAACCAGTCCATGTGGGTGTGTGTTATGTGGTCAAGTACAGAAGATCTCCTCCTTAGCTTAGCTCTTCTTGTAGTGCTCAGTCTTTAACACTGTGTATACACTGTGCTCGTTTAGTGTAGTACTGCAACAGTAAGTGTACGATTCACACACACACACACACACACACACACACACACACACACACACACTCCTCGTTCATACGCTGACTCAGCACTAAAGACATCCACTATGACAGTGACTCAGTAAGTCGTGTCACTGGTGTGTCTCTACACTGTATTCTCTCTACAGAGACAGAGACACTGCTGAGACGCTTCTCGTCCTCCAGCTGCACACAGAGACACTTCAAAGTTAATTATTTCGAAACCCCTGTACTGAAAAAGAGAAACAATATCTACATTACAAAAAAGTAAATAAAGTTTGTAGAATAAAACTGTTAAAAGTTTTATAATGAAGCGTTTGCAGTTAAACGATGCTCTTTGTTTTGTCTTTTTCAGTGAAATTAAATGGGATTAATTGGACCATAATCAACAACTGCACATCAATCTGTTAAAACAATCAGTTTAATAGCAACATGGTCGGGTTAATTATCAGAGAAAGACAGATTTACTGATTAAATTAGTGTACGAGAGCAAACACACTGTAGTTAAAACACAGATAGTGTAGAAGATGTGAATTGTCAGTACAGTGAGATGATTATTTAGTGTCGAGTCTGTATTTAAAATTGTGATCTACATTTACTTCATCAGTAGTGATTGTTGTGTGACAGAGTTTAATCATTTACATGTCAGCAGATTTACTGTATCTACACACTCAGTGGGAACAAACGTGGAATTTAATTTTTAAATGTTAATACTTGATTAAGTAATATAGATGAAGTTGTGCATTTATTTCAGTTTATTCCCCTTACAGAGATTAAACCTGTGGTGATTATAAAGCCTGATACACAAGTGTACAGAGGAGAGACAGTGACTTTCAGGCGTAACATACAGACAGGAGGAGACACTGAGTGGACATACAGCTGGTATCAGGGATTAAAGTTCTCCGTCGTTACGACGGATTTCCGTCAATCACACTGTTCCGCCTGTCCTTAATGTTTAAAATTCACTTTTCATAATTTTAATGCTGTGTATATATAGGCTTACATGGGTGTTAAATTAAGGAAAGACAGTGTATTCAGCCTGCTGAGGAGGATGTGATCAAAGCCTGGAGTGGAGCGACTGCACGTTCCTCTCTCCACTCTAAGCGTTTTGTTATCACTCCGGTATGGATCCACTCCGGGTTTTGGTTTAGTTTTGAAGAACTGCATGTCAGGCTGAGGTATAACTATATTTAAGATAGCATGGACACACTTAATGCAGGAAGGCTCCGATGTTTCGGAGATTGATAAAAGTGTAAAAAAATAAATAAATGGAGATGGGCTTGACTTAGCGAAATTGGGGAGAATGGCAAGCCTTTTAGTTCGTGGACTAAAAAAATCAAACATCCAGGTAGGTGTCTCTGCACAGTATGCCACAGGAAACTTCAATATGGCAATAATCAGTCAGCAGCTCGTCACAATGCTGCGGTTCGTGCTCTATCAGTACACATGCTCCCTGTCTGCTGCGACAAGAACCACAACGGAGATTCACACATCTGTGGCCGACCGTGTGCGCGATGTAAAAGTGCGCCTATGTTCTTTCATAGCGGAGCATGACCTGTCGCTCACAGTCTCACAACCACTAGTTAATTTAATGAAATCAGTGTCATACACACTCAATCTGCGCCCGGCACTAGGACCCGGAAGTAAGACGGGCGCAAAACCAGGAAGTATAAAAGAGGTAAACAAACGATGGCTTACCGCTCAGTCATTGAGTTCGGCCCATGTCAGCTCCAGCTGTCGTTTCAGCAAACCGTGAGTACTCACATGTTGGTTCCGTTTGTCTTTGCTATTGTGTGTGTATTTTTAGGACGCGGGTTAAATTTGTGTTTTTCCCTTGCTCCGCTTTTGTGAGAGTCCTTAAACTAAATCGCGTGGTTATCCTGCCTGCTCGCTTCTTTCCGCGTTTGGGTTTATCCTCCACGCTACATTGGGCTAACCGCTAAAGCTACGTCTTCTGGTCACCTCAGGTTAGTCCATCTTGACAGAATGACTGAGCCTTCCGCGGTAAACCCAGCGGATTATGCGAGTCTCTGCGACGTTGTAGATCAGCATGCGGCGCTAATCAATCAGCTAACCGCGGATCTCGCCTCTCTCCGCCGCGAGGTCGCTGAGCTCCGGCGGGAGAATACGGATCTCCGCGCAGCTGTTGATGACGTCACTGCTCGATCGCACGCCGCGGAGGCCGCGGCGCCGCATCCCCCCCCCCCCCCCTCCTTCTGATGTTTTTCTTTCTCTACCAGAGAAGTGGAACGGCACGGACGGGAAGTGCAGCGTTTTTCTGACAGCTCTCGATCTGGTGTTTGAGTTTAATGCCACCAAATACTCCACCGATCGCCTTCGCATTGCTCTTCTCGTCTCGTTGCTAAAAGGGCAGGCAGCAGAGTGGGCCACGGCAGTTTTACAGGCAGATACAGACACCGCCCACTCTTACAATGAGTTCACTCACCAACTCAAACTCACTTTCGAACATCCAGCGGGCGAGGTGGAGACCGACACCAGACTTTATCACCTGAGGCAGGGCGGATTGCCCGTGAGCCGCTATACGGCCGAGTTTCGCACTCTCGCCGTCCAAACAACGTGGGGCGATGCAGCACTCCGGACATCCTACTACGAGGGACTGGCTTCTCGAATTAAGGACGAACTAGCCGGGCGAGAGCTTCCTGCGACCCTGGAGGGCCTGATCCAACTCGCTCTCCGGATCGACCAGCGCCTCCTCTCTCGTCCGAGGCCAGCCCCTCGCACCCTGCCACCTGCACCCACCTTCGCCGTCACCACTTCACGACCAGCACCCGCCTTCACTGTCACCACTCCACGCCCCGCAGACTCCGCCACCTACGCCATCCCGGGACATGTCGGTTCTCCACCTCCTGCCGTGGTTGACACCGGAGCCGGGGAACCCATGCAACTAGGACGCGCCTCCTTGACCGCTGCAGAACGGGAGAGACGCTTTCGTGAAGGGCTCTGTGCCTATTGCGGGTCAGCTACACATCACAGGGCAACCTGCCCGCTCAGACCGGGAAACGCCCAGGCCCGGTGAGAGGAGAGAGATACTCGCCGGGTCACCTTCGTCTCTCCGCCATCACCACCAACTCCTCCCGTCTCACGGTTCAGGTACACCTCCAGGTTGGCCACCAACGGGTCCGAAGTGCTGCGTTCATCGACTCCGGGGCAGCAGGTAACTTCATTGACTCTGCATATGCCAAAACCCTGGGGGTAAAACTCGAGGCGTTATCCCAGCCCGTTCGCATCACCTCTGTCGACGGTCGCCCCCTCTCCACCAGCCCAATCAGCACCCGAACAGAACCCATCACCGTCTCCATCAACCAACACCATGAACAGTTAAAATTCTTCGTCACCTCCATCTCATCTCCACCCATCATCCTTGGTCATCCCTGGCTGCTCCAACATGACCCTCTAATCTCCTGGACCCAGAATCGGATCCTTCAGTGGGGCGCGACCTGCAACGAACTATGCCTACGGGCAGCGGCTGGGACGTGCTCCAGGGAGTCCGAGGCCCCCGACGTCGACACCAACTCCATCCCCGAACCGTACCGAGACCTATCGGAGGTTTTCTGCAGGCGACGAGCCACCCATCTTCCTCCTCATCGTCCATACGACCTCGCCATAGACCTCCAACCCGGTACGATCCCCCCCCGCGGCCATCTCTACTCACTCACACCCACCGAGACCCAGGTGATGGAGGAATATGTAAACAACGCCCTGCGCCAAGGCACCATCAGGCCCTCCTCCTCACCTGCCGCCGCGGGGTTCTTCTTCGTGAAGAAGAGAGGCGGTGAACTTCGCCCTTGTGTCGACTATCGGGGGCTCAACCATCTCACCATCAAAAATCGACATCCTCTGCCTCTTACCAACTCAGCCCTGGACGCCCTCTCTGGCGCCACCATCTTTACGAAGTTGGACCTCCGGAGCGCCTACAACTTGGTGCGCATCAGAGAGGGCGATGAGTGGAAGACGGCATTCATCACCCCCACCGGACATTATGAAACTCTTGTCATCCCATTCGGACTGTGCAATGCCCCCGCCGCATTCCAACACTTCATTAACGACGTCCTTCGGGACATGCTCGGTCGGTGGGCATTCGCATACCTGGACGATATTTTAATTTATTCACGCACCATGGAAGAACACACCCAGCACGTCAGGGCGGTTCTAAAGAGATTACTCGCCCACCAACTGTACTGTAAGTTGGAAAAGTGCGCTTTTCACGAGCGCTCCACCACGTTCCTGGGTTTTGTCATCTCGCCCCAGGGTGTGGCCATGGACCCGCAGAAGCTAGAGGTTGTGCGTCATTGGCCCCTACCCAAGACCCTCAAACAGCTTCAACGGTTTCTCGGGTTTGCGAACTTCTATCGTCGCTTTATCCGGGACTACAGTACAGTTGCCGCCCCCCTAACCGCTCTGACCCGTCCCTCCTCTCTCCCTTTTCACCTCAACCCGGCAGCTGTCTCCGCTTTTCGATCACTGTGTCACCGCTTCACCACTGCACCGATTCTCCACCACCCAGATGTCAATAAATCATTCGTTGTGGAGGTGGATGCTTCAGATGTGGGCGCTGGAGCTATCCTCTCACAGCAAGGTCCAGACCAAAAACTACACCCTTGTGGTTTTTTCTCCAGAAAATTTGACTCCACTCAGCAGCGATACGGGGTGGGGGACCGCGAACTGCTGGCCATAAAGTGGGCTCTGGAGGAGTGGCGTCACTGGCTCCAGGGCGTCAGTGAGCCATTCATAGTCTGGACGGACCATCAAAATCTAATCACCATCCGAAACATTAAACAGTTAAATCCACGACAGGCGCGGTGGGCATTATTCTTTGAGAATTACAACTTCCACCTCTCATACCGCCCGGGGCCCAAGAACACCAAAGCTGACGCCCTCTCCCGACAACTAGAGGTGGACCCCCCCCGGGCGGACCCCGCGCCTGTCCTCCCCTCTTCCAAGATCATCGCACCCCTGCAACTGGACCTGGAAACGAGAGTGCGCCAGGCACGAGGTACAGAGACCGAACCGGCAGGTGTGCCACCTGGACGACTCTTCGTGCCTGAAGGGATGAGACCCGAGGTTCTCCACTGGGGACACTCCTCCCCAATTTCGGGCCATCCAGGCACCCGACGATCCCTCCAATTTATCCAGCGCGACTTCTGGTGGCCATCCATGACGAGGGACGTCCAAGAGTTCGTTCAGGCATGCCCAGTGTGTGCCAGGGCAAAGACCACCAACCGACCCTCTCCAGGAGAACTGCAACCCCTTCCAGTCCCTCGACGGCCCTGGACGCACATTGCCGTGGACTTCATCACGGGCCTGCCGGCCTCCGAAGGAAAAGACACCATCCTCACGATCGTGGATCGGTTCTCTAAGACCGTGCATCTGGTGGCTCTCGCCGGACTCCCGTCAGCAAAGGAAACAGCAGAGCTGATTTTAGAGCACGTAGTCCGTCTGCATGGGTTCCCCAAGGATATCGTCTCGGACAGAGGGCCCCAGTTCACAGCCCGGTTCTGGAAGGCCTTCTGCCGTCTGATCGATTCCACCTGCAGTCTGTCCTCCGGATACCACCCACAGACTAACGGTCAGACGGAGCGGACCAACCAACAACTGGAGCGCTACCTGAGATGTTTCGTAGCGGACCGTCAGCGCTCCTGGGCACGCTACCTCATTTGGGCGGAACTATCACACAACCTCCACATCTCCTCTGCCACTAACCTAAGCCCATTTGAGGTATGCCACGGTTTCCAACCCACCGTCTTCAACCACCCAGAGCCGGAGGTTGATGTACCGTCAGCCCA
Source organism: Channallabes apus (assembly GCA_030522415.1). Classification (NCBI taxonomy): domain Eukaryota; kingdom Metazoa; phylum Chordata; class Actinopteri; order Siluriformes; family Clariidae; genus Channallabes; species Channallabes apus. The sequence continues at coordinate 40,144,905 of CM060108.1, forward strand.
ACAGTTGGTCCGCAGATGTCGGCGGCTCTGGACTACGACCAACCAGGCCATCCAACGTGCCAATGCCCGCTACATCCACCAACATCGCCGCCGACATCCTCCGGGACGACTATACCACGTAGGTGACAAGGTATGGCTGTCCACAAAAAACCTCCACCTCCGCACCGAGTCAAAGAAGCTTTCCCCCAGATTCATCGGACCATACCACATCACTCACAGAATTAACCCTGTCACCTACCGGCTCCAGCTGCCTGCGGCGCTCCGGATCCATCCAGTCTTCCACCTGTCCCAGTTCAAGCCCTTCATCACCTCACCCATGATTCCACCCACCCCCCCAGCTCCTCCTCCCCGGATCATCGACGGCGGTCCCGCCTACACCGTGCGCCGAATCCTTGACTCGCGCCCTCGGGGCAAAGGTACGCAATACCTGGTGGACTGGGAGGGCTATGGCCCCGAGGAGCGATCTTGGATCCCGGCCCGGTTCATTCTCGACCCCCAGCTAATTCGGGACTACCGTCACAGGGTATCCTCCATCCCAGGACCGTCAGGAGCCAGTCCTGGACAGGGGGGTACTGTCATACACACTCAATCTGCGCCCGGCACTAGGACCCGGAAGTAAGACGGGCGCAAAACCAGGAAGTATAAAAGAGGTAAACAAACGATGGCTTACCGCTCAGTCATTGAGTTCGGCCCATGTCAGCTCCAGCTGTCGTTTCAGCAAACCGTGAGTACTCACATGTTGGTTCCGTTTGTCTTTGCTATTGTGTGTGTATTTTTAGGACGCGGGTTAAATTTGTGTTTTTCCCTTGCTCCGCTTTTGTGAGAGTCCTTAAACTAAATCGCGTGGTTATCCTGCCTGCTCGCTTCTTTCCGCGTTTGGGTTTATCCTCCACGCTACATTGGGCTAACCGCTAAAGCTACGTCTTCTGGTCACCTCAGGTTAGTCCATCTTGACAATCAGTTGTCAAAGACAAGAGTGCACTTTCAAGATTGTCTATAGGCTACGTTTACACTGCAGGTCTCGATGCTTAATTCGGATTTGTTGCCTATATCTGATATTTTTGACCGTCTGTTTACATGTTCTTTTAACTATGACTCATATCCGATTCACGTGTTTACACTCGCCATACCATCTGAAATATCGCGCATACTTAAAGGGAGGTTCTTACGCTACACACTAGCCAAGAAAGATGAAGGTGAAATATACTTAACACTCTGCTATATACAGTATGCAAACTTCACGAACCGTCACCATGGTTTTAAGACGGAGGAGGAGGGGAAAAAACAACATAATTGCAGCCTGCACATATGCTTAATTCATCAAATACTGATTTAATGGGGGGAGGCGTTGTTCTTTTCCTTTTCCATGTCACCTGCGATGTTGTAATTCCACACGCGCTTCCACCGGAGAATAACATTATTATATTACTATATTATTATATACGTTATTCTCCGGTGGAAGCGCGTGTTGAATTACAACATCGCAGGTGACATGGAAAAGGAACAGAACCCCCCCCCGTGTTAATGCTTATTTGGGCTAAATAACATTAAATCAGTATTTGATGAATGAAGCATATGTGCAGGCTGCAATTATGCCGTTTTTTCTCCTCCGTTTTAAAACCATGGTGCGCGAACTTTGCATATATAGCAGAGATAGCATTAAGCATATTTCACCTTCATCTTTCTTGGCTGTTGTGCAGCGCAAGAACCTCCCTTTAAGTATGCGCGATGTTTCAGATGGTATGGCGAGTGTAAACACGTGAATCGGATATGAGTCATAGTGGAAATAACGTGTAAACAGACGGTCAAAAATATCAGATATAGGCAGAGGTGGAAAGTAACGAATTACATTTACTCGCGTTACTGTAATTGAGTAGCTTTTTTGTGTATTTCTACTTTTTAAAGTAGTTTTAAAAATCTGTAATTTTACTTTTACTTAAGTACGTTTTGTTTGAAGTATTGTAATTAGCTACATTTTAAATCATATTCGCTACTGAGTAAAAAATAAATGAATGAAAATTATAAAATAATAAAAGATATTATGCTGTATAAATGCCCCGTTGCTCTCGCGTGTGTGTATCATGTCCTGGTCGCGCGCCGCTCCAGACTCCACTCCAGGTTTTCTGACATCGGCATCTTCCTGACCTTCCACACGGTCGCTTCCGCCCTGAGTGACGTCATCGACTAGCGCGACCATATATAAACCGGAGAGAGACGCGGGAAAGATGAAAGAGGTTGTGATTTTGGCGTTTTGATATTTGGATGTGTATTCTGGTTTTGACTTTTTGCCTCCAATTGACTTTGATTATTGCTTTGTCCCTTTGGTTTGGTTGGTCTTTGTATATATTTGTAGATAATTTCACTGTTTTTGGTTTAGGGAGTCCGGGAAGGTACCTGTATTTTTGTTTGTGTGTGTGTGTTTTTTTTTTTGTTTTTTTGTTTGCAGGTAATCTAGCTACTAAATATAAATACCATTTTGTTTATTATTTTGGCCTGGGTCCAACCTGAATCTGATCCTCCTCCTGGTGTGTGTGTGTGTGTGTGTGTGTGTGTGTGTGTGTGTGTGTGTGTGTGTGTGTGTGTGTGTGTGTGTGTGTGTGTGTGTACAAACTTCATTATTTCATCAGTTAATGATTGGATCTAGTTCTTTCTGCCATATACCACCATTTCTATACAGTTATATATATTATAAATAGAACCCTGAACCATTCTTTTGCTGTTTGGCCCTAGACTGGGACGTAACACCATATTTAAGTGACCACTTTGATTTTTAAGCACAAGAAAGACAACAGCTTTATTATGCAAAGGTGTTCCTTCAGTTAAAAACAACTAGTTTGAGATTTACATCTGCTCATCTTTTTTGAACTACGAATGCCTCATCCCACCCCCGCTGTTAAAAAAAAAAAAAAAAAAAAGTAACTCGGTAACTTTTACTCTGAGTACATTTTTTAATGAGCTACTTTTTACTTTTACTTGAGTAGATTTTTATAATTGTAACTTTACTTGTACTTAAGTAAAATTTCACTGAAGTAATAGTACTTGTACTTGAGTACAAAATTTTATTACTCTTTCCACCTCTGGATATAGGCAACAAATCAGAACTAAGCATCGAGACCTGCAGTGTAAACGTAGCCAAGGAGGCCTGAAACCGATCTCGAAATATCGGAATGCATGCATTTTTTTCCTGTTTACACGGACATAGAACATATCCGATATGTGTCACATATGAGCAAAAAATCGGAATTGGGTCACATTTACCTGGCAGTGTAAACGTAGCCGCTTACTGGAAATCCGAATTGTCATCTAAGCTGAAAACGAAGATGTTTTCTTTGGCTACGTTTACACTGTGGTATATGGTTGATTATTTGTCAAGGTATATTTTCTTTCAAAGATTACAAATAGCTTTTAAAATATGCAAACTGGCAATATTAAAGCGGTTTAATCTCCCCTAACGCTATTGGTCTCGACTATTTAAATAAAGTGTTTGTTAAAGTAATATGGCTTGGCCTGAAAAAAGTTCAGTCAGAAGATTTTTTTTCACTTTAATCCCTGTGGTATAAGAATAATAAACCACAGCTACGAGACAGAACACAGGAGTTTAGTATCAGATCAGTTAGTGTCTCTGACGGGGGTAAATACACCTGCAGAGGGAGAAGAAGAGACTCTCAGCTCTCACAGATCAGTGATGCTGTTACACTCTCTGTATCAGTTGAGTGTGTGTGTGTGTGTGTGTGTGTGTGTGTGTGTGTGTGTGTGTGTGTGTGTGTTATTACTTTCTCATGGTCAGAGAATCCTTCAGGTGCCTTTTATTGGCAAACTCCAGGTGGGCTGACATGTGCCTTTTACTAAGCCACTTTACCATATAGGCCCGATTGTGAAGGAACAATGGGTTTAAAAAGAAAAGAAAAAGACTTGAGAAATCACTTTCCACTTTAATAAACTGCAATTAAGTTACTACATTACAAACATTGGGATTCTGGGAAAGTTGTGTGTGAATGTCTTACTCAGAATTGAGCATGATTTCTCAGTATAAGACTGAAGACTGTTTTATTTCATACACTCAGCAAATAAAGAAACGTTGTATATAACACATATAAACCAAAGTATAACGTTGTGTTAATGTTGTACAAATCCAAATAACTTTACAGATCTTCATTGTAAAGGGTTTAAACAATGTTTTCCATGCATGTTCAATTAACCATAATCAATTAATTAACATGCACCTGTGGAATGGTCGTTAAGACCTTAACAGCTTACAGAAAGTAGGCATTTAAGGTCATAGTTCTAAAAACGCAGGACACTAAAGAGACTTGTCTACCGACTGTGAAAAACACCCAAAGAAAGATGCCCAGGGTCCCTGCTCATCTGCGGGAACGTGCATTAGGCATGCTGCAGGGAGGCATGAGGACCGCTGATGTGGCTAGAGCAATAAATCGCCATGTCCGCACTGTGAGACGCCTAAGACGGCGCTACAGGGAGACAGGAAGGACAGCTGATCATCCTCGCAGTGGAAGACCACGTGTAACAACACCTGCACAGGATGGGGACATCCGAATATCACACCTGCGTGACAGGTACAGGATGGCCACAACAACTGCCCGAGTCACACCAGGAACACACAATCCCTCCATCTCACAGCAAGAACTGACAAATCTGGTCCAGTCCATGAGGAGGAGATGCACTGCAGTACTTCAAGCAGCTGTTGACCACCAGATACTGACTGGTACTGACTGATTTTGAGCCTCCCTTCATTCAGGGACACATTGTGAAACATTTTTAGTTTATGTCTTATGGTGTTGACTCTTTTAGTGTTCATACAAATATTTACACATTAAGTTTACTGAAAGTAAAAACAGTTGAAAGTCAGAGGGCGTTTCTTTTTTTGCTGAGTGTATATTTGAACACAGATGTGTAGATTTATCACAATGTTTATAATCATCATGTGTAAAGGAAAACTATCAGTAAACACAGAGCTTTACACCTCAGTTTAATCTGGAATTTCATTATGATGACAACGTGTTAAATACAGATTGTATAGGAGACGTACACTGTAAAAATGTTCGTAATTCTAACAGTAAAATACCGTATAAATGCTACAGAAAAAAACGTATTTCACAAAACTTGGGATAACCGTAGAGTTTACACTGAAAAACTGTAATTAGTTTTACAGAGTAAGACTTTAAATTTATCAGTTAAAAACATATGAAAATATGGTTTATTGCACAAAGATTTATGATATACTGTATTTATAAAAAGGAAACTCTCAGAGAAGGTATTTGTTACTAATATCATGAAGCATCAGTTTATATTTTACTAAACCTTTGTTGATAGTTTAAAAATCAGAAAAATATCTGCTCTGTAAAAAATAAACTTTAAAAATTTATGGTAAAAAACTGGCAGCTGTGGTTCCCAGAAATTTACCATAAAAAATACAGTAGCAACGTTATTGTTTGTACGGGACTGCACTCATTATACTGTATATTTAATGAATATTAATAGTTTTTTCTACGGTTTATAGCCGTCTAATTTACATTAACCAAGGACTTCAAATGTGTGAATGGTATTTCACCCTTTGATGACTGTGGCGAGGACAGCCGCTAGCACGCGCCACTTTACCCGCCGCCACCGCCGTACTTAGATTGTCTGCCCAAAAAAATGTTCACCCTGACAGTTGTATATTTGATTTTGAGAATTTAAATATTGTTTTGCTGTCTTTATTAAAAAATACATGGGACCATGCTGATGTCCGAGTCTTGAATAACTTGAATAATACAAAAAATTTAATCTGTAAAAAAACTTACGGTAAACGTCTGACAACCACAGCTGCCATTTTTTACCGTAAAAATTTACGGTTTTTTTTTTTTTCACAGTGCAATAACGGTGCTACCGTATTTTTTACAGTAGAATTCTGGCAACTGCCGTTTTTTTACCGGAAAATGTACTATTTATTTTTTACAGGGTATGGTGGCCCAGAAGGTCAAGACACATCTCTCTCTCTGTGTGTGTGTGCGTGTGTGTGTGTGACCGCTCTGTTACCTGAGCTCATTATGTACATTTATTTATGTGTTTGTCTGTAAGGTGGCGACACGACACTGATTTATTCACTTTTAGACAAAACAAGTTTAAAAAATATTATTTCTAAAGTTTCCCAATATGTCTTTCAGTAAAGATTTGCATTTAATGTTCTATGTTCCCAAAATATTTTTCGCTTCATACACACATTAAGATAAATTGATCTAGAGAGATTAGAGAGTTACATCATCACATAGCAGTTATTGTCTGACTCTCACTTTGATATTATTGATGCTTTACATTTAATATCTCTACAGATTTTCATCCTCATCATTTAAATAACTTAAACATTTATAAACACTGTGACTTTAGTCCTGATGTGTTTAGTGTCGTGACTGAGAGAGTAATAGTGTTTTACTGTAGAGGTGATTTGTGTAGTAAAGACTACTTCACATTCTCATACTGTATTTAATCTCTAACAGAAAAACCTAAAGCTGTGATCACATCAAGTCCTGAAGGAGACGTCCTGACAGGAAACCCAGTGACTCTGTACTGTACACTGAATGTGCAGTCTACTGGATGGAAGTTTTACTGGATCACACCCTCACGGAGGACTGAGACTGCAGCACAGTACTACCCCTACTACTCCTACTACTACTACTCCTACTACACCATCAGCTCAGTTAGTGTCTCTGATGGAGGTCGGTACAGGTGCAGAGCTGGAAGAGGAAACCCAGTCTACTACACAGACTACAGTGATGTACTCTGGGTAAATGTTATTGGTGAGTAAGAGACTTTCTGTTAAGTGATTGTGTAAAACACTATGCTATCATCATCACAATACAGTAACATTTACACAGTTAGACACAGAGAAGTGTTTCCTGTAGATGATTGTATTAAAGTTAAAGAGAGACAGTGTGAGCACGGCTGAGCAGCGCCGGTGTGAGCTGAGCTGGAAATCAAGTGGAACAACACGAGTTTGTAGATGAAGTAATATGATCAATCAACACTAGATGAAGTAATATGCTCTGGTCCCATCCCAATGAGACGTGGCGACATAGCTTACAGCAGGTTATGGTCGCTGAACCGCTGGATGTCCAGGTGGTGCTCCGAAAATAATGTGGGCTACATAGATACAGTAATTGGAAGACCTTTGAGGGCAAAGCTGGCCTGATAGGGCGGGACGGTGTCCATCCCACTCGGGAAGGTGCTGCTCTCATTTCCTGTAGTATAGCTCATAGTCTCAGTAGAGGTCTAGTTAATCAGTGACAATCCAGAGCCCAGGCCAGGGAGCAGACAGACAGGCTAAACCAACCGTCTGCTAGCTGCATAGAGTCGTCACTCAGGGTTCACCATATTGAGACTGTGTCTGTTCCCGGATCTAAGCAAAAATGTAGAAAGGCTCAAAGTCTGTTTTAATAATTTAATTAACATAAAGATCACAAACTCTGATCTGAAGCTAGGATTGTTAAATATTAGATCTCTCGCATCAAAAGTGGAAAAGCAGTTATTGTTAATGAAATTATCACAGATCAGGCGTTTGATATACTCTGTTTAACTGAAACATGGGTTAAACAGGATGAGTATGTAGCTCTAAATGAAGCTAGTCCTCCTGGATACAGCTACATACACCAGCCTCGGGTTAACTGGTAGAGGAGGAGGCGTCGTTATTCATAATGATAATCTGTCTATCGTACAAAAACACGGACACAAATTTAACTCATTTGAAATTCTTTATAGTAACATAGGTTTAGCTACAAATATGAAGTCAGCTCAGTCGATCCCGATAAAAATCATTTACAGACCTCCAGGGCCAAATTTTGAATTTCTCAGTGATTTTGCAGATTTCATCTCTAACACACTGTAGTTAAAGCACAGATAGTGTAGAAGATGTGAATTGTCAGTACAGTAAGATTATTTAGTGTTGAGTATGTATTTAAAATTGTAATCTACATTTACTTGTTGTTGAGTTTAATTATTTACATGTGAGCAGATTTATTGCATCAACACTCTCAATGGGTACAAACATGTTCGATTATTTTTTTCAATGTTAATACTTACTAATAGTAATAGTTGTTACTTGATTAAATAATTGTTTTTGAAATTTTGTATTTATGTGACTTTCTTTTCCTTACAGAGAGTCCTAAACCTGTGGTGGTTATAAAGCCTGATACACAAGTGTACAGAGGAGAGAGAGTGACTTTCAGGTGTGACATACAGAAAGGAGGAGACACTGAGTGGACATACAGCTGGTATAAGAATCATAACACACATGACACAACACAGGAGTTCAGTATCAGCTCAGTTAGAGACTCTGACGGGGGTAAATACACCTGCAGGGGGTCGAGGAGAAGAGACTCTCAGCTCTCACAGATCAGTGATCCTGTTACACTCTCTGTATCAGGTGAGTGTATGTTTTCACTCATTTCAGATTTTGTTCCAGATTTTATTTTATGTGATTTTCACTCTTATTTTAATGAAATCAATACATTTGATTTGTAAAAAAAAAAAAAAAAAAAACATTATAACTTATTAGCTACTGTATCTCAATTGATCTGACAATTTTATTCAGCTATTATATATAAAGTGTTAAAAAAGACATCCAGAATTATCTTTTCATCCTAACAATCACAATGATTTTACTGCTGTCAGGATAAAAGGGATGCAGGAACGGCATCATCACATAACTATAGAGGAACCGCAGAAAGGACAGATGCAATATACTGCACAGACAACTCAAACCAGAAGTTAACAGGACAGAATCACCTTAGTAGATCAGATCAGATACGAGAAAGACATGAGAAAATCCTGACCCACACGGAAAGAACCTATATAAACATATATGTTTTAATATAGGTTTTGATATAGGTTTTTAATATATGTGACATATATAAAATTGGCCGTTTTCCTATATTATATGTGCATATATGCACCTATATGTTTACCTAGATTAGTAAAAAAAATCCATAGCTGCTAGACAACATAAATAAAAGCCCAAAATGTAGAAATAAATTTTTTTTATTTTCTTAAGAACAATCAACTAGTAAAAGAACAAAAACATGACAAAAAACAGGAACAGGAAGAAAAAAAAATATTTTGTGGATCTTCCCAGCTCCGTGAGCTTTGAATTGATAGATGTGCCTATCTGCCTTCGGGTGGCTGCCGGCCACTTCTTCAATGTAGCATCTAGAGAAGACAAAAATAATAAGACAGTATAATAATAATAAATGATTATTTATTAAAACTTCAGACGACAACAATTAGTGCCACGAGGTTATTTGCAACACTATATGTTCTACAAAATAGAGGACTACACACCCTACAGCGCAATACCCCAGAAATATGGCTTTAGAAGAGGAAAGGTAGGATTAAGAAGTGCGCAAGTGAAGAATTAGTATTATAGGTACCAAGCAGATACAGTAACAATAATGGGTGCCTTACCTTATGCAGTCTCCATTGATGGCTAATAAACATTGATACAAGTAGGCTATGGTTAAAGTGGAACTTATAAAGTCTTAAATTATTTTTTTCCCTTCTCAACGCATTATGCATTTACTCACCAATAATGGCTACCTTTTTAATTTGGTCCAGTCTCCAATTCGAAGGTGCCCAGCAGCAGATTCCGTACCATGGCAGTAGCAGAGGTGGCAAGGCGGGCTGCTCTCCACGCTTCTGCCTGGCAAAACACCCCAGAGCCCTTTATAACTTCAATCTGAAAAATAATTTCACATCACAATATAAATTTATTGGCAACTTTTAGAAACTTTTCATGTTTCATACTGATTCTCATGTTTAGCTTCCCAATAGTTAATAGGATTTTATGTATAAATGCAGATTAATGATAAAGATACATGCAGGGTAAAACTGCAACAGGAACAGTACAAAATAAAAACTGAAAAAAGACGGACATTCAGAGTAAAACAGTGCAAGATAAAAAAAAAAACTGTACAAAACATATATGCAGGGTAAGCATTGGTGGGAGCAATGTCCAAGCAGTGTAGAGAAATATTTCTGTACGACTTCATTGTTTTGTGCTGTGTAGTATAGTATTGTAATAGCTGATGAGAGTGATCAACTCCCCATGTGCTGGTTGTACGCAGTCACAGGAAATGTCTTTGTAGTCCATGTACCTTGTAATTTCACCCTCATCTTCACCGCGTCTACTGTATAAGCAGAATAGATGGTACAACAGGTAGATACTTCTCGTGTGTCCATCCACTTCACAAATACAAGAGGTCCATCTGAACGGAGCTTGCGTGTCCTGATGTGAGGGGCTGGTGAAGGCAAGGGTGATGCAGACACATTCCTAAAAACAAATAAATAAAAAAATGTTAGCCTATACTGTTCAGAGTAAATGGATGTGCAATTAATATGGATGCACAATATATACAGTACAGAGATGACCAAAAAATTTATCCACACTTCAACATGAAAAATATACATCTCTCTTCTGTAGGTCACATGACAGCATCAATGATGGTGATAGATAATACTACACACTGCTGCCATAATTCAATTTGAGTTTTAAAAAAGGCCATAGATAACAATTGTGAAAGTGTGTATACATTTTTGTGCCCCTCTGTATTTTTGATGGGCAATAGGCTGGGCAAATATCTGTTGATGGACAACAGACCATGTAGTGGATCTCAAACATTTACAACTGAGACATTAGCAAACACCATCCATTGGACATTACACACATATTGAACACATTCTAAACAATTACATCATATCAGGCATTTGTGAATACACGCTAAACAAAAGGGATTATATACATTTACACCAAAGAAATATTCATAAGCATCACTTAGCTACATAAGGCTGTATTTTAGCCACCTGGAACTAGCTTGTTTGTGCTAAATAACATTACCGATAGCAGTGTTATAAGCTAACCAAAACAGAGCCAAATATATATTAGCAACCATAATCTAAAGCTATCCAAAACAAGGTGAAATACATTAGAACATTTATAAACATCTGTAAACTCCATAAAGCATTAGCTTAGCCACCGGGAAATATCATGTTTGTGCTACATGAGGCAGCATGTTAGCATGATTTACCTAAACTATATAAATGGCATTGAAAGCCAACATGTCACACAAGCTGACAAGAGCTAGCTGTAGTGAGGAAAATATTTACTAATATTAGTTTAATATTATCAGAATAAGAGTTATATAAGACTTAATAACTTACCCAGTGTAGCATGGGTCTATTCTCTGTTCAAAATGCTCCCGTTCGGCGTCGGAGTCACACAGTCTTCTTCTGAGGTAAATGTAAACTCCTCCCACTTTCCAGGAGTTTCCTCGGATGTGTAAGCGCGTGCCATCTTCCAAAACGTGCAGAAAACTCACTGAATCTGAGTGTTTTCAAACCTGTCTCTGTGTGTGTGTGTGTGTTGATCAGGACCTGTGTCAGGGGGAGTGGCCTAGTATGTAAATTACCCTGGCTGATTTCCGTGTGATTGGCGTGTGGGCGTGTCCAGCCTTGAGTTATTAGCAGATAAGTGCGACAGAAATTCTGTGCCTCTCCTTGGTTTCATACGGATTACATAAACTGAGAATATTTGTTTTCAATGTGACTTGCATCATTTAAAAGTAGACACTTTAAGATATATAGATATATTTCTCATTTCTTATTTCAGTTAATTTTAGTGACGTGTTTCAAAAAGATTTTCACGGAGACTGAGGTTTCATATATGTGCATATATCCTCATATACTGTATGTGGGCAATTAGGATACCAATTTCATGTGTCCGCACATAAGTTTTTTGCATTTTTTTAAAGTTAGTTCTTAGTTATTGCCTTGATAATAGAAAATATGAGCTAGGCATCATGTATGACAGTTGCCAAAGTGAGATATGAGCTAAAATGACCAGATCCTGCCATAGGAGACATATCTTGTATGTACATATAGGGCTTATATGTGGATATAAAGAAGCAATACAGGAGACCTATATGGCCTGTATATGCACATATATGCATCTCAATGTTGCCTACATGTGGCATATATACGCATATATGCAGCATATATATTATCAAATATATGCATATATACTGCATATAGGTTTAATATATGCGCATATATCCTCATATAGGTGCGGTTATATGCGCATATATACTGCATATAGGTTTCATATATGCGCATATATCCTCATATAGGTTCTTTCCATGTGGGGAGGCTTAAATAATGAAGCTAATCAGGATAATACTGAACACCTGTGAATTCTTAAACCGAAAACACTCAACAAGAGTGTAATAAAAGTCCCAAGCACCAAACACACCCGGTCAAACACAACATACAGGCACATAGCGGTCACCCCTCACACCTGCCAAAGATTTAAAAATTCCACTGCTGGTTGTTTGTTTCTTTTAAGGCACAAATTTTGTAAATTTGAAACTTCAGAGATTCAGACGTGATTTATTAAACATGACATGAATGAGCTTTACACTTACATTAAGTGCAATCATTAGTGTCATTAGTGTTTATATGCAGTATATTGTCTACTGAATTGTGAACTTAGTATTCTGCAAGAAGAATGGCTCAAAATCGCTCTGGCTACTGTGCGCAGGACTTGTATAAACATCACATCCCTGTAACCTTTAATATAAACAAAGTATCTGATTGTTTAATTACACAGAAAGATAAAAGTTCTGTTTATGTCAGAAAGGTAAATTCAGCTCTTCATCATTTCATATTAACAGAAAAACCATAATGTATGTCTGATGAACACACAGTATGTTAGAAACTCTAATCATGACAAGAAACTCGTCTAATTTCAAAACATAAATCTACAGTGCCCCAACTCACCTCAACTCTCCTGTTTTACACCAAAACTGTTCATCAGAAACTCTACAGGGTCAATGTATATGGCCGGGCTGCTATAGCCAAACCTTTTGATTTCAATGGTGCCAGCAGCGAAAATTTTGGGCTGTAGACAATGTGAAACTTGTATTCTTCTCCGATGAGTCCACCTTCACTGTCTTCCCCACATCCGGCAGAGTTACGGTGTGGAGAAGCCCTAAAGAAGCATACCGCCCAGACTGTTGCATGCCCAGAGTGAAGCTTGGGGGTGGATCAGTGATGGTTTGGGCTGCAATATCATGGCATTCCCTAGGCCCAATATTTTTGCTAGATGGGTCACTGCCAAGGACTACCGAACCATTCTGTAGGACAATCTCTCATGGCCTGCACAGTCACCAGATCTAAATAATATTGAGCCACTTTGCGGTGTTTGTGAGAAGCGAGTCAGGAAATGTTTTCCTCCACCAGCATCAATTAGTGACCTGGCCACTATTCTGCAAGAAGAATGGCTCAAAATCGCTCTGGCTACTGTGCGCAGGACTTGTACAGTATCTGTCATTCCCAAGACGAATTGATGCTATATTGGCCGAAAAAGGTTGTACACCATACTAATTAATTATTGTGGTCTAAAACCAGTAGTTTCAGTTTCATTGTCAAACCCCTGTACATACAGGTCCTTCTCAAAAAATTAGCATATTGTGATGAAGTTTCTTATTTTCTGTAATGTTCTGATAAACATTAGACTTTCATATATTTAAGATTCGTTACACACAAACTGAAGTAGTTCAAGCCTTTTATTGTTTTAATATTGATGATTGTGGCATACAGCTCTTGAAAACCCAAAATCCCTATCTCAAAAAATTAGCATATCATGAAAAGGTTCTCTAAACGAGCTATTAACCTAATCATCTGAATCAACTAATTAACTCTAAACACCTGCAAAAGATTCCTGAGGCTTTTAAAAATTCCCAGCCTGGTTCATTACTCAAAACTGCAATCATGGGTAAGACTGCCGACCTGACTGCTGTCCAGAAGGCCATCATTGACACCCTCAAGCAAGAGGGTAAGACACAGAAAGAAATTTCTGAACGAATAGGCTGTTCCCAGAGTGCTGTATCAAGGCACCTCAGTGGGAAGTCTGTGGGAAGTCTGTGGGAAGGAGAAAGTGTGGCAGAAAACGCTGCACAACGAGAAGAGGTGACCGGGCCCTGAGGAAGATTGTGGAGAAGGACCGATTCCAGACCTTGGGGGACCTGCGGAAGCAGTGGACTGAGTCTGGAGTAGAAACATCCAGAGCCACCGTGTACAGGCGTGTGCAGGAAATGGGCTACAGGTTGCAAATTTTGCATGTCATTCGGAAATCAAGGTGCCAGAGTCTGGAGGAAGACTGGGGAGAGGGAAATGCCAAAATGCCTGAAGTCCAGTGTCAAGTACCCACAGTCAGTGATAGTCTGGGGTGCCATGTCAGCTGCTGGTGTTGGTCCACTGTGTTTTATCAAGGGCAGGGTCAATGCAGCTAGCTATCAGGAGATTTTGGAGCACTTCATGCTTCCATCTGCTGAAAAGCTTTATGGAGATGAAGATTTAATTTTTCAGCATGACCTGGCACCTGCTCACAGTGCCAAAACCACTGGTAAATAGTTTACTGATCATGGTATTACTGTGCTCAATTGGCCTGCCAACTCTCCTGACCTGAAGCCCATAGAGAATCTGTGGGATATTGTGAAGAGAAAGTTGAGAGACACAAGACACAAGAATCTGCAAAAGGATTCCCGACCAAGTATTGAGTGCAGAACTGAACATAATTATTTGAAGGTTGACTTTTTTTTTTATATTAAAAACACTTTTCTTTTATTGATCGGATGAAATATGCTAATTTTTTGAGATAGGGATTTTGGGTTTTCATGAGCTGTATGCAACAATCATCAATATTTAAACAATAAAAGGCTTGAACTACTTCAGTTGTGTGTAATGAATCTAAAATACAGTGGTGTGAAAAACTATTTGCCCCCTTTCCTGATTTCTTATTCTTTTGCATGTTTGTCACACTTAAATGTTTCTGCTCATCAAAAACCGTTAACTATTAGTCAAAGATAACATAATTGAACACAAAATGCAGTTTTTAAATGAAGGTTTACGTTATTAAGGGAGAAAAAAACTCCAAATCTACATGACCCTGTGTGAAAAAGTGATTGCCCCCCTTGTTAAAAAATAACTTAACTGTGGTTTATCACACCTGAGTTCAATTTCTGTAGTCACCCCCAGGCCTGATTACTGCCACACCTGTTTCAATCAAGAAATCACTTAAATAGGAGCTACCTGACACCGAGAAGTAGACCAAAAGCACCTCAAAAGCTAGACATCATGCCAAGAGCCAAAGAAATTCAGGAACAAATGAGAACAAAAGTAATTGAGATCTATCAGTCTGGTAAAGGTTATAAAGCCATTTCTAAAGCTTTGGGACTCCAGCGAACCACAGTGAGAGCCATTATCCACAAATGGCAAAAACATGGAACAGTGGTGAACCTTCCCAGGAGTGGCCGGCCAACCAAAATTACCCCAAGAGCGCAGAGACGACTCATCCGAGAGGCCACAAAAGACCCCAGGACAACATCTAAAGAACTGCAGGCCTCACTTGCCTCAATTAAGGTCAGTGTTCACGACTCCACCATAAGAAAGAGACTGGGCAAAAACGGCCTGCATGGCAGATTTCCAAGGCTCAAACCACTTTTAAGCAAAATGAACATTAAGGCTCGTCTCAATTTTGCTAAAAGAACATCTCAATGATTGCCAAGACTTTTGGGAAAATACCTTGTGGACCGACGAGACAAAAGTTTAACTTTTTGGAAGGTGCGTGTCCCGTTACATCTGGCGTAAAAGTAACACAGCATTTCAGAAAAAGAACATCATACCAACAGTAAAATATGGTGGTGGTAGTGTGATGGTCTGGGGTTGTTTTGCTGCTTCAGGACCTGGAAGGCTTGCTGTGATAGATGGAACCATGAATTCTACTGTCTACCAAAAAATCCTGAAGGAGAATGTCCGGCCATCTGTTCGTCAACTCAAGCTGAAGCGATCTTGGGTGCTGCAGCAGGACAATGACCCAAAACACACCAGCAAATCCACCTCTGAATGGCTGAAGAAAAACAAAATGAAGACTTTGGAGTGGCCTAGTCAAAGTCCTGACCTGAATCCTATTCAGATGTTGTGGCATGACCTTAAAAAGGCGGTTCATGCTAGAAAACCCTCAAATAAAGCTGAATTACAACAATTCTGCAAAGATGAGTGGGCCAAAATTCCTCCAGAGCGCTGTAAAAGACTCGTTGCAAGTTATCGCAAACGCTTGATTGCAGTTATTGCTGCTAAGGGTGGCCCAACCAGTTATTAGGTTCAGGGGGCAAATACTTTTTCACACAGGGCCATGTAGGTTTGGATTTTTTTTCTCCCTAAATAATAAAACCCCTCATTTAAAAACTGCATTTTGTGTTTACTTGTGTTATCTTTGACTAATAGTTAAATGTGTTTGATGATCAGAAACATTTTGTGTGACAAACATGCAAAAGAATAAGAAATCAGGAGGGGGGCAAATAGTTTTTCACACCACTGTATATGAAAGTCTAATGTTTATCAGTACATTACAGAAAATAATGAACTTTATCACAATATTCAAATTTTTTTGAGAAGGACCTGTATAATAAACCACACAATATTGAAGAATAGAAGAATCATCATGTAGGGATGTGGTGGTTGTCTAATCTTTGATATGTTTCCTTTTCGTAACAAATGAACGTGAACATGACTATTACTAGGAGTCTATTATTACAATTATTATATCTGAAATTCAATTAATGTGGGTTGTACAGATTTCACTGCCCAATGCATCCTCCCCGGGAATGTTGTGGCAATATGTTTGTAAGGAATTGGACCAATTTATTTACTTAAATTTTTACAAGACTTACAGCTTGAGGATTTGATTGGGACCTGTGAGAAAAAAATTTGGTTTCTGTCCTCTTCCAGACACTATTTTCAGACAACACAGACCAAAGTTTAAATGAAGCAAGATTTAACTCTCCTCTTTTATAAAATGAAAACAGCTAAGCTTTAGGTGGTACGGCTTCTGAGATCGAGCCTTTAGAATCAGTGGAGAGAAAAAGCCAGGAAAATAAATGTGAGCAATAGGATTACATTGTCTGTGTGGGTGTGCATGCACTAAGCAGGGTGAGAGTTATCATAGCTTGGCTAAACCAAGCTATGATAGTGGGCCAAGTGGGCCAGGGGTAGCTCAGTGGTTAAGGCATTGGACTATGGTTCGGAAATGTAAACCACACCCCTTGCACTCAAACACTCTCTGTAAAGATCACAGCCAGGGTTTAGGCTCATAACGGAGCTGATCTTAGGACTGAGTTTTTACCATTTTGCTCAGAAAAGGATGTGTGCTCCTACATTTACCTGGCACTACATTTACATAACTTTACAATTTGTGTATCTCATTTCTAACAGAAAATCCTAAACCTGAGCTCACATCAGACCTTAAAGGAGCTGCATTTACAAGAAACCCAGTGACTCTGACCTGTACACTGAAGCCGCAGTCTGCTGGATGGAAGTTTTACTGGATTAAAGACACAGAGAATAATGAGACGAAGACTGAAACATTTCACTACTTCATCATATCAGTTAGTGTCTCTGATGAAGGTCAGTACAGATGCAGAGCTGGAAGAGGAAACCCAGTCTACTACACACACTACAGTGATGCACTCTGGGTGAATGTTACTGGTGAGTAAAAGACTGCACTGAACAGAGTAGTAGTGTTTTTCAGTAACACACAGTAAGGTATATTACTGTATATACAGATGCCGAGAATAAATAATCTTCTTCAGTATCATGCTTAAGTGTGAACCAGTAAAGATGAAGTTTGAAAATTAAAACTGTGTGAAGAAAAGAAAATTCCTCCAAATTTGAGTTTAGGTTAGGCCTGTATTGTCTTAAAATAAAAAGAAGAAAAGAAATTATGTTATATGATTGGTTACAAGAATTCAACACATCCGACATATCACTATGATTGCTTTAAAAAAAATAAAAAATCTGTGCCCCTTTCTCTGCGGTGGACACCCCAACGGAACGTCTGAAGTAAAGGCTGGTGGAAGAGAGACTTGTTCTAACAAAGTTGACCAATCAGAAATGAAAAGAACGTTACCCTCCTGAAAACTCATCAGTTCACCTAATATTACCCTCACATGGGGCAAATGTGCAGGAATAATATATTTTCAGTATACCAACAATACAGACTCGATCTGATCAAGTGTTTGTGTGTAATATTTACCTATTAAATTGATTAATCAGACTTTTCCAGCTGAGTGATTTAAATGATGCAGTTTTAATCTGATTAGATTATTATTGTTCCCAGTGGATAAAGTAATGCAGAAGTAACTTACTTAATTATCATCATTGTTTGTATCTCATATGCTCTGTGTATAGTTTAAACTATTATCTCCCTTAGATCCTACTATTATCTTTTATTTTAATTTAAAGAAACGACAATATGATTTTGCTATGAACATAAATATAATAATATTAATATTATTATTATTATTACCAGTTGGATCCCCTCCAGTGTCTCTGATCATCAATCCCAGCAGAACTCAACACTTTACCGCTGACTCTCTCTCACTGAGCTGTGAGGACCAGAGAGACTCTACTGGATGGACAGTGAGAGGACACACGCACAGTAAGACACTGTACAATTGTCCATCAGTTTCAGGATCTACATGTAACATCAGCTCCCTCTCTACATCACACACTGGAGTTTACTGGTGTCAGTCTGAATCTGGAGGACGCAGTCATTCTCTCAACATCACAGTGCACAGTGAGTCTCTTATCATCAGCACTTCTCATCAGTAGTAACTTAATACACAAAATTCAACCTAACATATACTTCCCCCCAAATGCCATTAGTTACTTTAAGGAATCAGTTACAGTAGTCTTTTCCGCTCATGTAGTTGAGTTTTATTTTTCTCTGAATCACACTGCATAATTGTTATTGTTTACTCATCCCTTTAGATGAACACTTTAATATAGTAAAGTGTGTAAATATATGGTGTGCCATGTTCTGCACACCACTCTCAGCCACGTGGACAAGATGCAAGGTAACTATGTGAGATTGCTTTTTATAGATTACAGCTCTGCCTTCAACACAATAGTGCCTAACAGACTGTTCACAAAGCTGAGAGATCTAGGACTTAACAAACGCTTGTGTGCCTGGGTGTTGGACTTCCTCTCGGACAGATCTCAAGCGGTGAGAGTGGGCAAGTGCTTCTCCAGCAGCATCACCATCAACACAGGTGCTCCACAGGGATGTGTTCTCTCTCCACTGCTATACTCTCTCTACACTTCAGACTGTGTGGCCATGTTCGACTCCAACACCATCGTTAAGTTTGCTGACGATACGGTGGTGCTGGGCTTCATCTCCAACAACGATGAGTCGGCCTACATAGATGAAGTGGAGAACCTGGCACTATGGTGTGAAGAAAACTGCCTCCGACTGAACGTCAGTAAGACGAAGGAGCTGGTGGTGGACTTCAGAAGGGGACAACTGGACCACAAACCCCTCATCATCAATGGAGCTCCAGTGGAGAGAGTGAGCAGCTTCAAGTACTTGGGCGTCCACATCTCCGAGGATCTGACATGGACTGAGCATATCTGTGCTCAGACGAAAAGGGCAAAGCAGCGTCTGTACCACCTGAGGCAGTTGAGGAAGTTTGGGGTTTCCCCTGCTGTCCTTAAGGCTTTCTACTCGGGTGCTGTTGAGAGCATCCTAACACAGAACATTTCATCCTGGTTTGGGAATAGCTGTGTACAGGACAGGAAAGCCCTCCAGAGAGTGATCCGGGCAGCTGAACGCTGCTGCAGGTTAACTCTCCCCTCCATGCAGGACATCTACACCAGGAGATGTAAAACCAGGGCAGCTCGTATCATTAAGGACTTGTCGCACCCCAATAACGGACTGTTCAAACTTCTGCATTCAGGCAGAAGGTTCCGGGTCATTATGGCCAAAACGGAGAGACTCAGGAGGAGTTTTTATCCACAGGCGATTAGACTCCTCAACCATGATGGGCCACTCTCCCGTTCATAGGACTGGTAACAGTTCACCCACACACTGCTGTGCTGACATTCCACACTGCACACTGCACTTTAGTCTGGACTGTAAGCATCACTTGCACTAACATCTTTATCCTGCTCAGATACACACTTTATTATTATGTTTACATTTGCACCTTTTTTTTTTTTTTTTTTTTCTATTTCTATTTATAGATTATTTCTTTTGTTTCTTGTTATTTGCACAAAGTAGGAGCGGTTCAGGATACATTTCACTGCGTGTTGTACTTGTATAACTATGCATGTGACAAATAAAGAATCTTGAAATCTTGAATCTTGAATCTTGAATCTTGAATATAGAAACTACAAAAAAAAAACAACTAATATTTTGTTAGAACCCTAACAAAATATTAGTAAGGAAATTTGGAGTCCTTGGATCATACGAGGGGTATTCAAGTCACACCTGAATAAAATTAGAGCCCAGTCCAGTCATACTTGTGACCATTCATCGAGTGGAACATCTGCTCCTCAGAAATCGAAGTGTAAATTGTGAAATCTTTCAGAAGTGACACATCTGTCTGATAGAACTGTAAACGCAATTATTGACCAACACCTCTGGCACATTACAGGAACTTATCTGGGAGTTATTGCCACATCCTCCATACAGTCCTGATCTCACTTCCAGCCATTTCCAAATGTTCGGCGTACTGAGAAAACTTTCGGCAATCTTGATGGTATATAAACACTGGTGAAATGCTGGGATAAGTGCATTAGTGTAGGGTTTACATAATGTAGACAGCTCCTGTACCAGGTGAGCTCTGTACCTTTGGATGGATGGATAGATGGATAGAACAAAAGAAACAATGGATCTTGTGTTTAAAATTCATTCACAATACATATATTTTTTATTATATCTTTTATTTATTTATTTTACTCATGAAATAGTAGGGCACTGGTGGCTCAGTGGTAGGTGTTTCGCCTGCCATGCGGAAGGCCCGGGTTCGATTCCAGCCAATGCCCACACCCCAGCCACTGGATGCAGTGCCGGTCCCAAGCCCGGATAAAATGGGAGGGTTGCGTCAGGAAGGGCATCCGGCGTAAAACCTGTGCCAAGTTGTAGTGCGGACTGTTGAGTGCATCGAACTAATCGCGTTTATCTTGCGGCCAATGAGGATAATACAAAGTCTGGTGTTTATCAATGTTTCGACTTTAAAATACATGATCAAGACAACAGTTATTTATAAAGTAACAATAATTTATTTGACTAATCTACGATACATGAAACTAAGCTACTTAAAACACACACTAGCGCACACGGGCACAGACAAACATACAAACAGTCTGAAGGATGAAAGTTAATGAAGTTCTTCTAGTGCGTTTTACTAGATAAAAGAGTTACATGAGCAGAGTCTTGGGTTTAATGTTATGGTTTAGTTATGAAGCGAGCACCAATTTTCAGCAAGCTTTATTTGTTTACTTGCGTTACATTTCGTTCTCATCCGGTGGTTCACCTCCAGCAAAGGGAAATCACGGCATTGCTGATTGGTTGGTGCGCTGAAGTTGAGATGACGTCTTTCAAAAAGCCTTTCGGTGAAGCACTGGTTGCCTGGTTATCGATGGGGGTGCTCAGGAACTTCTTCTGAGGGTTTCTTCATTGAGTTCTGGCACAAAGTCTCATTGAGAGTTCTTGAAGAGCGCCAGCAAGAGAGGAAGCACAAGCTGCTTGCAAGTGTTTTCTTCAGACCTCCATAACGAAAGAAGTATAGAGGCTGTTCGGACCTTAGGTTTTGACCCTTCACTGTCAGTCCGTCCCATGGGTGATCGGTCCAATCGGATGTGGCTGTGATGGGGCTTAGACATGCCTCACATGGTTCCCCTTTTGTGCATACATTAGCCCAGTGTTTCGGCTGTCATGTGGGGCGCATCCAGTTGGAGTTTTCAATACCTTTTATAAAGTAATTTTGCATGAGCTCTGTTCATGCTACCAATTTTCCGTGTACACCAATGTTTATTGAATAAAGCAAACTATCGAGCAATATCAACCATCCCATATTTTTCACACTCATTTATACCTTCATCTAATTAAAGGGGTTTGTAAATGATGATTACACCTTTTACGTTATGCAAAATCACCAAACATACACAGAAATAAAACATACTAAGTGAATATACAGTACAGGCCAAAAGTTTTGACACACCTTCTCATTCAATGCGTTTTCTTTATTTTCATGACCATTTACATTGGTACAGTAGATTCTCACTGAAGGCATCAAAACTATGAATGAACACATGTGGAGTTATGTACTTAACAAAAAAAGGTGAAATAACTGAAAACATGTTTTATGTTCTAGTTTCTTCAAAATAGCCACCCTTTGCTCTGATTACTGCTTTGCACACTCTTGGCATTCTTTTGATGAGCTTCAAGAGGTAGTCACCTGAAATGGTTTCCAACAGTCTTGAAGGAGTTCCCAGAGGTTTTTAGCACTTGTTGGCCCCTTTGCCTTCACTCTGCGGTCCAGCTCACCCCAAAACATCTCGATTGGGTTCAGGTCCGGTGACTGTGGAGGCCTGTATGTATATAAGTGGAGGCCTAGGTACTGTATGTATATACGTTTTTGCCCTACTGGCACACTTTAAAGATTGTTTAAAATAATGTCTATGCTGTATGCCTCATTGTTCATTGAGCCACATGGGACATCCTGTGTCCTGGGGTCAATGAGAGGGTCAATGTGTGGTCAAAATGTGACCAAAGGGTGATTAATTGATTGCTCTCTTTGGGGGGCCTGTTCATCTCTACCTTAATGTAGCAGAGACATGTATAGAGTTTTCATTCTCATAACTGAGAAAAAATGGCCTCTGCGGATCAGAGAGTTTGAGCCCTGTCATCACTGGGTTGTCACTGTTGTGCCCTTGGCCAACCATCTTAACCCTACAGTATGTCCCATCCAAATCACTCCACCAACGCTGTTTCCAAAGCCCAGATGAGAAAGGAGGAGGGTTGAGCATTGGGGCTAGCAACTTTTAAACAACACTGGGTAGGGTACAGTAACAACTTCACAAAATCACAAACTTCAGAAAAACTAAACTCATTCACAGACTTGAATGAGGGAAGAAATCTAGAGATTATTTCAGTAGCTACCACAATCAACCCAAAAAGCATTCTTCAGCACGGTCAAATCATAACATTGGTCAGAAAATAGAATGTCTTATACATGTTTATAACTAAGTAAATAAGTTCTCTCCTGCTTTCCATTTGCCATATTTATGTCACAAATAGGGCCATATTTACCACTTCCTGGATACTGCTACTTTTTAATCATAAGGCTTTTTTTTAACTATTCAAATATTATCAATAAATATTCCTCTTTTCCTTCAGTGACACTCCTGCTTCTCTTTTCCTAGGGTTAAGCATTTGATTTTACTTTAAATTGCTTTAATGGTAATGGCTCTTTTGTCTCTTCACAACCCGCCTTAATGCAACAGAACAGCATGGATGGAACACAGATATATAGATCAGTAGAGTCCTATATATGAGAATTAATTATACTTGTATTTGAGGAGCACTGGTGGCTCAGTGGTAGGTGTTTCTGCCATGCGGAAGGCCCGGGTTCGATTCCCAGCCATTGCCCAAACCCCCCAGCCACTGGATGCAGTGCCGGTCCCAAGCGCGGATAAAATGGGAGGGTTGTGTCAGGAAGGGCATCCGACGTAAAACCTGTGCCAAGTTGTTGTGCGGACCAAGTGTCCGCTGGGGCGACCCCTTCCCAGGAGCAGCCAAAAGACCAATAACAATTATACTTGTATTTGAGACACTGTGTTTTCATTCTTGTCTTTCTCTTTCCTACAGATGGTGTTGTGATCCTGGAGAGTCCTGTCCATCCTGTAACTGAGGGAAATCCTCTGACTTTACACTGTTTATATCGCAACACAAAGATCTCAGACTCTGGTGCTGATTTCTATAAAGATGATTCAGTTCTCCAGAAGCAGACTACAGGAGAGATGACCATCAGTAGTGTCTCAAAGTCAGATGAAGGTTTCTACCACTGTACACACCCAGAGAGAGGAGAGTCACCGAAAAGCTGGGTTTCAGTCAGAGGTGAGGAAACCATGCCTTCTTACATGAATCAGATTTGTAACAATTTCAGTATGCAGTGTTTAAATGGATGTGTGGTTTCCTTTCTTTCCCTAGTTTCAGCTTCTGGATTGTCTGGTGTAATTATAGGACTGAGTTTGTCCTTAATGTTTGTCATCTTAATGATCTTACTGATCCTGCTGCTGTGCTATAAGAAGAAAAAAGGTTTGATGATCAACTCCTTCTGACTATAGAACAATAAGCCACTCAGACATTTATTCTTGTATATACTGCTTTTAATTGCCAATGTTTTAATTATGTTATGTATCACTGCCTTACTCTTTTGGGAAGGTGTAGCATATCAGACTCCTTCTGCAGTAAATCAGCCTACAGGTCAGTCTGCATTAGCCTTAAACTTAACTAGTTTTGTTTTTCACATTAATTAACTATTTCCTCTAAAGTCTTTCTGTCATGTTTGTCAAGATGGTGATAATGTGTACGAAAATATTGATCTCAGGACTACAGGTACAGTCTATATACTATTTTGTGGCTAATTACGTAGAGACTTGGCAACATAACATTACAAGAGTTTTTATGCTGACTATTTTATTCTCTTGAAATAATTGAAATGATTCTGAGCCAATAACATGATCCACTCACACGTAGGCACTGGAGAAAAGAAACACAATGGTAGGAATACCGAAGGAAACTAGTAAAAAAATATTTTGTTTTGGGTGTTTATGTCAATTAATTCCTGCCTGAAATTAAATATTCTGATATTTTGCCAAACTGAAATGAACATTTACTTCAAACACGATGAAGGTTAGACTGTACAATATGCAGGGAAAACAAACTCAAACAAAGCAACATGAAAAAAAGAAGTATTACCAAATAGTTTTTCACCCTCATATGTAAATGAATACATTAACTTTATCCTCTAAAGTCTTTTTTTTTCATGTTTAAAAGATGGTGATGATATCTACGAAAATGTTTATATCGGGACCACAGGTACCGTCTATATATTATTTTGTGGCTAAATATGAGAGACTTGGCAACTTAACATTACATGTGCTTTTGTACTGACTATTTTATTCTTTTCTAAATTATTCTGTAGTTGGAGTCAATAATATGATCCACTCACACGTAGGCACAAGTGAAAAGAAACACAATGGTAAGAATACTGAAGGAAACTAGTTAAAATGTTTTGTTTTTAATTGTTAATGTAAATGAGAAACATGTAATATACTGTAGGAGATGTTACCAAACTGAAATTAACATTTATTTTAAAAACACTATGAAGGTTATACTGTACAGTAGACAGGGGGAAACAAACCGAAACCAAACAATAACAAGAAAAAAAATATTTATTGCAGAATAGTTTTTTGCTATCATATGTAAATTAATAAATTAATGAGTAAACAAATGAACAAACAACAAATAAAAGTTCTAAATGATTATATTCCTGATCTTTCAACAGATTTAAGAAAGTTTTAATCCTGAACAGTTATTTAAAGCACTTTAATGAACACCATCCAAGCTGGTTACTGCTGTTGTGATAGAAAAATGTGCATTTTTTTCACCAAAAAAAAAAACAAAAAAACACTGCTGCTGTTCCCAGGAATAGAGAAATCCTGGTGTCAAAATGAGGTTGAGGGTTCTCTTTTTCTTATTGTATCCCACAATCGACAAATAAATGTTTTGAATATATGATTTCACCTTTTACAAGCCACTACTCATAACCAAACTCACACTGGCCAAATCTCAGCAACATAATCATTAGTTAACTTTTTCCTCTAAAGTCTTTTTTTTTTTTCATGTTTAAAAGATGGTGATGATATCTACGAAAATATTGATATCAGGACCACAGGTACAGTCTATATATTTTATTTTGTGGCTAAATATGAGAGAGACTTGGCAACTTAACATTACAAGAGCTTTTGTACTGACTATTTTCTTTTCTAAATTATTCTGTAGTCGGAGTCAATAATATGATCCACTCACACGTAGGCACTGAAGAAAGGCAAAGAAACACAATGGTAAGAATCCTTAGTTAGTTTTCTTAGGTATTAGTTAAATCTTTTTTGCTTTAAATTTTTGTGGGTGTTTGTTTATTAATCTTTTCCTGAAATGACATTTTGCAAAACTGAATTTAACATTTACTTCAAAAACACTATAACGGTTACACTGTACAATATACAGGGAAAACAAACAAAACAACAAGAAAAAAAGTATTACCAAATAATTTTTCACTCTCAAATGTAAATTAATATGTGGATAAAATAAACATCCAAGTATCCAACATTCAACTATTACTGTCAGGCAAAAAGGCTTACTCTTACATCCTATACATACAGTAACCTACTCGTTCATATAGTACAGAGAAAATGTCCAGGATTGAGGGGAGAGGGACACAGATGATCTTATACACCATACTTAAATTTACACACGAAACATGATGGTACAGAAGCTACATTTATTGCAAAAACGGACATTCAGAGTAAAACCAGTCTTACACCCTACACAGTCGTACATCTTTGCGCCACTCTCAAAAGCAGTTTCTGAAGACTCAACTGAAGACACAAGTGAACATCACATACCTGACATTTCCATGGTGTTTTTTGATGCTTGCAATGCACACAGACCCTGCGACCAACAGTGGCAACATTCCTCACACCCGAGGGCAGTCTGGTTGTATGCAGTCACAGGTGTTCTTTGGCATGCATAAGACAACACAGGCTTTTGTAAAGTCACACAACAACTTGTACTTTATGCATTACGATTTACATTTACATCTGCAGAACTGTTATTCACTAGCATCTGTTTGCCATATAAGGCAGAATGTTTGCCACCGGAAACTAAAGTGTTTGTGCCAAATAACATAATAGATTTGATAGCAATGTCATAAGCTAACAAAAACTGAGATAAATATACAGTATATTAGACACCATAAGCTAAAGCTAAGCAGAACAAGGTAAACTACATTTACACAACAGCTGATGTTCAGGGGCATCTGTAATCTACAGTACATAAGGCATTAGCCTCCATGAACTAAGGTGTTTGTGATAAGCTACATAGATCAGCCTGTTAGCATGATAAGCTGTGTTATCTACAGTATATGCTAACCTAAACTATGGAAGTGACATTGAAAGACAATGTTTCACATAAGCTGGCAAAAGCTAACCAACGAGAGAAAAAATATTAGTTTTATATCATCAGAATAAGGATTATATAAGATGTTATAACTTGCTCATGGTAACAGCTTGCTAGTGATTTGAATGGATCAAATCACTCTTCAAAACACACCTGGGGTCCATTCTTCGTACGTCGCTTGACACATCCGAGATGAACCGATACATCTAAGATGAGATCATCGTGCTAATTAAGACCTGGCTAAGTTGGTTCTTCGAAGCACACCTGTTGTTGATGATTAGTATAGCTGGATTGAGTTGTCTAGGATTATTACGCGTTCGTGCGTTGGTTTAAAAGGCGATATGCATCGACAGTAGAAACACTGATCACAAGTCCTTTGATTGATTGACGAAATGACAAAAGAACAAGCTAAATTTTTTTTGTAACACCTGTTATGCACTGAAATGCTCCCCGCCACCACATGTTATGCGCTGAAATGCTTCCCTGCCATGGATCCCCCTCTCCCACCACACACACATAATCGCTATCAAATATTATATTAGAACATAATATGCACATATGTTTTACAAATTACATGAGACAAAATAAAATAAGAAATATGAAAATAAATATGTTAAAATGTTATATGGAAAAATAGAAATATGAATATTTTTTTCAAAAACATGTATACTTTTATATTGTTTACTTTATAATAAAATTAGTTTTGTCCAATTTTTCATTATAAAAAATTATTTTTATTATATATACATAAATATTTATTTGCATATTCATAACGAACCCCTGAAAAATAAATTTGTTACAAAATAAACATTATACAAGAATTTGAATTAATGGTCTTGAGGGCTGTCTCGTGTCTACAGTTTGTTATAATAATAAAAAACCTATGAATTTATGTTCTAATATAATATCTGATTTTATATATATATATATATATATATATATATATATATATATATATATATATATATATACAGTAGTGTGAAAAACTATTTGCCCCTTCCTGATTTCTTATTCTTTTGCATGTTTGTCACACTTAAATGTTTCTGCTCATCAAAAACCGTTAACTATTAGTCAAAGATAACATAATTGAACACAAAATGCAGTTTTTAAATGAAGGTTTATGTTATTAAGGGAGAAAAAAAACTCCAAATCTACATGGCACTTTGTGAAAAAGTGATTGCCCCCCTTGTTAAAAAATAACTTAACTGTGGTTTATCACACCTGAGTTCAATTTCTGTAGTCACCCCCAGGCCTGATTACTGCCACACCTGTTTCAATCAAGAAATCACTTAAATAGGAGCTACCTGACACAGAGAAGTAGACCAAAAGCACATCAAAAGCTAGACATCATGCCAAGATCCAAAGAAATTCAGGAACAAATGAGAACAAAAGTAATTGAGATCTATCAGTTTGGTAAAGGTTATAAAGCCATTTCTAAAGCTTTGGGACTCCAGCGAACCACAGTGAGAGCCATTATCCACAAATGGCAAAAACATGGAACAGTGGTGAACCTTCCCAGGAGTGGCCGGCCGACCAAAATTACCCCAAGAGCGCAGAGACAACTCATCCGAGAGGCCACAAAAGACCCCAGGACAACATCTAAAGAACTGCAGGCCTCACTTGCCTCAATTAAGGTCAGTGTTCACGACTCCACCATAAGAAAGAGACTGGGCAAAAACGGCCTGCATGGCAGATTTCCAAGGCGCAAACCACTTTTAAGCAAAAAGAACATTAAGGCTTGTCTCAATTTTGCTAAAAGACATTTCAATGATTGCCAAGACTTTTGGGAAAATACCTTGTGGACCGACGAGACAAAAGTTGAACTTTTTGGAAGGTGCGTGTCTCGTTACATCTGGTGTAAAAGTAACACAGCATTTCAGAAAAAGAACATCATACCAACAGTAAAATATGCTGGTGGTAGTGTGATGGTCTGGGGTTGTTTTGCTGCTTCAGGACCTGGAAGGCTTGCTGTGATAGATGGAACCATGAATTCTACTGTCTACCAATAAATCCTGAAGGAGAATGTCCGGCCATCTGTTCGTCACCTCAAGCTGAAGCGATCTTGGGTGCTGCAGCAGGACAATGACCCAAAAACACACCAGCAAATCCACCTCTGAATGGCTGAAGAAAAACAAAATGAAGACTTTGGAGTGGCCTAGTCAAAGTCCTGACATGAATCCTATTGAGATGTTGTGGCATGACCTTAAAAAGGCGGTTCATGCTAGAAAACCCTCAAATAAAGCTGAATTACAACAATTCTGCAAAGATGAGTGGACCAAAATTCCTCCAGAGCGCTGTAAAAGACTCGTTGCAAGTTATCGCAAACACTTGATTGCAGTTATTGCTGCTAAGGGTGGCCCAACCAGTTATTAGGTTCAGGGGGCAATTACTTTTTCACACAGGGCCATGTAGGTTTGGATTTTTTTTTTTCCCTAAATAATAAAACACCTCATTTAAAAACTGCATTTTGTGTTTACTTGTGTTATCTTTGACTAATAGTTAAATGTGTTTGATGATCAGAAACATTTTGTGTGACAAACATGCAAAAGAATAAGAAATCAGGAGGGGGGCAAATAGTTTTTCACACCACTGTATATGCAAGATACTTTTCTTTCTCCACGTGAGTCAGTCCACGTCAGTCGTGCTGTTTAACCAATCAGATGTGACCTCGCCATTTCAACCAATCATAACCCTTATAAACCATGTAAACTTAGGCTGAATCCCATTTCTATTTTCTACCCCTTCCCCTTCCCCTTCCCCTACCCCTTCCCCTTCCCCTTGTCCCTTGAAACGAAGTGGAAAGGGGAAGGGTTTAAATTTTTCCCCTAAGAAATGGGACACCACTACAACACTGTTATACGTCATCATACGTTGTCACTAGTTCCTAATGTTACGTTAAAGGACATGCGCCGATGTTTATCACACATTGCAATAAGAGAGAGATTACTCACTCCCAAAGTATTTTCGCGCCGTATTTCATCCCTATACATAATATAAATTATAAAAATATATAAAAATAAAATATATATTTGTAATATCGTGCAATCGGTGCTAGCCGCTAGCAAACTTTAGCGATTTTTTTGCAAACATTTCTTTACAGAACATCACCATAAACACAAACACAAGACTAGAGGTAATATACATATAATGAAAACTTGTCATAAAAATCTTTATTTATGGCAAAAATTTACATTTATGGGTCTGTTTGCTCGAGTGAGCCGCCATGTTGAAAATTTCTCTTAGCCCTTCGTTTGAAGTGAGGTCCTGAAAAATCTTCGTTTGAAGGGCTATCTGGCCCTTCCCCTTCCCCCTCCCCCTCCAACCAAAAGAGAAATGAGACACCCCTACCCCTTCACGTGAACGCGCCAAACGGAGGGGTAGGGCTATGTGAAGGGGTAAGGGGTAGAAATGGGATTCAGCCTTAATCTTGTTTACATGAAATTAACCTGCTACCGAGCAGGTTCAAGCTTACGGACATGTTGCTATGACAGCAAATGCGAGATGAGCATCGAAGAACGAAACAATCCAAGATCAGGACAAATCCACAACAATCAAATCCAGCTAACTGAGTTAGCGACGTACGAAGAACACCCCCCTGTTCTCTTTCAGAGTCTGTTGTTCTGAGCAAAAGCTAAACTCCTCCCACTGTCCAGAACCTTCTGTACTCACTGAATCTGTGAGAGAAAGAGAGAGAGCTCGTTGGCAGCATGGCCTCATATGTAGATTACCTAGACAGTTTGCCTATGAATAGGGTGTGGGTGTGTCCTGTCTCCAGGACGTAGCCTTGTAGACTCTTTGTAGACAGCATTCTATTGATATGTTTTTTGTTAAATAATAAAACAATGTTTTCTTCTTTTCTTCTTCTTCTAAAGAGCTTCTTAAGCTCTTTTTACGGTTACCAGAAAAAAAATGCTAGTTGTCCCACTCGCTGTACCGCTGACCCCTCAAGGTTTGAACTAACTACCTGGCTAGCTGTATTTTAATATTAATATTTACATCATATTTAAATTATTAATATTAGGCTACATTTGCAATGTAATGTCCTTATATGACTGAACTAACTGCCCAATGTTAATTTCACACATCTGCAAGAGTAAACACAAACTGAATATAAACTGCCTGGCCAAAAAATAATAATAATTTTGAAGGGTCAAATTATTGTATTATATACAATAAATTATCACACATACAGTAGTATTCAGTAAATGATCTGAAACATTCAGTGACTTAAACTAAATGTTTTGTAGTTGTGAATGTTGAAAGGTGTTAAAAGCATTTTGTTTTCTCTTAGCAAATGCTAAATTAGTAGCTGTTGCCAACTAGGAATGAGCAGTGAGGCAGCTGACACTGTGTACTCAGACCTGAAGCAGAACATAACTTAGCTCTTAGGTTAAGATGAGCACAAAGCATATTCTCAGTCTTTCCAGACAACGACATTCTTTGGGAAACAGATTTATTACATTCATACTACACTCAGTAAAGTGCAGATGCTCTATGCTCTTACGGAGACTTTAAAATGTGCAAACTGATGAAGGCACAGTAAGACAGATCACCCAGAGAATAGGCAAGGACTAATAGACTGTATTTCTGAGCTGTCACCAGACGATAAGATGTTATTAGTATTTGAATAAGCTTCTACTATTATCACCATGTTTGCATTGTCTAAACCAGTGTTTGTGTATATGGTTGGACATCATAATGGATTGAAGTTTAACCAAAATGTCTCTGAGGCTCTTTAGTAGCTGGTTGCAGTACAATTTAGACTAGTTCAATTGAATTATGGTCCTAATTACTATTTTATTTTCAAACACAGATTTAATAATTTGGTAATTAACACCAAGGCAATTATCAACATTTATAAATGATCTCAAAGGAAATCATTGTTTTTTTATTAAATTTTAGCCAACATAAATATTAAAACAGCTTTACAAAATGTTTGATAACTGACACCTAATAATATTTGGCTATTGATAACTAAATGATTTAAAAATATTCTTTATGTGTAGGTCTGTGAAGAAAGTCTAAAGTCTCCAAACAGGAAATGGTGAAACAGTTGAAGAACATGGTGAATACATGTAGTACAGAGTGTATTGCATTTTTTTTGGAAAGCTTGATTTTTGCTTAACTTAGATTTAGGCATTGTACAAACATCTAATAAGGATGTTAAAGGAGGAACAGGAAGCTGAATGATGGTTTTTATTCCCTTTTCTCCTTTTTATTTCTTATCTTTGACAAAGGGCTGGAAATTGGCATTATCCAGATTAAAATAAGTTGCCAGTTTTCATTTACCAGATCAGTATAGCCTGTTCACTGGTGTTTACACTGATGTCAATAAAAATAAAAACTCCTTAAGCATTGTCTATAACATTTACTTTCTTAGACTTATTCAAGTAATTATTATTATTATTATTATTATTATTATTATTATTATTATTATTATTATTTTGTGTGTGTGTGTGTGTGTGTGCTTACTTACACAAGCTAATTGCCTATTAGTAGATTGTAAAGAAAGCAAAAATTCAGCTTTGGATTTTAGAGTAGGAATTATTAACTGCTTTAAACAATCACCTCGAGTCATCAACCGATATTTAATTTTTAAATATTTTTCTAAATGTTTTAGATATTTTTATAATATAATATACTATCATATGTCATTCAGTGCCAAGTATACAAGTATACACTGTGTATAAAGTATATGAAGTCAAAAATGTTGAACATACAGTAATTGTTATTTTTAATATATGATATGTTAATTACTTTTAACAATATACTTTATAATTGCTCATTGATATTTAAATCTATTAAATAAAATTTTTGCTTTTAGGTAGTTTAAACAGTACTTAATAATACATTTTATGCTTGCATTTTATAGTTTAACATAAATAAACCTTTTTGTAAACAAAATTGCTTTTATGTTGTGTTCTTCTGTTCATTATCAGACATACAGATTTAATCAGTGCTGTTTGACTGAATACAAAATCTAAAATCTATGCTGACTTTAAATGTCCAGGGCCCGGTTTCTCGATAACGCACACTATTCGCGCGCTAAGAAGACTCTTAAGATATATCTTATGTAAAGTGATTACTTTTCTAAGTGTGTTTCTCGAACTGTCCCTTAGGAGTCTTCTAAAGTCGCTGCCTCTTACGTCCGACGTTACGCGGCGCTGTCTACAGTGAAGGTCCTGAATTAGCGGACATCGGTGGCTCAGGAATCGATTTTTCACTCCTTTTGCATGACAGCGTTAAGAAAGACAGCACTTTCTACACAAATTAAACATCGCACTAAATTCTTTTAATAGCGTTTATTTCCACATGGGTTAACTCAACAATAACATGCCATAATAGACAAATATATAAATTAATATTAATTAATTAATTAATATCGCTAATATTTTCATGTAACATGTGGCCGTGAAACGAACCGGGTATACAATCATAGTTGATGGACAAACAGCTGATAACACTCTTCACCAGCTTCAGAAACAATGTTGTTGGGGTTGTATAGCGCACTTATGGAATGAATACGATGAGATGACAGAGTGGAGGTTTAATACCCCTATCTCACACGCGGGGCCGTAAGTGCGGTTCATTATGATTCGGCGCGAGTTTTGGTGCTGTTATTACGTTTCCATTTTACCACGCAAAAAAAATAAACATGTTTAATACCCCTCTCTCACCTGTGTGGCCTGACTCATCTCCGTGAGCTGCCGCGATTGCCCACAACGTTCCTTTAACGTTCCGCGAAGTTCTGCAAAGTCTGCAAGCTTCCGCGAGGACCAGCAAAAGATTAAACGTTGTATTTTTCACACAGAAAGATGGAAACGTAATGTTGCAGTTACCAAATACTGCAATATCCATAATCATGTCTCCTATGCAGTCAGAAATTTGCCCGTAATTTATAACTTTTTAAAACATAGAAAGTTCAGAGATCTTCATAGGACTCCCATGTTTTGGAGAAGTTCTACAGAGTAAATGGAAAACTACATGTGATAGCTACAGTTGAGTCTAAAAGCATGCATACACCTTGGCTAAATTTTATATTACATATTACAATTACATATTATATTAAAAAATATTTAATAGAAGACTCAGATTTCTTACCACAGTCCAAAGACATGCAGAGCAGACCAACAGTGTGTGAATGAGCGTGTGAGCCCTGTGATGGACTGCACCCCACCTCAGGCCCGAAGTCTCCTGGTATAGGCTCCAACAGGCTCCTGTGACCTTGTACAGGCTAAGCAGCATTGATAATGAATGAAGGATTGAAGGAAGGAAGGAATGAATGAATGGCATGTAGAGTGTGATAACTAATACACTTCCATGCTGTTGAATTCTCCATCCTGACTGTAAAACGATTGATTCTTTTTCTTTAACAGCAGTTCTGACAAGAGAGCTGACACCAAGAAAAAAAGCATAGGTTTATATAAAGGTAGTCACTTTATCATGTCTTCATGAAGTGACTTGTACAGGGACTGTATAGCAGACAAAACCATGTTATTTAACCAAAAATTTCATAATGGTTCATGTCCTGATATTTTCTTTAAGGAGTTGATTATTTAACATTTATGGAGTTCAGTGATGTGTAATGGTCAGTGATATTCATTATGGTAAAGTGTTTATTCCATTAGACTTAAAGGAATGTGAATAAAGACTGATTGTCATTGCCCTATCCTTCAAATGTTTCAACATTATATATACAATCGGGTCCTTCCCTGGAGATGATAGTTTTTTGTTTGCTTTACTAATAGCTCTCCTCAGTTCATCTCTGTTGAACAGGAAGTTAATTGGCTGGTTTTCCATTCCCCCACTCCGTACCATCACATCCATATTTTGTTTCTTTGTTATTTCTCTTCTCCTTTTACCTTCCTCACTTAAGTTCCCTGCTCCATGAATTTGTTCTATTGTTTTTCCTAACATTTCTGCCTTATCCTTGTCCATTACTGCCAATTTTCCTTCCGATTCTAATACTGGGTATTCCCACTCTTTCTTATTACCTTTCATTCTCTTGATCATATTCTACACCTCACCTACTGGAGTTGTTCTTCCAATTCCACTACAAAACACCCTCCAACTTTCTCTTTTGGCTTGCTTTATAGTTCTTCTCACAAGTGCTTGAGCTTTCTTGTATAGAATTAAATTATTATAGTTATGTGTTCTTTTAAGAACTTTAAAAGCCTTATTTCTATCTCTCACAACTTTACTACACTTATCTGACCACCAAGGTACAGCTCTTCTGGTCATTTTCCCTTTACTTTTTGGGATTGATTCTAATGCTGCTTCTACAGTAGTATTGCTACACACACTTTTCCATTAAAGCTGTCAATATCTTCCTTTGGATCAATTTCTCCCACTTTTCCCTCGCACTTTTCCTCAAATATATCCCAATTTGCTTTTTCAAATATCCATTTTCCTCCTCTTTGATTTTCTGACCTAACTGTTTCCACATCCAATGTTATAATTATTGGGTAGTGATCGCTTCCAATACTAGATTCCCCCCACACTTCCCAGTTACACTTACTAGCCAAGTTATTTGAAACTAGTGTCAAATCCAGAACAGACTCTATTCCTGTATGTACGTCTATCCTTGTTCCCTTCCCGTCGTTTAAACACACCAGCTCCCTCTCCTCTATTAATTCCTCTACTACTTGTCCATTGGCATTTATGTATCTTCCTCCCCATAGTGTATTATGAGCGTTTAAGTCACCACACCATATCACTATGTTTTTCTTGCCCATGTGCTTCCTTTAATTTCTCTAATATCAACTTTTTAAACGGGTTGTAATAATTTATAATAACTACCTCCTGACCTCTACCCCATATCCCCACAGCAATATATTCTTGATCCCTTCCTTTTCCTATTACTCTATATGGAATACCTTGTTTAATGAATGTTGCACACCCACCACCATTCCCTAGTTCCCTATCATGCCTTATCATACTGTATCCTAATAAAACAAAATCTAAGCCACTTTTCAACCAAGTTTCTTGAATACATATTACATCCGGTTTTATAATTAACTCTTCGATAAATTGCTTGAACTCCTGACCATTTGCTATCAGAGATCTTGCATTCCACTGAATTATTATCATCTATATATTATCCACAAGTCTCTTGGCTTGATCTTATCTGCAATTCATCTCTAACTTCTTCCCAAGTCAATCCTGTCATTCCCAGATGACGTATTGCTGCTATAACAACTAACTGCGTCTTTTGTGTTTTTGATTCAATCCCAGCTGTACTATTTATTACTCCAGCAATAAATGTCACTAATTTTTTCTTTTCAACCAACAAATGTTCTTTTGGAGCTTCATTGTTTCCTTCAGCTAAAACCCCAGACTGATCTCTCTGGTCTTTAGTTTGCACTTTAACCTGTTTTGCGGCCTCTGCATATGTTACAGTAGCTTCTTCTCCACCCTCTTTTTCTGAATCTCCATTTCCATTTTCTGTACTTCACATCCTCTGAATGCTGCACTATGTGCCCCTCCACAATTGCAACACTTTGGTTGTACTCCATCCTCACACTTTCCATATTCATGCTTTTCTCCACAACGAGCACATCTACACTGTTCCCTACTTCTTGTAGCTACGTGCCCAAATCTTTGACAGTTAAAACATCTTACTGGTCTTGGAATATATTCTCTTACAATGTAACTCATTGCCCCAATCATTACTCTTTTTGGGATTTCTTCCCCTTGAAATTCTATTACTACTGTTTCAGTGTCTTTTCTGGTTCCATCTGTAACTGATTTTAGCCTTAGTGCATTTATTATCTTCCCTCCTTTTACCTTTGAACTTTTCCATACTTATATTAAGCGGAACACCAAAAATGATCCCTTTTCGACCACCACTTTTAGTATTTTCTTCAACTCTGTTTGTGCTTACAACTTTAATTCCTCCTATATCTTTCAGCTTGAGTGCTTTGTTTACTTGCTCTTCCTTATTACATCCAACAAGCAAATTTCCATCAGGGAGGACATTAGCGAAAACAATATTTCCAATATCTCGATTTATGATCTTAATTAGTTTAATTGGATTCATTTTGCTTACCCCAAACTGATCACCAAACCTTACGATGCATTTTATACTATCTCTACTCTTTTCATCAGACTCCTCTACATCGCTCCTTTTCTTCCGTTTTTCTCCCCGATTTTTCCCCCTTCTTACTTCATTCCAGCAATTTCCTGATGATCTTTCACTCTCCACTTCACTTGCTACATCCATACTCCCTTCACTATCTCCCCACTCACGCCTCTCTGTTCCATTCACGGAGCAGTTGTGTCTTGCCGCATTTGCTTTCCGGTTTCTCGCTGTGGCTTCCGCCATTTCGCGTTCCACCTCTGTCTTCATCCTCCCGTCGCCGAGCTTCTCCATTACAACCCTTCTTTTTCCTCCATCCTCGACCCAGCTTCCCAGAACAAACAGGTATTTATGCTTATACTAATTGCATCCTCGGTTCAGCTGGGCATCCGCGTCAGCTGACCGAGGTGCCTTCTGGGAAACTGGGTCTACAACAAAAACTACAAACTCTAAAACACTGCCCTCTAGTGGGCAACCCTCACACATTTGCATTGGTAGCTGTTCACTTGACCTCTATTAATGTTCCAAGAAGTGCATATGCAATTTAAGAAGGCCATTATTAGGCTGGAAAAAAAAAACATCGCAAAAACATTGGGAGTGGTCAATATAACAGTTTCTTAAAAACATTATTAAAAAGAAGACCATGGAAGAAAACTGAAATGGATGTCCGCAGAATTTTGTTCATGGTTAAAAAGAACCTTTTCACAACATCTAGCCAAGTCAAGAACACTATTGAGGAAATAGACGTGTCATTTACAAAGTCAACAGCCAAGAGACAGCTACATGAAGTAAATACAGATGATTCACACAAAAATGCAAAACACTGGCAGTGATCATTAAAGAAAAAAACAGATTAGACTTTGCCATAAAAGGAAGGAAAGGGAGAGCTCATGATCCAAAGCATACAGTACCACATTATCTGTAAAACATGATGAAGAAAGCCTTATGGTATAACTGTGTATGGCTGCCAATGGAACTGTCTGCTCAGATTCAACCAAATGCTGCAAAACTTATAAAATGCTGCTTTATATTATAAATGAATAATTCTTACCTACCCTATTGTCTTTCCTGCCCAATACATATGAAGCTTAGGGTATTTGAGACAGGACAAGGGTAAAATGGGTAAAATGGCTAAGAGCAAGTCCCATTGTCCCCTACAAAGGACATGGAGTAAATGTGTATTTTGAAAGGTTTAAAATTAACATGTCCTTATAAAATTGTAATACAATGTAGTTAAAACATTCACAAATAAAAAACAATATCATAAGAAAAAATAACTACATGATGTATTTAAAAGGCGGCACGGTGGTGTAGTGGTTAGCACTGTCGCCTTGCACCTCCAGGGTCTGGGTTCGATTCCCGGCCAGGCTCGATTCCCATCTCTGTGTGCATGGAGTTTGCATGTTCTCCCCGTGCTTGGTGGGTTTCCTCCGGGTACTCCGGTTTCCTCCCACAGTCCAAAGATATGCAGGTTAGGCTAATTGGCGTTCCCAAATTGCCCGTAGTGTGTGAATGGATGGGTGAATATGTGTGTGTGTGTGCGCCCTGCGATGGATTGGCACCCTGTCCAGGGTGTACCCTGCCTTGTGCCCGAAAGCCTCCTGGGATAGGCTCCAGGTCCCCCGCGACCCTGAACACAGGATTAAGCGGTATAGAAGATGAATGAATGTATTTAAAAATGTGATCACTTAAACCACTAACTGCCATAGAATGCGCTTGCTGCAATCGCCGCCAATTTAGAAAGACAGAACATGTGATCTGTTGGCCACACCCCCACATGTGTGACATCAATAGAAAGCCCAGTATGTCCTCTTTCCAGTACATTAGAACACAAACACACTGCATGCATGGTGTTTGAAATAAAGACCACACTATCATGTCCCCCACAGAGGACAAATAATGAATTGCTGGCTCTCAGGAGGTTATGATGATTTGATTATAACTGTGGGATTTTTTTTCTTGCCACATTGTCGTCACAACTCGGCTTGCTCATTATGGACAGTCTGAGCATTATGATTTACACACATTTTTCTCACATCTCACAAATCACCGTAATTTTCTTTTAGTTTTTTTTTTGTCTAATAAGTTTTATTGAGAAACCAAAATTTTTGAAGATTCATTTACAATCTCACATCCTTAGTTTCTCTTACACATATAAAGAATACAATTAAAGTAGAAAAAAAAAGATAGTAAAAACAAAACTGAATAAACCAAAGACCCACATCACAAACCATCCCTTACCCAACCTGTTGACATTAGTTTGCAAAATATGATGAGAAAAAAATATCAATATATAAAATCATGCATTAATCCGTAGGGTTTAAGTCAAGATAACAGAAAAAGGGATGCCAGATTTTGTCAAACTGCTCAAAGTTGCCCTTCAAACAGTACCTAATTCGTTCCAAATGTAAAGTAGAAATCATTTCTCCAAGCCATAGCTTACACGTAGGAGTCTTCTTGGCAGTAATTAAACTGTATGCAAGCAGTTTGTGTTGTACTCCTGATAATGAGTGTATACCTTCAGAGAATCCCAGAATCAGAAGTGCTGGGTCCGGCTGCAATTGCACCCTAAAAATCTCTGAGAGCACACCAAAAATTTCAATCCAATAACTCTGAACTTTTGAGCAAAAAATAAAACTATGGGACGAATCAGCATCCACTAAATTACATTTGTCACAAATGGGTGAAACATTTTGGAAAATTCTATGTAATTTCTTTTTTGAATAATGCAATCTGTGAATAACTTTAAACTGAATAAGGCAGTGTCTAGAATTGATAGAATGTTTGCTAATATCCCTCAAACCCCTCTGCCACATTTCCTCAGAAATTTCCACACGTAGTTCTTTCTCCCATTCTTCCTTAAGAGAACTTGTAGAGGGGGAAGTAAAGGACTGAAGCAAATCATAAATTATCGGTAGTGCTTTTTTATTTCTTTTACACTGAACAAGACATTTATCAATAACTGAGGATGATGTATTAACTAGTGAGGGTATATGTACAAGTATATAATTCCTAATCTGTAGAAATCTAAAAAAAATGACTCTGGGGAAATTTAAATTTCTGTTGCAGTTGACTAAAAGATGCCAGAGCCCCATCAATAAAAAGGTCTCATATACTATGTATACCCATTTCTTGCCATTGCACAAAGATCCTATCCAATTTTGATGGGGTAAATGATGGATTCTTAGCTATAGGAGTTAGAAATGAAAGGGATTTTATTTTGAAGTGTTCTTTTATCTGTTTCCATATACGAAGTATATTTCGAATTATGATGCTATTATTGAAGGTAGAATGATCCAGAGTCACAGGGGATAGAATTATTGCTCCCGGATTGTATGGATAACACGGATCACGAATTATTTGGAGCCAAGATGGTGGAGCATCATGATCATGCAACCACATTGAAATTTGACTTATATAACAAGCCCAATAATAAAGACGCAAGTCCGGAAGTGCCAAACCTCCCTCTTGTTTAGGTTTAGAGAGATGTGCCTTTTTAATTCTGTGATTTTTATATCCCCACAGGAACGGTAGAATGATTGAATCGAATTGCTTAAAAAATGATTTAGGTAGAAAGACTGGAATATTCTGGAATAAATACAGTATCTGTGGTAAGAATACCATTTTAATTGCATTTATTCTACCAACCAAAGAAATTGGGAGTGCTCTCCAAAATTGTATATTAGTTTGTAGTTTGGAAATTAAAGGAGTAAAGTTGGCCTTTAATAGTGTAGAATGTTTATTAGTAACTACGATTCCAAGATAAGTAAATTTTTCTGTTGAAACTTTAAATGGAGAAGATTGTATTGAAGACAAATCTTTTAGTCCAATGGGCATTAGCTCACTTTTATTTAAACTTTAAACCCTGAAAACATTCCAAAGGTATTAATAATATCCAAAATAACAGGCAGACTTACATGTGGTTTAGTAATATATAGCAGGATATCATCTGCATATAGAGATATTTTATTGACTGAATTTAAAGTGTTAAAGCCATGAATAAAAGGATCAGAGCGAATGTATTCAGCCAAGGGTTCCACTGTCAGTGCAAATAAAAGAGGGGAGAGGGGGCAGCCTTGCCTAGTCCCTCTTTGAAGATTAAAGGGAGCAGACAGAGTATTATTAGTTAATACCTGAGCCGAAGGACTTTTATACAGAATCTTAATCCAATTTATAAAGTTATCACCCACATCAAATTTTTCTAGTACTGCAAAAAGATAATGCCATTCGACCCTATCAAATGCTTTCTCAGCATCGAGAGAGATTATTACCAGATTTTCTTGACTAGCTTTGGAGTGATACAGTATATTGAATAGGCGCCTTGTGTTTTGTGACACATTCCTGCCAGGGATGAAATCGTTCTGATCAGTATGAATTAGACCGCTAATTAATCTACCAAGTCTATTTGAAAGAACCTTTGACAGTATTTTTTGATCTACATTAAGGAGGGAGATCGGTCTGTATCCTTCAACCTCCTCTGTATTTTTACCTTTTTTTGGAATAACAGTTATAACTGCTTCATTAAATGTTGCTGGTAGTCCAGTCACTAATGCCTCCTCAAATGTTCTGAGAAGGTAGGGGGAGAGTAGATCATTAAATTTTTTATATACCTCAGAGGGCAAGCCATCCGGGCCTGGCGTCTTACCACTCTTTATTTTCTTTTAGTTTTATGAAGTTGTTTCAAGATGATGACCAAAAACAATATTGTCATTTGGTTTTTATTCTTTTCTATTCTTTTCTATTCTATTGGATACTTGTGGCTTTACCCAATAAGAGATGAGTAAATGATATGTTCTTCACATTCTTAGTAAAAAATAAACCAGAAAAACAATGACACATATCCACTTCTGCTGGTTTCTGTGGCACATGCCATGGTGTTCACCGCAAACACTTTTAACACTCAGTCAGATGACAAAAGTTCAACCTAATGTTAAATTACACTGTAACACATAGTTCAGCATCTTTATCTTTAATTGTAACACATAGTTCCAGAAAAAGGATATTCAAACCCATGGCCATACTGTAGGTGAGTGTAGGGACATAGAGAAACTGGCAAATTGAGAGCTTTGCTTAATGGCTCAGCTCCCTTTTCCCCACATTTTGTTTTGGTACATTGATTAGTGCATTAGTGCAGTTGCATCCAAAAAAAAAAAAAAAACAGTTACCACATTGAACAAATTTTATTTAATGTTGTGTATGCAAACACAGCTTTCACTCTGGGTATATAGATACCTGAACTATTGTAATGCCTTACTGTCTGGTTGTTCAGCTAGGTGCATAAACAAGCTTCAGCTAGTCCAGAATGCAGCAGCGAGAGTCCTCACTAGAACCAGAAGATATGAGCACATCACCCCTATCCTATCTTCACTGCATTGGCTCCCTGTGAAATTTCGCATTGATTTTAAAATACTACTCTTGACATATAAAGCATTAAATGGTCTCGCGCCGCAGTATCTGAGCGAACTGCTAGTGTCTTACGATCCGCCACGCCTACTTCGATCAAAGGATGCAGGCTGCTTGTCAGTACCGCGTATTATGAAAACTACAGCTGGGGGCAGAGCTTTTTCTTACAAAGCCCCAAAATTATGGAATAGTCTTCCAAATAGTGTTCGGGACTCAGACACAGTCTCAGTGTTTAAGTCTAAGCTAAAAACCTATTTATTTAGCCAAGCATTTTTATAAATAGATTTGCCATAAGGTAAAGGAGCAGATCTGGGGGACTCATGGACGTAGAGTATGATGGTGAACTGGTATGTTTAGATGCTGTCTTCCTCACTCTCATTTGATCACTCAGGTTTGTTGACGGTGAGGTGACTATTTGCTTTACATCTCAGGGAGCCCTCATGTTTGTGTTTCCTTCTGACTCTCCCTTTTAGTTATGCTGTCATAGTTAGTCCTGCTGGAGTCCCTGCTTGCACTCTACAGTAAATATACATTCACATTATACATTATGTGACTGTGACCATACCTAACTGCCATCTCTCCTCTTCTTCTCTTTCTCCCCCTCTTTCTCTTCCCTCTCTCCCCCTGTCTCCTCCTTTCACTCTTTCACTTCTCTCTCTCTGTCGAGCTACACAGTGCCAGTGATCCAGACTCCCTCTGCCCTCCGGACCTGTCTGATCCATCCTGGTGCCCCGCTTCTGGTTGGAGATCTTGTCACATGGATGCCCCGTGTGTCTCTTTGGGATGCGTCTGGTGTCTGGGGATGATTCTCTCTACCTAGAAGAGGCCTCGACTGGTGTTGTCAGCTGTTTCTCTGAGGATTTGACAATTTGATAGTTCAGGACTGGAACTTTCTACAAGTCTATCTGAGTCTCCAATAACTACCTGGACTCCATATTAACATCAATTAACATCAACTATCATAGCTGAACTGCCTGCCACCTAACACACAGTATAAATGCAGATCATTTCCTGCTATCTGTTTCACCCAGATGAGGATGGGTTCCCTGTTGGTTCCTCTCAAGGTTTCTTCCTATTACCATCTCAGGGAGTTTTTCCTTGCCACTGTCGCCCGACTATTGTGATTCATACACATTCACATTCCATACAAGCTTAAATAATTCTTTTGATTGTGTAAAGCTGTTTTGAGACA
The DNA here is from genome assembly GCA_030522415.1 of Channallabes apus. Classification (NCBI taxonomy): domain Eukaryota; kingdom Metazoa; phylum Chordata; class Actinopteri; order Siluriformes; family Clariidae; genus Channallabes; species Channallabes apus. The sequence continues at coordinate 40,188,705 of CM060108.1, forward strand.
ATGTACATTGTTAAAAGCACTATACAAATAAAATTAATTGAAATTGAAATTAATGGACCTCAAAGCAACAGGATCTCTGGTTTTCTCCTTGTTGCATGTCATCTTGGTAAACGGTACACTCTAAAAAATGCTGGGTTGTTTTTTTCTACCCAAACGCTGGGTTGCCGCTGTTGGGTCATTTTTCTGGGTTATTTTCAGAGAGTTGGGTAGTTTTTGTGTAACCCAGCTGCTGGGTTGAAGTTTGCTTGGCCCCTCCCCCAAAGTTCACCAGTGGATTCAGCGGCTGTCACTCAGCTTCGTGTCTCTTGAGCTCCCACACCGCTGATGACGGTTCATCCTCCTCGGACATTTAAGGGGAAATGGCGTTAAATACAAGGTCTGTATACACATGTTCACTCACCTAATTCACATATGACTGAAAAATTATTACTATATGTAACATTTATTACTGTTACCGTGTTAACGTTACACACAAACTTTCCGGCTGGTCTGAGGTACTGGATGATAATTTAGCTGAGAATAGCTGCTAGTTAGCCAAACAACCCCACCTGTGTATGAAAGAAACGGCTAAGATGTCTGAGCTTTTTAGCTTTCTCTGTAGAATGTTTGCAGGGATTCGAAGATGGTGAAGTGACGAATGAACGCTAAACTGTTAACTGTAGTGTTAGCATGACGCAGGCATTTAGTTAGTTTGCTAGCATTAGCAACCACTTTAGAACTTTATTAATCTCACTGCTTGAGACAATAAAATGCTGGGGTTTTACAAAACACTGACCCTCTCACAAATATACAGACCTGCTAACCCTCCCGTTTTTCACCAGCTAGTAATTTACTCTGCGGTCAAATTTCTCCTGCGTTTCTCCCGAGTTATAACAATATTTTACACCTTTCCCCCTTTGGCAAGTATGCACCTGTATCACCAGTAATAGCATGTAAGCTAACCAGGTAGCCCTCTTTAACCACAGTTAAATTAACTATCAGTCAGCGCGCCAACTACAGGAAAAAGTACCACAGCGGTACAGGTAACTACTAGATGGAAGTATTAATATTTTGGTGATTGTAATGTACCAGTATGACACCAGCTATGACATTTTTTCGGTAATTAGCTTAAAATCAATGAAGACTACAATATCAACTAGTCTGACATAAAGAGCTGTATCCTAAAAGCCATGCTTATTTTGCTGTTTTATTTTTGGTAGTAGCTGTCTCCATGTTTTTGTTTTAGGTTACCTATACTGTACCCTATCTTAATGGGCAGCTTTGTAATTTTTTAGTATCAATCCTATTTCACACTAAATTAATAGTCTTATTCAGTTTAATCTTTGCTATTCAACAAAATTTTAACTTTTTCATTTCTTTCTTTCTAAGGTTGGAACCAACATTGTGGCTGAAGTGTCAAGGCCGTACCCCTACATCCTGAGTTTGGGAGATAATGACCAGCGCTGCTCTCAGTAATGTTGTAATGTTGCTATGAAATAACGAGGCCTACCTGAAATGTCATAGACAGTGTTTGTATGTTAAAATGAGACCAGGGCTGGATAGTTTTGTTCTGCAGAAAAGATATCTGAAGTCACAGAGAGATCCTGCTCTGTAGAAGCTGCCTCAGTCTATTTGTGCAATTACTCCATTCTGCCCTTATCAGTAATAGTATAGTAATGATGTCACTGTTCTTGTGCTTTTGAAAAATAAATATTTTTTCCAAGAACATGTAATAGGATGTTGTTTATTGCATATATGTATGTTTTTTTTGTAATAGACCAGTATATCAAGATAATTTAACTGTGTAATAGACATGGGTGTTTTTTTATTGTTTGTTTTTGTTTTACAGATTCACTGTAAAACATGAAAATAATAATAATCTATTTGTGAGGTAGAATTAACCCAACATTCCAGTTAAAATGAACCAACAAACCCCAAACATATGGGTAGAACATCTGACCAATATATGTGGTAGAATTAACCCAGCATTATAGTTAAATATGACGTAGCATTTGGATTGAATATTTAACCCATCTTGTTGGGTTAAACAAATAACCCATCTTGCTCGGTTAAATTAACCCAGCATTTAGTTAGTCCTATATTTACCCAGGAGCCGGGTTAAAAACAACCCAGACTGGGTTGTTTTTAACCCAGCATTTTTTAGGGTGTAGTATGTTTGTCCTCTGGGTTATAGTTTGCAAATGTGTATGCATGTGTGATTGCTGTGAGTCTTTTTTTAAAAACTTTTTCATCTCCTATAAGGGAGGCATGTCCCTCAGGTTCTGGGGTTCCTCACAGTGTTCCTTCCAATGCTTGACAATGTCGCCAGGTACTGTAAGAGATAAGAGTTTTAACACACTTGCTTGCATCACCCGGACAATGTCTCTCCTCCTCCTCCTCCTCCTGAGCTGCTAAAGAGTTTTCCAGCACCTCTTTTGGTGACACCAACCCCTACTATGGGTCTTGCAGATGTTGGGCCCACACAATCCGTCCACTGTGCCTTTTTGGGCTGAGCCTGACTGAGCTCTTTCGGAAAACTGTCCACCAGGCAGTCAGTTGCCCTGTTCCAGGACGTGTAATAGATATTATGTTACTCATTTTTATGGGTTTTTTATGGATCATGTTTGTGTGGATCTTTACTCCAGATTTTTTTGCCCTAGCAGGAGCATTTTGCCCCCAGACAACATACAGTAGCCCTGAGGATTAACAGTCTTAACAGACTGATTATTAAATCTGGTGGACAATAAACTTCAGGCTGATATGTACAGTAAGAACTGCAAAAGTTTAATTAAATTCTGTTCAGCCAGTTTTGTGTGATACTGTGACATAATCTGGCACATAACTGCTCATAACTTCACAACTCAACATTTAGATTTTTCAAATCGGTTTAACTTTAGGGAAGGCCTGACTCACAATCTCGGTTCAGTTCATTTCAAGTTCTTCCACACCAAACGCATCAAACCGTGTCTTTATAGTCCTTGCTTTGTGCAGTGGGGCACAGTCATGTTGGAACAGAAAAGTGCCTTCCCTAAACTGTTGCTACAAAATTGGAAGCATAGCATTGTCCAAGATGCCTTTAACTGGGGATGATGGACCTGATTTAAACACCTGAATTCAATAATTAACAGGTTTGGCCAAATATTTTTGTTACACCTGTTGCATGTCATCTTGAGGCTCAGGCTCATAGTAATGAATCCATGTCTTATCACCAGTAAGGATTTTCTTTAAAAAACATTCTTAGAGTATCGCTCCAAATTCCATTTGCAAATATCTAAACACGTTCTGCACACTGCATACAAAGTATTCGATATATAATAGGACCCCATATATAATATAATTTTAGGCGTATATGATTTTAGAGATTTCATGCTTTGCACAGGTAGTCGGGTAGCTTATCTACTTCATGCATGATGCAAGTTGTTTTTCCAACAGTTGTGACCTCCAAAGATCTTACGTTTAGGAGAAATGTGGTATGGACTGATGAAACAAAAATTCAACTGTTTGGCCATAATGAGCATTCTTGTCTGAAGGAAAAAGGAGAGGCTTGAACGCTGACCGACACCATCCCAACCATGAAGCACAGGGGGACAGATTCAAGATTCAAGATTCTTTATTTGTCACATGCATAGTTATACAAGTACAACACGCAGTGAAATGTATCCTGAACGCTCCTACTTTGTGCAAATAACAAGAAACAAAAGAAATAATCTATAAATAGAAATTGGAAAAAAAAAAAAAGGTGCAAATGTAAACATAATAATAAAGTGTGTATATGAGCAGGATAAAATGTTAGTGCAAGTGATGCTTACAGTCCAGACTAAAGTGCAGTGTGCAGTGTGGAATGTCAGCACAGCAGTGTGTGGGTGAACTGGTACAGTCTTATGAATGGGAGAGTGGCCCATCATGGTTGAGGAGTCTAATCACCTGTGGATAAAAACTCCTCCTGAGTCTCTCCGTTTTGGCCATAATGACCCGGAACCTTCTGCCTGAATGGAGAAGTTTGAACAGTCCATTATTGGGGTGCGACAAGTCCTTAATGATTCGAGCTGCCCTGGTTTTACATATCCTAGTGTAGATGTCCTGCATGGAGGGGAGAGTTAACCTGCAGCAGCGTTCAGCTGCCCAGATCACTCTCTGGAGGGCTTTCCTGTCCTGTACACAGCTATTCCCAAACCAGGATGAAATGTTCTGTGTGAGGATGCTCTCAACAGCACCCGAGTAGAAAGCCTTAAGGACAGCAGGGGAAACCCCAAACTTCCTCAACTGCCTCAGGTGGTACAGACGCTGCTTTGCCCTTTTCGTCTGAGCACAGATATGCTCAGTCCAAGTCAGATCCTCGGAGATGTGGACGCCCAAGTACTTGAAGCTGCTCATTCTCTCCACTGGAGCTCCATTGATGATGAGGGATTTGTGGTCCAGTTGTCCCCTTCTGAAGTCCACCACCAGCTCCTTCGTCTTACTGACGTTCAGTCGGAGGCAGTTTTCTTCACACCATAGTGCCAGGTTCTCCACTTCATCTATGTAGGCCGACTCATCGTTGTTGGAGATGAAGCCCAGCACCACCGTATCGTCAGCAAACTTAACGATGGTGTTGGAGTCGAACATGGCCACACAGTCTGAAGTGTAAAGGGAGTATAGCAGTGGAGAGAGAACACATCCCTGTGGAGCACCTGTGTTGATGGTGATGCTGCTGGAGAAGCACTTGCCCACTCTCACCGCTTGAGATCTGTCCGAGAGGAAGTCCAACACCCAGGCACACAAGCGTTTGTTAAGTCCTAGATCTCTCAGCTTTGTGAACAGTCTTTTAGGCACTATTGTGTTGAAAGCAGAGCTGTAATCTATAAACAGCAATCTCACATAGTTACCTTGCTTCTTGTCCACGTGGCTGAGAGTGGTGTGCAGAACATGGAGGATGGCATCCTCTGTGGATCTGTTGGGGCGGTAGGCGAACTGAAGTGGATCTATGGAGCTGGGGATGGAGGAGATGATGTTTTTTAGCAGACCCTCAAATACCTTCATGACCATCGACGTTAGTGCAACAGGCCGGTAGTCATTCAGGCATGAGGGTTTGTTGGTCTTGGGCATGGGGACAATGGTGGATCTCTTGAAACACGCCGGGACCACAGACTTCGCCAGGGACTCATTAAAGATACAGGTGAACACACCTGACAGCTGGTCAGCGCAGCAGGCGCACAGAGATGCCATCTGGACCCGCCGCTTTCCTGGTGTTCACCCTCCTCAGCGCCATGCGAACGTCATGCTCTGCGATGCTGATGACGCAATCCTCGCTGATGACGTCATCATTCTCAGTCACCAGGCTGCTAGCATTAGCCACCTGGCTAACCTCGAACCGGGCGAAGAATGCGTTCAGCTCGTTGGCGAATGCAGAGTCGGCGACGATCGTCGTGGTGTCTTTGGCAACCTTGTAGTCCGTGATTGTGCGGAATCCATGCCACATGCGGCGTGTGTCACCCTGGTGGAAGTGTGATTCAGTTCGCTGTCGGAACCGTCCCTTTGCTTCCCTCACCGCTCGCCTGACGCCATAAGAAGCCGCTTTGTATGCGCTCATATCGCCGCTGATGAGTGCGGCATTATAAGCAGCGGTCCGGGCATTCACAGCATCGCGGATCGATCGGTCTACCCAAGGCTTCTGGTTCGGAAACGATTTGAACCTCACTGTTGGGACAACTTCATTTACGAGCGTGCTAACGAAGCTAACTGCTACATCCGCAAACTCGTTGATGTCTACTGCGCAGGCTCGGAACATGTCCCAATCTACGTCATCGAGCGCGTCCTGCAGCGTAGCTTCTGATTGGCAGACCAGCGTTGCACCTCCCTCATGACCGGAGCTTCACTACGAAAGCTTTGTTGATATTCCGGTATGAGGAAAATGGCGTTGGGGTCTGATTTCCCGAATGCTGGATGTGAAACAGCTTGTATGGTGTGTAACAGTGGTCCAGAATGTTGAGTCCCCTTGTCGGACATGTAACATGTTGATGAAAGTTTGGCATAACCTGTCTGAGGTTCGCTTTATTAAAGTCACCTGCTACAATGTGCGCTGCGTCCGGGTGTTTGTTTTGGAACTCACTCAGCACATCATGTAGTTCAGACAGAGCAGTGCCTGTGTCCGCGTGGGGTGGGATGTACACCGCCGTGGCAATGACCGAGGTGAATTCGCGAGGCAGATAGAAAGGACGACACTTAACACTCAGATATTCCAAATGAGGCGAGCAGCTACTGGAGAGAATGGAAACACTCCTTGCATCGCACCACTTCTTGTTGACCATGAAGCACACACCTCCACCTTTAGCTTTGTTAGACTCTGCCGTCCTGTCCATGCGGAACACAGAGAATGAGTCCGATGGGGTTACGACTCGGTCCGGCACGATGGGGGTCAGCCATGTTTCTGTGAAGCACAGAAGATTACAATCCCTGATATCTCCCTGTAAAGTAACTCTGGCTCTGAGGTCATCAAGCTTTATTCTCCAGTGACTGTACATTAGCCAGCAGGATACTCGGCAGAGGGGTGCGATGAGCTTGTTCTCTCATTCTGTTACGGATGCCGGCGTGTTTCCCTCGACGCTTCTTTGTTCTTTGCCGCGGGTTAGCGTCCCGTCCATTGTTGTCGTCGTCTGAGCAGCGTAGTATCTCAGAGGGCCACGACGGGTCAGGCTTAAAGGTGGTATAAGTAAGCGCCGAAATCTGAATTCCTATATCCAGTAGTGTTCTACTGTCATAGGTCACTAAACCTGAAGTACTCTTAGCGAATGAAGGTAAAATAAAGAAAGAAAGAAGGAAAAAAACGCACAGTTTGTACGGAGCGATCAGGAAGGCGTCTGGACGTGGCCACGCCATCACAACAAAATCGGCATCATGGTAATAGGGTACTTTGCTCCAAGAGCGATTGGCGGCTCAAAAAGGCTCTGGGTTACTAATCGAAATGTTGGATGTTCAAGTCCCAGCCCTACTAAGCTGCTGCTGTTGACCCTTTGAACAGGGCTCTTAACCCCATCTGCTTCAGGGCTGCTGTATCAGGCCCGACTCTGTATTCCAGCTTCTTAAATAGTATATGTGGAAAAAATTTTACTGTAACATGTGACAACTAATTATCTTATTTGGATAAAGTCTATACTGTATAAACTTCCAACTTCAACTGTATCATGCTTAGAGAATGATTTGTGTGTCTCATTTCATGCCTTTTAGGATCAGCTCTAAAAGTAAAACTGATGGTCCTCTTACATGCTGATGCATTGCTGTGGATTTTTTTTTTAGCTACAAATGTAGAAAACACAGCTGCTCTCTCTCATTTTGTACTTCCTCTTTCTGAATGTAGGACTTAAGATGTGCACTACATTTGGCTATGTGAAGATATGGTTTTTACACCATTACTGTAATGCACATAATGAGTGGTGAAAACGTGTTGCATTTACTGTATGAATATTAATAATGGTCAAAATTATGGGTTTTCACCTCTCTCTCTCTCTCTCTCTCTCTCTCTCTCTCTCTCCCTCACTTACATTGTTGTTCATTTGCTCGCTCTCTTCCTGACGTCTGATTGGTGTTTAAGAAAAGAGGAACACTTTAACACAAACACTTCTCATTCATTCAGTCAGTCGTCAGTAGGACAGGATGGAACTCCGTCTGCTCCGTGTGATGCTCTGTAAGTAAATGTTCTCTGTGTGTCTTTATTACTGTACAGTGATCAGTCATTAAATCAGGATGTTTGTCACTTGTGCAGAACATCACAGCTGATGATTTCACATGTTGTTAAGCTTTGATAATATTGGAACAATAGAAGTTATTTAAATTCAAATTCAAATTTTATTCGTCACATACACAGTCATACACAGTATGATATGCAGTGAAATGCTTACACGACCGCCAGTGACCTTAAAAAGAGAATTAAATCTTATAGTAAGGAATAAATATGAATGAAGAAATACGATAGGAAAATTTAAACTTAACTAGAATAAAAATAGAAATAAAATTAAAAGTATACTGTACATAAAATAGAAATAAAAATAGAAATGTACTGTACAATAGAGATTTATTTTTATTTATTTATTTTTTCTTAATTGTAATTTGGTGGAGGAAGCATGGTGTGCAAGTATGCAGAGAAAAGTGTCTTAAGGTGCCTTATTAAAGTGTCTTTGTGCAAGGGTCCAGAATGTAAACATAAGGATCCGGAATGTAAACATAAACATGAGTTCCGATATAAGTGTGGATGTAAGTGTGGATGTGCATTAAAGTGTCCATAGTGTCCATTGACGTTAACAGGTTGTATTAGTTCTGTGTTTGTGGTGTGAATGTGGTGTGGTTGAGAGACCTTATCGCCTGCGGGAAGAAGCTCCTCCTCAGTCTCTCTGTGTTGGCCTTCAGGGAGCGGAAGCGCTTGCCTGACCGCAACAGAGAGAACAGTCCATTGTTGGGATGGCTGAGGTCCTTCACGATCTTCCTGGCCTTAGTCCAGCACCGCTTGGTGTAGATTGAGTGCAGGTCAGGGAGCTTGGTGCGGATGATGCGCTCAGCTGAACGCACCACCCTCTGTAGAGCTCGTCTGTCCTGCATGGTGCTGTTTCCAAACCAGGTCATGATGTTTCCCGTCAGGATGCTCTCTATGGTGCAGGAGTAGAAATTCCTGAGCACCTTGGAGGGCAGTCTGAAGTCTCTCAAGCGTCTGAGGTGGTACAGACGCTGCCGGGCCTTTTTCACCACGGTGTTGATGTGACAGGACCATGACAGGTCCTGCGTGATGTGAACACAGAGGTACTGTATCTGAAGCTGTCCACTCTTTCCACTGGGCTCCTGTTGATGACGGGGGTCTGGTAGTTCCTCTCCTGCTTTGTACTAAAGTCCACTATCAGCTCCTTTGTCTTACTGACGTTCAGAAGGAGATTGTTCCTCTGGCACCAGTTCTCCAGATTTCCAATCTCCTCCAGGTAGGCCGACTCATCGTTGTTCGTGATCAGGCCCACCACGACAGTGTCGTCAGCAAACTTGATGATGGCGGTGGAGTTGGTAGTGGCCACGCAGTCATAGGTGTATAAAGAGTACAGCAGGGGGCTCAGAACACAACCCTGGGGGGCTCCAGTGCTGAGTGTGAGGGAGGCTGAGACATGACCGCCCATCCTTACTGCCTGTGGTCTGCCAGTTAGGAAGTTGGAGATCCACTGACACATGGGTGAGCTGAGTCCCAGGTGCTCCAGCTTGGTGGTGAGTGTTTTGTGGTGGTGAGGGAATTATGGTATTAAATGCAGGGCTGTAGTCGATGAAGAGCATTTTCACATAATTTCCCCTTTTAGTGTCCAGGTGGGTGAGAGATGTGTGGAGGAGATTTGAGATTGCATCGTCTGTGGAACGGTTCGGACGATAAGCGAACTATAGTGGGTCGAGTGTGTCCGGTAGTGGAGAGATGATGAAGTCTCTGACCAGGCGTTCAAAGCACTTCATCACTACTGAGGTGAGGGCTACAGAGCGATAGTCATTGAGGGAAGCAGGATGTGGTTTCTTTGGAACAGGAACAATGATGGACTCTTTGAAGCATGTGGGGATCACTGACTGAGATAAAGAGATGCTGAATATCTCAGTGAACACAGGTGCTAGCTGGTCTGCGCAGGCTCTGAGGAAATGGCCTGAGATGCCGTCTGGTCCTGCTGCTTTCCTGGTGTTCACACTCTTGAAGGCTCTCCTCACGTCATGCTCGGTGATGATAAGCGCGTTCCCGGTGCTGGCAGTGTCTTCCTGTCTGCAGCTGTTAGCGCCGTTAGCATTAGCGCCGCTAGCATTAGCATCGCTAGCGTCTTTAGCTGCAGCATCGAAGCGAGCATAGAAGGTGTTCAGCTCGTCTGCCAAAGTCGCGTCTGCGTTCATCATACCGGATGTAGGTGCTTTATAGTCCGTAATTGTCCTTAATCCCTGCCACAGGCTCCTAGGGTCACTCTGTTGAAGCTGTGATTCTAGTTTTCTCCCGTAGCGCTGCTTCGCCTCTTTCACCGCCTTCCGGACGTTGTATGACGCAGCCTTGTATGGTTCCATGTCCCCCGACGCAAGTCCCGTGTTGTAGACAGCGGTGCGACATCTCAGATCGTCGCGGATGGTTTTATCCACCCACGGCTTCTGGTTGGGAAACGTTCTGATAGTCTTTTTCTCCACCGTATCGTCCACTAGCTTCCCAATAAATCCCACAACCGCTTCCGTAAACACGCTGACGTCATCATCGGAGCTGTTTCTGAACATGTCCCAGTCTGCGTCATCGAGTGCGTCCTGTAACGCGGCCACCGATTGGTTCGTCCAGCGCGCGACCTCCCTCTGAACCGGAACTTCCTGTTTCAGTCTTTGTTTATATTTTGGCATGAAGAAGATGGCGGCGTGGTCGGATTTACCAAACGCTGGACGAGATTGTGCCTTGTAACCGTCTTTGACCATAGTATAACAATGGTCCAGTGTCCTTTCGCCCCTGGTGGGGCATGTGATGTGCTGATAAAAGTTCGGCGCTGCGCGTTTGAGGTTGGCACTATTAAAGTCCCCCGCCACAATGAGCGCAGCGTCCCGGTGTTGTGTCTGGTGCTGTGTGAGCGCCTCATGCAGCTCGCATAAGGCAATGTCTGTGTCTGCTTTTGGTGGTATATAAACAGCGCTGATTATGACCGATGTGAACTCCCGGGGTAAATAAAAAGGACGACACATGATGGACAGTAGTTCCAGGTTTGGTGTGCAGGAGCGTGCAAGAGGAACAACGCTCGCGCTGTTGCACCAGCTGTTGTTCACCATCAAACACACGCCGCCTCCCCTTGACTTCCCCGAGTCCCGCGTCCTGTCCATGCGGTGAACCGAGAAGAACTCGGCTGGCTGGATGGCGTGGTCTGGCACCGCTGGGTTCAGCCATGTCTCGGTGAAGCAGAGAAGGTTGCAGTCCCGAATGTCTCTCTGGAACTTTATCCTGGCCCTGTGGTCATCGAGTTTGTTTTCCAGTGACTGGACGTTGGCGAGCAGGATGCCAGGCAGAGGTGTGCGGTGTGCACGGGCTCTGAGCCTATTCCTCACGCCAGCTCGTTTCCCTCGGGGCCGTCGCTTTGCGTCGCGTCCATTGATCTCCCTCAGGATCTCACTCGGCCAGCTCGGATCCGGAGTTAAAAACGTCGAATTGTGAGTACAATGTATACCAATAGAAACAAGAGTGTCTCTATCGTACCTAATGTACTCAATGGTGGTAATTTTGCCGATTTTAAAACAGAGAAAACTAACTTTAAAAACAAAAACAAAGAAAAGGTGGTCGGAGCAGTCGTGACGGCAGCCGACTTCACCGGCGCCATCTTGATAATAGTTGCTTAGGATTTAACACTTTATATTTTATTCTACATATTTATTATTTTTATCTTTAATGTCTGTAACATGAAGAAAGTTCTGCTCTGGTACATGTACTATGAAACACTGTACATAGGTCATAGCATCTGTGCTACGCAGACAGGAAATCAAACCACTCAGTACATTGTCCCAGTCATTGGTGCAAAGCATACAGTGGTGTGAAAAACTATTTGCCCCCTTCCTGATTTCTTATTCTTTTGCATGTTTGTCACACTTAAATGTTTCTGCTCATCAAAATCCGTTAACTATTAGTCAAAGATAACATAATTGAACACAAAATGCAGTTTTTAAATGAAGGTTTATGTTATTAAGGGAGAAAAAAAACTCCAAATCTACATGGCCCTGTGTGAAAAAGTGATTGCCCCCCTTGTTAAAAAATAACTTAACTGTGGTTTATCACACCTGAGTTAAATTTCTGTAGTCACCCCCAGGCCTGATTACTGCCACACCTGTTTCAATCAAGAAATCACTTAAATAGGAGCTACCTGACACAGAGAAGTAGACCAAAAGCACCTCAAAAGCTAGACATCATGCCAAGATCCAAAGAAATTCAGGAACAAATGAGAAGAAAAGTAATTGAGATCTATCAGTCTGGTAAAGGTTATAAAGCCATTTCTAAAGCTTTGGGACTCCAGCGAACCACAGTGAGAGCCATTATCCACAAATGGCAAAAACATGGAACAGTGGTGAACATTCCCAGGAGTGGCCGGCCGACCAAAATTACCCCAAGAGCGCAGAGACAACTCATCCGAGAGGCCACAAAAGACCCCAGGACAACATCTAAAGAACTGCAGGCCTCACTTGCCTCAATTAAGGTCAGTGTTCACGACTCCACCATAAGAAAGAGACTGGGCAAAAACGGCCTGCATGGCAGATTTCCAAGGCGCAAACCACTTTTAAGCAAAAAGAACATTAAGGCTCGTCTCAATTTTGCTAAAAAACATCTCAATGATTGCCAAGACTTTTGGGAAAATACCTTGTGGACCGACGAGACAAAAGTTGAACTTTTTGGAAGGTGCGTGTCCCGTTACATCTGGCATAAAAGTAACACAGCATTTCAGAAAAAGAACATCATACCAACAGTAAAATATGGTGGTGGTAGTGTGATGGTCTGGGGTTGTTTTGCTGCTTCAGGACCTGGAAGGCTTGCTGTGATAGATGGAAGCATGAATTCTACTGTCTACCAAAAAATCCTGAAGGAGAACATCCGGCCATCTGTTCGTCAACTCAAGCTGAAGCGATCTTGGGTGCTGCAGCAGGACAATGACCCAAAACACACCAGCAAATCCACCTCTGAATGGCTGAAGAAAAACAAAATGAAGACTTTGGAGTGGCCTAGTCAAAGTCCTGACCTGAATCCTATTGAGATGTTGTGGCATGACCTTAAAAAGGCGGTTCATGCTAGAAAGCCCTCAAATAAAGCTGAATTACAACAATTCTGCAAAGATGAGTGGGCCAAAATTCCTCCAGAGCGCTGTAAAAGACTTGTTGCAAGTTATCGCAAACGCTTGATTGCAGTTATTGCTGCTAAGGGTGGCCCAACCAGTTATTAGGTTCAGGGGGCAATTACTTTTTCACACAGGGCCATGTAGGTTTGGATTTTTTTTCTCCCTAAATAATAAAACCCCTCATTTAAAAACTGCATTTTGTGTTTACTTGTGTTATCTTTGACTAATAGTTAAATGTGTTTGATGATCAGAAACATTTTGTGTGACAAACATGCAAAAGAATAAGAAATCAGGAGGGGGGGCAAATAGTTTTTCACACCACTGTATATACAGTATATATACAGTGTATACACACTACCTTCCCAAAGACTGGGGTCACTTTTGTTTAGTGATTTATTTCCTACATTCTACAACAATACTGCGGATTTCAAAACTATAAAATAACACATATGGAATTAGGTAATTAAAATATGTATAAATTATAATTATCAGTTTGTACCTCAGTGATGATGACAAGCACAATCTCTTAGACATGACAATAGGAAGAAACCTTGAGAGGAACCAGACTCAACAGTGACCTCATCCTAATTTGGGTGATATCAGATAGCAGGGATTGATTTACAGTCATAATGTCGGTTTCGAGGCTCAGAAATCAGTATAATGGAAAAGGTGTTTAAGTTAATACAAAGTTCTCTGTTGGAGGCTCGGGTACAAAACTGTTTGTGGGAAATCCAGTCCTAATCTACTGCGTGATTGTAGTCAGAGGCCATTAGAGAAAAACTGCCTGCACCAGCCAAGTCTAACACTATTTACATGGTCTAGTGTAACCATGCCCGGTCACCACATTCATCTCTAACAGACCATCCGGGTCATGCTCAGGAGTGAGGCCTCCTTGCAGTGAGAACTCCAACCTGAAGCAGGACACCAGGATGAGTCAGACAGGTCACAACATTTAGTTCTGTCCATGATCTTGTATTGATGATGGTAGAGTTGAACTGCTGCGTAAATAATCTACAGCACATCCCAAAGATTCTCAATGAGGTTAGGGTGGTGTCCAAGCCATGTGTGAAAATGATGCCTCACGCTCCCTGCACCACTCTTTCATTATATCGCTGATCTTAGACCTAAACAACAGAATCAACCCCAGATTATATACCTGGCCCAAGACTAGACATGATGGGTGCCTCACATCATCCACCTCATCTTACCCCAATGCACTCTTTCATGCATGATGGTTTAACAGCAGGATAACATGTGTTAAGTTTAAAATGTAGAAGAAGTGTCCGAGCTAAGTTTTAAGCTAAGAGAATAAGAGTTATTTCTTGTTGTGTCCGCTGCACCTTGATACACTTACCGGTCCGGGCCCGATCGACCGGGAGAGACAAACACACACACACACGCTGGCATGATGTCTGAAGATCTCTGTTTATTCTCAGCAAAGAGAGCACATTTAAACGCTGCTACGTCCCGAACATCAAAAGAATCAGTCATTAACATGTCAGTCATAGAGGGACCCGGAGACAGACAGGTGTGAGGAGATACATTTGCATTCTCCTGATTAAACAAAAGGGTTCTAGCAGACAGGAGCCATTTGGATGTATCCTTGTCTGAGTACAGGATATACAAGGTGTTACCACAGAAGGCATGAGGAAGCACAGTGAGGGGTCTGTTCTCAAGGCACAGGAATCTTCTTATTAGATTACACTGTCTTACAATATTATAAAACCTTACAACATGGATGCGAATTTAAATTAAATAGTTTCTGCTGATTCATGGTTATTTGAGTATATACAGTCTGAAATGACTTTAAGACAGACACAGAATTAGTAGCACTTTTTTTGACAACTTTAGCTCTGCATGTGCCTTTAGTTCAGGCTGTAAGACAGTTTTTTTTTTTAAAGAGTTTTATGGTTTAAAGTCTTTTCTCACCTCAAGCGTGACAGGAGAGTGTGGCAGGCAGATGACAAAATCAAGTGAATGAGCTTTTAAATAAGACATGATGTTCATGACTCTGCAATGTGTTTATCATCAGATCAGAGCAGATGCTGCTTTAAATAAATCTGTTTGAGATTAATATGGAATATAGAGTATAATAACTAACCATTAGGGTTATACTACCATGCTGTTGATTGTTCAGTTCTGATTGCTCTATAACAGCAGCTACGCCAGTAGCACCATTTACAGCACAAAGCAAGAGTTTATATAATTAAGAGAGAATTGAGAGAGAACTGTAGCTTTATAAAGGACGGTAGATTAAGGCAGATTGTTCTTTGCTGTTTCTTAGTGACATGACAACATTTTTTGCCTCTGTATTTTTGCAACTTTAAGTGTGAAATATGGTGTTAAAAAGGAAGGACTACTTTTAGTTGCTGACATTAGTGACAACAACTCATTTGTGGTTTGTGGTTTGTGGTTTGTGCCTTCACACAGCTTAAAACATCACTATACATGCTACAAAGTATGGAATGTTGTTTTATAAACGCTTGTAATTATTGCTATCCTGGAATAAAACACTTCAGGACATGCTCTTATTAGAAAATAATCAACCTTAGTTATTTTCACAGTAAATCCAATTCTGGGTCACAACACACAAACCTGTTTTTATTATTTTTATGTTTTTTTTATTTTATTATTTTCCTACAGCATCAAGCCTTCCCGAGCTTTATTATACTACATCAGTCATTTTTTTTCTTTTTCTCTCCCTACTTTTAGTGCTGATGTGCCTCATTCACTGCATACTAACAAGTGATTCTATATACATAAACACTTTCTTTTCAATAAATAGTTGAATAGGACAAGTGGCTCAGTTTAGTAAAGATATATGCTATAATACATATACAGTATGTTGACCTTATTAATTATTTTGTCTTAACAACTATTACTACTATACTGTACTACTATACTAACTATACTACTCAGTGTATGGATCCGCTTTACACAAAGAACTATTCTAAATGCATACACACACACAGAAAAAGTCACCAGTCAGTAATGCATGGCATGTCTCTTGTTCTTCTTCGTCTCTAGCATTTTTACACAATTATGCACTTCTTTAAACAGTTGTTGTAATAGGACTGGGTCTTTTAAGACTTGGCTATATGATTGGGTCAGAGTGTGTTCCTGATATGCGTTAGTTGATGTTTAGTTTAATAAAAGAGGTTAGTTAGCATCTGTCCTGATTCAACAGTAGAACTGCTGCAGCACAAATTGGTGAAAATAATTAATGCTGGTTTCAATGGGAATGTGTAAGAACATAAAGTTCATCACGGCGGCGCGGTGGTGTAGTGGTTAGCACTGTCGCCTTGCACCTCCAGGGTCTGGGTTCGATTCCCCGGCCAGGCTCGATTCCCGTCTCTGTGTGCATGGAGTTTGCATGTTCTCCCCGTGCTTGGTGGGTTTCCTCCGGGTACTCCGGTTTCCTCCCACAGTCCAAAGATATGCAGGTTAGGCTAATTGGCGTTCCTAAATTGCCCGTAGTTTGTGATTGGGTATGTGAGAGTGTGCATGTGTGTGTGCCCTGCGATGGATTGGCACCCTGTCCAGGGTGTGCCCTGCCTAGTGCCCGAAGTCTCTTGGGATAGGCTCCAGATCCCCCCTCCAGGTCTATACCGTTTAATCCTGAACACAGGATTAATGAATGAATGAATAAAGTGCATCACAGCTTTATACAGTATGTATGAGGCTACATAGCCATAGACTGGCCAGAGTGATGAAACTGGCTCTCGTGAAGACCTTCCCAGGAAAGCAAGACAGTTGTTGTCTCTGCTGTAGAGAAGAACTTCATTTAGAACTACCAGCCTCAAAAATCACCAATTACCAAACAGTACCTCAGATTAGAGCTGTTATGAAGAGGAGCTCAGAGGAGATTATTGCATATTTCTTTTGCCTGCATTGTCTTACAATGTAAAATGAAATAAAAGACCCTGGAATTAGAAGGTGTGTCCAAACTTTTGACTGGTAATGTATGTGGCAGTGAAGTTCCTCACATACCGCAGTTTTTTAGGAAGAAAGCATGTTCAGCTATGATAGTGTGCAGTACTATTGATATTTATTTGATTTATTAAGTAAAACTCCTCTTTCTACTCCATTTGTTGTAAATTGTGTGTGTTTTTGTTCCTTGTACGTGCAAATGTACTTGGCAATAAAGATTCTGATTCTGATACAAAACTCCTGGAGCAAAGACATTCTAATCATTAGTTCAGTCTTAACCCTCTGAGCTCACACTGCCCTTTATAGATATAGACCCACCCGTTTACAAATTAATAAATGAATGAATGAATTATTTAATGAATAACACTTTTAAAAATATAGTGTAAAGTGGGAAGAAACATGCAGGCTTGACGATTTTTTTATAAAATCTATTCTGAGAGTCTCACAACAGAGTGTGTGAAAGAGGAAGTAGACACAGAGAGAGAGAGAGAGAGAGAGAGAGAGAGAGAGTTGCATACATTTACCAGTTATTAGAATTTACTATAAGCAGCAAAATAAATTTCACCATTTATAAATGTTCATTATGGTCATGATATCCACAGCACAAATGCAAGTCATCAAAGAAATCGCTTAATGTGCTTTAACAAAGTACCACTGCTACCAGTAGACAGTGACACCCGACACCCTGCATTAGTTAAGTTGTGCCTTGTATATTTTGGCAATCAATCAATCAATGAAAACCTTTTTTGAATTTGTTGTAAACCTACAGTAGATTTAATACTGTTAAATATTCCTCTCTTGCTGGTAAATTATCAGTATCTGTGGTCGGTTAATCAATACCAATAAATCATATCAGCATAGCGCAGTGGAAATTTAAACAGAGACAGAGACAGAGCGAGAGAGAGAGAGAGAGAGAGAGAGAGTTCCTACAGAGTTCCTGTTGTGGTTCCTATATATGGTGCTAAATGTCCCAGTTGTGCTGGCCAGCTTGCAACCACTCAGTAAACATGGTGGTTTTTTTTTTTTGTGTGTGTGTGTGCGTGTGTGTGTGTGTGTGAGTGTGCATCTTTATTCTCTAACATAAGGTGAAACCAGATCATCAGTCTAGCTGTTTGACCTTTTGTACAATTTATCCACCATAAATGAATTAACTTTTTTTTTTTACATTCCTTGACATTGTATTAGTAATTTTATATACTAATAACATAGTAATGATATATTGATCAGTACTACTACTACTACTCCCACTACTACACTAAGTGAGGATATGTTTTGATTGGTCATAATTGCTTGCTGTAAAATAGACTGCACAGGTATTCAGCCATGTTATGTTAGATTCCAAACTGTACAGAGTGAAACTGCTCAGCTGAAAGGAAAAAGTGAATGATGATTGGTCACAATACGCAGCAATTATTGCACTTTGTTGGAGCACTATATATATATATATATATATATATATATATATATATATATATATATATATATATATATATATATATATATATATATAGAGTGGCTTGCAAAAGTATTCATAACCCTTGAACTTTTCCACGTGTTTAATCTCATTCATGTATTTTATTAGGATATTATGTGATAGACCAACACAAAGTTAGTCACCCCTTGCATGGAGCTGGAACTCCCCCTACTATGAATACAGCTGTTCTGTGAAGCCCTCAGAGGTTTGTTAAAGAACATTAGTGAACAAACAGCATCATGAAGCCCATGGAACACATCAGACAGGTCTGGGATAAAGTTGTGGAGAAGTTTAAAGCAGGGTTATGTTATAAAAATATCCCAAATATTGAACATCTCACAGAGCACTGTTCAATCCATCATCTGAAGATGGAAAGAGTATGGCACAACTGCAAACCTGTCAAGACATGAACATCTACCTACACTGACAGGCCCGGTCAAGGAGATTGCTAATCAGAGAAGCAGCTAAGAGGCTCATGGTAACTCCGGAGGAGCTGCGGATATTCACAGTTCAGGACAACTATTAGCTGTGTACTCCGCAAATATCGCCTTAATGGAAAAGTGGCAATAAGAAACCCAATGCTGAAAGAAAGCCATAAGAAGTCCCATTTGCATGTGCAAGACATGTGGGGGGCACAGCACAGCAAACATGTGGAAAAAGGTGCTCTGGTTAAATGAGACCAAAATTGAACTTTTGTGGCCTAAATGCAAAATCACATGCACATCACCCTCAACACACCAATCCCACTGTGAAACATGGTGGCGGCAGCATCAGGGACAGGGAAACTGGTCAGAGTTGATACGAAGATGGATGGAGTCAAATATAGAGCATTCTTAGAATAAAACCTGTTAGAATCTGCAAAAGACTTGAGACTGGGGTGGACTTTCACTTTCATCTGACTGAGCTTGAGCTATTGTTCAAAGAAGAATGGGCAAAAATTTCTGTTAAAACTGGTAAAGACATACCTCAATAGACCTGCAGCTGTAATTGCAGCGGAAGGTGGTTCTACAGAGTATTGTCTCGGGAGGCTGAATAAAAATGCAATGCCGTTTTGATTTGTCTCATAAAATCCCAATAAAATACATTGGCACTGTACAGTGACAAAAGTGTGTGTGTGTGTGTGTGCCAGAATATTGCAGTGGGCCGATGTTGTGTTTATTGTCAACTAGGAACCACATAGACAGTTCTGCAGGTCAGTCCTGGGAAAACAGGATAGGTTGCAGCAATACACACATAAATTCCACCATTAGTGCACAGTGTGTGTCCTGTAGAAAGTGCTGCAGAGCTTTGTGTTTCTTTTGTTGTCCTAAGATTATTTGTCATTTACCTCCTAATTAATACACATACTAACATTCTGCATATGCTGTATCTGCATCACACTGTACATATAACTGCAGAAACGACACTGTTCATATCACACACCCCGGTGTTTAGAATAGTTTATAATCAGTTATAATAAATTATAATCCACTATTACCAAAATGAGGATGAATTCTTTTTTGAGTCTGGTTCCTCTCAAAGTTCCTTCATCATACCATCTAATCAGTTTTTCCTTGCCACAGTCGCCTCAGGCTTGCTCACTAGGGATGATTTTGTCTAACATCTAGGACTTTTTGCACTTAGGCCAACTTTGCCTTCCTGTACTTTGAGGTCTGATTGGAACTGTAACAAAGATTATTTGTTTACCCATTAAAATGATGGAACCTGATCAATTTACTTGTGTCTTGCATCATCAGCTACAGTATCAGCTTTGCCTATTACAGCTTCTCAAGTGGCCTCTCATGACCTGCAAATCCAGTCTGACCAAAAAAATCAGAATTGAACAATGTGGCTTGTAATGTGAACGTAGCCTTAGACACTTCCAATTCCATGATCCCACTCTCTCCCTCTCTCTCTCTGCGCATGCGCTGGGTGTGAGCGAGCGTGTGGAAGGCTGCTTGGCGTCCCGCCAAGTTTATTTATTTATTTATTTATTTATTTATATATATATGCGGTACTGTATGTATGTAATATGTGTAGATAGGTGCATGTGAGTGTATATATATTATATATATATTCCCTCTTTCTCTCCTTCTTTCCTTCTTCTATCTTCACTCTTTCTTTCTCCCTCTCTCTCTCTCTTTCTTCTGTCTTAATATAAAACTGCAAAACAGTCCTTCCTAAATTTGTTACAATAAAAGTGAGTTTAAAAACCTCTCTCTCTCTCTCTGTCGGCTCTATAATAGCACTAGCATAGCTACATTTTTACACTGTACATAGCAACTATCATATTTATAAAACTTTTTAAAAAATAAAATGGTTGGAAAAGTGATGTGATGTTAAGAGGCTAGTTTATGTTTGTAACAAACCATAAAACTAACTTGAATGCTTGTTAAAAGGCTAAGCAAGCGTTTAGCTAAAGAGCTAGCTTAAGAGCCTGTTTTTGCTAATTTTAGCAGGTTGAATACCTTATAGGTTATTATATGTATTATGGCTACAAAAAAATCAAGAAAGCTGTTAATTCTGGGAGATTAGCATAACTTTACCTTTTAGTTGAACTCCGTGTGGACTGAAGCAGTGAAGCAGGCGGCTTCCCAAAATACGAGTTTACACAGAAATGTATATAATATGAACAGTTGTTCATCAAGAGTCATTACAGTCATTAGTAGACTAAGATATTAATGAATAGTGACTTTGGACTTGTAAAGTGATGTTTAAATTTCCACTGCGCTATGCTGATATGATTTATTGGTATTGATTAACCGACCACAGATACTGATAATTTACCAGCAAGAAAGGAATATTTAACAGTATTAAATCTACTGTAGGTTTACAACAAATTCAACAAATTCAAAAAAGGTTTTCATTGATTGATTGATACTTAACTAATGCAGGGTGTCACAGTCCACTAGTAGCAGTGGTACTTTGTTAAAGCACATTAAGCTATTTCTTTGATGACTTGCATTTGTGCTGTGGATATCATGAACATAATGAACATTTATAAATGGTGAAATTTATTTTGCTGCTTATAGTAAATTCTAATAATTGGTAAATGTATGCAACTCTCTCTCTCTCTCTCGCTCTCTCTCTCTCACTAGTGTGATGTATCTTTAAAGACAAGAAGTTCAGGGGCTTTAACACAGACACTCCTCATTCAGTCAGTCATCAGTAGGACAGGATGGAGCTCCGTCCACTCTGTGTGATTCTCTGTGTAGTAAATGTTCTCTGTGTCTTCAGTACAGTGATGATGTACAGTTTTCCTCATAGAAAAGCTTTAATTCACTGCAACTGGAAAGCAACGTAGGTTAAGACATTTTCTCAGTGACATGCTACTGTAACATGTTTGCATCTGTTTTATTTCGCACTTCAAGTGTGAAGAACGGATGCTATTAAAAGAGAACAGCTGATTTTAGTTGCTATGCTGTTAACGACAACAACTAATTAGCAGTTTGTGTTTTGTGGTTGTCACACATCGAACATGACTATAAATGGTCAAACATTGTGGCAGGTTCTTGAATAAATCATTGTAACTGCTGATATACTGCTGTGGTATAAGAGGAATGAAACATTTCAGGATATGCTGTTATTGGAAAACAACTATGCAAAACAAATTTTTATTACTGGATAGTATGTGTTATTTTTTTTTATTGCTTATGTTGTAAAAGTTTAGAAATGGCCATTACTCCCTTCAAACTTTGATTTGGTGACATGGATAATGGACTTATATTGTATGAATATGCATATTTTCATTTACGTAAGGTCCAAAAGCCATTCTATGAATCAAGATTTACAAGTACTCATAAATACTGTTTTTTTTAATGGAGCAAAAATGTTTAGAGGTGAGTACTTTATTACTGTTTTGAAATTTGTGGCAGTAATATAAATCACTTTTAACTATCAGCCCCAAATATAGTGTCTTATTACGATTTCATTATACATTTCTTGGTAGCTGTAGATGTACAAAAATATAGAAAACAAAATCTGTACAAACTCTAGTATATCTTGTTAGAGGTGCTCAAATTTCTCCTCTGAGTGTTCTCCCATGTTCTCCCTGAAATTATCAAGAGGAGCATCAAGGATATCCAACATCCAAGTTTGTCATAGTTATTAACCGCTTGATTAATGTAAATGATTAAAGACAGATTGTTCTTTGCAGTTATTCAGTAATGTGCCAACATGTTTGCCTGTGTATTTTTCACAAGTGTGATGCTGTTAAAAGAGAACAACTGCTTTTAGTTTCTATGCCATAAATGCCAGTGACTAATTTGTAGTTTGTTTTGTGGTTGTCACATAACATTATGTTGTAAAAGTATAGAAAATGACCATTACTCCTTCCAAACCAGAGTTCTTCACCAGAGCAGAGCTTCAACCAGTTGCATATCATTTCTGGCCCTGTGATTGCCAACAAGCCCGAACCACTGTGGAAAAACTGTGTTTTTCTCTCCTACTGATCCTTTTGGAGATTTCTGTGCACTCCAGGATCGTCTTTATTTGTGGTGCAATCACAACACCAGCTTTGACCTTAAGACACAATAGGGATGAAGTCTGAAATATACTTGAAGGCTGTAGACTCCTTATCAAGACCAGTGACAAATTGTGCCATATGATTCATGATTATGTTCAATGGTGAGGATTTCTGTGGTTTCACTAGTGGCTCACACTTGATGATGTCCCTCCCCACAGAGAACTCAATCCATTGTGGCCAGTGCTTCCTGTCATAGTGCTCTGCAGTGTGCCTTCTGACCTCAAAATA
This sequence comes from Channallabes apus, assembly GCA_030522415.1. NCBI lineage: Eukaryota > Metazoa > Chordata > Actinopteri > Siluriformes > Clariidae > Channallabes > Channallabes apus. The sequence continues at coordinate 40,211,632 of CM060108.1, forward strand.
GATAGCAGAAGATAACAGAGAAAATTGTTAAAGCCTCTTTGAAGACCCAGCAGGAATGCCACCATTTTGAAGTTACCAGTGACCTAGTCAAACTCATCTAACAAGGATGCTAGCAAAGGTTTTTTGTTTTCCTCCTTGAGGTACAACAAATGAGCCGGGGAAGAGAGGGTTACTTATTCCTGTCATGGAGCAGCACAGATTTGAGGATTCTGGATGAGCTAAAAATGAAGAGGGCCACTTGTTTGTGTTACAAGCAACTCCAACTGTTACACAGAAACCAGACACCTTGTGGCAGAAGCAGAGCCCATCTTGATGAGTGAAGAAGCTTGAAAAATGTGGGTGACACTTCCTCCGACTTCAACTCGCACACGTTCACATAACAAATTCCTGTCCTTAAGTCTAGATCTCAAAAACTTGGCAGTCAACTTTAATGACTGGATCAGAGATTTAACAAAGTGTCTTTGCTTAGGGTAGTATGGGTTGCTCTTACCAGCTGCACTTCTGAAACTGTAATCTTCAATGCCTTCCTCCTCTTCTGATCTGAGTTCTCTTTGTAAAGTGGGTACAGAGAGCTCAGGGCAATGTTGAAACTGGGGCAAAGGATGATGGAAGGACCTTCTACCCAGATGACAAAAGCAAAGTTTGAAGAGAAAAAAAATATGGTCTTTCTAATTTACTTTAGGTGTCAACAAAATAAAAATGGAAAATAACAATTTCTGGCCTGAAACGTGAAAAAGTTAATATTTTGTAACATAAGAATAATCAACTATGGAATGGTCACAGTGAATAAAGCTTACATATCGTTGTTTTTTTACAACAGCAATACATGTGATTTACTTCATCTGTGATTTTTTCTGTTTCTCTCCCTACTTGTAGTGCTGATGGGACTCATCCACTGCCAACTCACAGGTGATTCTTCTAATCTTTTTTTCCCCCTTACGTTAAAAAGAAACTAATCAATTAGATGATTAACACAAATGAGTAAACTCATGTGTAATAATAATGTATTCTTAATTTAAGTTTATTTCTTCGTTAAATTGAATCAACATTAAATGTTAATTAATAAATCAGATTAACATATATAGATTTAGTGACAACTTAGACCAAGAGCTTTTATTATAAAAACACATATACACACACAGAGCCACCAGTCTGGTATGGTTGTTATCCGGCTTCCTTACTAGCATTTTTATAAATAGTTTATTTATTTACACAGTTACATGGTTTCTTTCATCAGGTATTTAACACTTTTTTCATTCTTAGTGCCAGGAACATGGAGCTCTGATCAAACATCAAAAACAACATTTTATACACACAAACACATACACACACATACTGTATATATATAAAGCTCACACTAGTGATGGGTCGTTCATGAACGATTCGCTCTTTTTGAATGAATCTTTAACATGACTCAGATGAACGAGTAGTCTCGGAGAGTGATTCGTTCACTTTCTATTGGGCGCGCATGCCCAAAGCATCGCTATACCTCCGTATGTGTTATACAGGAAACAGAAATGAGTAGTTACCTTCGAGTCTTTTCGATCCTGAGTCGTTTGTTCATTTGTCACGTGACTCCCATAGACACTATGCAGTGCAGTACACAGGAAACAGAATTGAACGGTTCTCAACGAATCTTCAAGACCCGAGTCGTTCGTTCCTTTGTCACGTGGGTCCCATACAGAGGTGTCAAGTAACGAAGTACAAATACTTCGTTACCTTACTTAAGTAGAAATTTTGGGTATCTATACTTTACTGGAGTAATTATTTTTCAGCCGACTTTTTACTTCTACTCCTTACATTTTTAAGCAATTATCTGTACTTTCTACTCCTTACATTTTAAAAATAGCCTCGTTACTCTATTTTTATGATCAGACCACGCAACCCCCCCCCGCCCCGGTCGCATGATCAGAACACGAGACCTTAATGCTGTTGGCGCCCCTCACGGTAGTTTTACTTTTATACTTTAAGTTTTGAAACCAGTACTTTTAAACTTTTACTTAAGTAAAACACTTGGGTTGATACTTCAACTTCTAAAGAAGTATTTTTGAACCCTAGTATCTATACTTCTACTCAAGTAATGAATGTGAATACTTTTGACACCACTGGTCCCATAGACGCTATGCGGTGCAATAGATTCAAAGAACGAACCGCTCAGATTGGAAGATATGAGAGGTGAGCTACTCATTCTGTTTATAATATGTTCTTAGCTGCAGTGTACTATTTTCATAACTGGAACTATAGCCAAAATTTGTGTATGTAGACGTATTGGGGGTCTTTTTATTTTATTTCTGATCAAAAGAATGAAATGAACTAAATGACTCAAAAAAAGATTCATTCATTTTGATAAAAGAGATTCAAAGAACCAAGCCACTAAAGTGATTCAAACTTCCCATCACTAGCTCACACTACTTAATTTTCCTCCTTCACTACTGATAATGAAAGCGTGAACATCATTAGATATCAAGATCCAACCAATGTGTTGTTTGTTTTTGAGTGATAAAGACTATAATATAATAGAAAACTGCTTTCATATTCTTTATCTCATGTGTATGACTTCCTTCAAGTCATTCTGTGGCATCTCTTTTGGGTCGGGGTCTGGGCTCTGACTTCACTCCATCCAAAAGGCGGATTTTGCTTTTTTTTAAAGCTATTTTGTTTTGGACTTGCTCCAGTGTTTTTGGGTCATTGTCCTGTTGCATCACTCAACTTCTACAGAGTTTCAGCTGACCTACAGACATTCTCACATTATCCTAAAGAACTTTTTGATATGCTTGGGAATTCCTCTTCCCCTCAATGACTGCAAGCTGGCCAGACCCTGGTGCAGCAAAGCAGGCTCAAATCATGATGATCATACTATACAGTTGGGATGATGTTTTTTTATGATGACATGCAGTGCCCTTTGCCAGATGTAGTGCGACATGTTCTTTCCAAATAGTTCAATCTTAGTTTCATCAGTGCACAAAACATTTTGCCAGTACTGCTGTGGAGTGTCAATTCATTCTTTCTCAAAATCGTTTTAGTTTCGTAATGTTCTTATTAGTAAGCATGGCCTCCTTTAAAGTGTCCTGCCATTTTTTGTTTAATGTCATATGGACTGTAGATTCATCAATACAGATCTTAGCCAGTTCCGGTGATGCCCTCAAATCTTTAGCTGTCACTCACGGTCACTGCATATAGTTACAGAAGACTTGGTGCACACGGGAATGTTCCTGATGCACTTACTAAACATCTGGTGCTTTTAGTGCACACCAGAAATGCTCTTGTGTACGTTAATAAGCAATAATAAGCTACAATAAATTGAATCATCTGTTTTATACTGTATCTTTAGGTACACAGTAGGTAGCAGTAACAAGAGCAGGATTAGCTAAGGGCTAATATAACCAGTTAATTTGGACACAGATTACAAATATACCATGGAATTTTTTATTTCTTTTCTTAACAGAAAATTAAGAGAAAATGTAAGTGAAGTTTAAGAGATGCTGCACGAGGCCCGTTGTTTTAAAGCACTTTATTGAACTCAGTTATGATAGAAAAACTTTTTAGTTTTGCCATAAATTCATGCTGTTGGTGAAAGTACTGTTTGTTGCAAATGTGTAAACACTTGAGTAAGAGAGCACCATAGACACACAGACACGAGGTGAGATTTTAGACATAATAGTCAATCATTGCCAGCAGTGACATATCCAGAATCTGACACAAGGCAACACACGTGGCTGTTGCGTTCCTGTGGCAGCAGTCCAAAATTGGGGCCTTGGAGTCGAGGCAGTGGCCGATACCTTTATGATGGCTGAGTTTCAATAACTGGCCCTGACTGAAAGCAGAATTGTTGGAGCAGTGAACTCATTAGCGGCTGGCCCTCAGCAAGCTGATCAGCGGCGAAAAAACAATCCTCAACTTAAAGCACTGATGTACTGATTTTCAGATTTTTTCCTGAACTTCAAACTGATTTTCTTGCCTCCCTTTATAGAGAAGAGAATGTCCAAGGCCTTCTGCCATATTGCTGTACCAGCCATGTCTTAAGCCTCACAGTTTCAGTTTGCAGACTGAGTGATGAGTTACAGGTTGCAGATCACTGGAGAAACCAATCACAGGGTAGCAGTGAAATCCTCATGTGTCAAAATGTGGGTCCCCTCTTACTTAATACATCACAGAATCTCAATTGTAATATTCATGCTGACACCTCATATCAGTAATCAAACATGATACCGTTATAAACTTGGTATCAAAATGGAGTTTATTGGATCAGGAATCTGATCAGATGCATAACTCACTTCACCCAAAGTGTGACTTGATACCTGATTTGATGTGTGGGTTTGACATTTCTCTGATAGACACAAGTACGAAACACAGTTTGTATTGTTAGGAACTTTACATCACTTCATAAACACTGGTACATGAACTCAGTACAACAGTTTAATAAAATACCACTTGTGCTTCTTCATAATACAGAAATAAAATATGTAGGGGGTGTTTACATATTTTAATTTAAACATATTTTGCAGTGTACTGAAGTGATAGAGCTCAATTTGAGTTATAATTCATAATCTTTTAAGATTTGAGAATAGAATTTTATAAATATAAAATGTGAAATTACAGTGAGAGATTGTCTTCATTATTTATGATCTAAAATAATATGACTAATTGAACAGCTACATTTTGTTGTTTTATATTTTATGTCTTTTGTTTGTTTTTTATGGTTATAATAAACCACATGATGTTGATAAATAGTAAATCATATTTGGTAGGGAAATACTTTTGGTCTAATCCTTGGTCATAAATAAATATAACAAAACTAAAACTAAGACAGTACAAAGACCTCAAACATGTTTTTCACTCTGTAGAGATGATTAATAAGTAAAGATTGTGTTACTCCTGAACTGCAAAAAACTGTTAGGCCCATCTGAATGCACCTAGAGAGATGGTGTGTTCCAATCGGCCCGAAGTGCCCTGCAAAGTCTACTGAACTGTATTCAGTCATGTTAAGTGTAATTCCAAACTACAGGGAAAGAAACTGCTCAGTTCAATGGGAACTGTGTAGGGAACAACAGAACAACGCGTCTTCACCAGAAAAGGGAATGAAAAAATTCCCATTAGTCAGTGCGTCTCACTGGAGCATGACAAAAATGGAATAGAATGAAACGCAGCTATAGAAAGCACCCTGAGCCACATACTCACATCCCCTACTGTACGTTCCCCATAGCGGGAGCAGCCCTCCGAGATCCCTGATTGGCCGACTGGTTCTAGGCAGGTTACATAACAAATGTACAGGTTTAGAGTTCGACAATTATGTGTAAGTTAGGTGTAAAGATTTAATCAGCCTAGACAGCAAAAAGAAAAAGAGGAGCAGAAAAGGCCACATTAAAGAAGAAGAAACTCGTTACAGGGAAAATGCAGGTAAAAGCTCCAGACGTACAGAGTCCAGACATCACTGTCTCAGCACTGAGCACTGAATAATACACACGACTCGAACAGTGAGTGCTGTGACCTTCAAGATTATTTCAGTTAATTCTATAATAAAGGATGTTTAAAATTATTTTAGTGTTGTTTCTGAATGAATGGTAATTTTAAAATAATCTGACACTATATGAGTGTGAAAGATATTTACTGTTCCTGCAGTCTCAGAGAAACACTATTCATATAAACCTTCTGTGTGTTTATCAGTAGAGGAGGAAATGTCAAAACATTAACATTAAAGGAAATAAAATTACAGTTTAGGCTTAGTCAAGGCATATTTGCAGACGTTAAGACTTTAAGAAACATAAAGTACAAAGACATTTAAACTGAACCCCAAACCGACTACAACAGAAACTAGTTCCAGTTAAGACAGTAACAGGAGGACACCAGGACACCAACAGATGTGGGACACTGACTGATGAAACAGGAGAGTTTAACAGTTTAACAAGTCTTGGTTTACGAGTACCGAGTATCATGTATCACGCATGCGCTTCTTGTTTTGACGCAGAGTGTCACGTGATCACAACTGAGCCAATGGTTTTTCCTCTCTCTTGCGCTGCGGAGTTGTGGGTAATCGGCTCCCCTGCTGGGTCTTAGTGCTCGTTTCTTACTGGTATAATCAACATCCGTACGCGTGTACTGTTTACTATAACACTGTGACCCCATGTGCGTGCAAAACATATTATTTTGTATCTGTATGCGTGCGTGTGTGTGTGTGTGTACGTACAGCGCGCGTGTAAAGCAAAAATCCATTTTCTCTCTCTTTGTATCATTGGACACCGCCACACACACACCTCCTACTTTCGCCTTCACAGAGATACACACACACTTTCTCTCTGCTCTACACAGAAACACTGATCTGTCGTGATTCTTTTCGAAGGTACAGTGCAGGTTAATTTATTTTATTTTTACTATACAGCAGTGATTTTGTTAGTGTGTCACCTCAATTGATTGTCATTAGAGAGATTTCTTGTTTATTTTTCTGATAAAACAGTGTTTCTATTGTGTGCGCGCTGACAGATATTCAAGGTGTAACAGATATTCAAGGTGCTTATGTTCAAGGTAACGCACGGAGGACGTTCGGTGTTCCAAGTGGTGTACATTTGAATTGGGAGAACCCTGGAATGAAACGCAGCTAGAGAGAGAGCTGTACTCCAAGCCATGTACTCACATACTGTACCCTTAAAATGTGCACGTTCGTTTCCAAAATATTTTAGCCACACAGCTGCTGAGACAGGTGTGTGTGGAGCAGACAGTGGAGCACTGAATAATACACACTAAAGCCCCGTTTACACTGCAGGTCTCGATGCCCAATTCTGATTTGTTGCCTAAATCAGATTTTTTTGACGGTCTGTTTACACGTTCTTTCAACTATGACTCATATCCGATTCAAGTGTTTACACTCGCCATACCATCTGAAACATCGCGCATACTTAAAGGGAGGTTCTTGCGCTACAAACTAGCCAAGATAGACGAAGGTGAAATATGCTTGACGGTAGTTCTTTTTTTTTTTTTAAATATGAAACGTCACCATGGTTTTGCAACGGAGGAGTACTGATTTCTTAATGTTATTTATCGGAATGCATGCGTTTTTTGTCCTGTTTACATGGACATAGAACATATCCGATATGTGTCACATATGAGCAAAAAATCGGAATTGAGTCACATTTAACTGACAGTGTAAATGTAGCTTAACAGTGAGTGCTGTATGATCATCTCAGTGTAAACAATAAGTACAGATACAAAGCATCTAGAATTTATTTTCTTCATCTTCAAGCTGATTTCAGTTTAGTGTAATTCTACAATTAAGGACAAAAGCATTTCAGTATAGTTTATGAATGAATGGTTTGGTAATTTAAAAATCCTCTTGCCATCTGAGTTCTGTATTATTCCAGACAACAAGTCACCCACTTCATCAGTTTTGTCTTGGTTTGGTGCCACCACCAGTAATAAATCGCTGTCTTCTTATCTCTGCATTCTGTCTTTTTAAAGCCAGTTTTAGGTTCTTCCACAGAGTCTATACAGGCAAATATCATTCATTATAAATTGTGACAAAAATATAAATATGAGAAATGTGCAATGATGATAAAGAAATCTCACCTGAAGTTGTTGTATTGTTCTTTTGGTTGCATTTTCATTTGCATTGAATTCATTGCAAATTGCATTCCAAGCACTCCTTTTCTTTTGTTCACTAGCAGTAGTGTGGGTTTTACTTTCAATAACTGGATAGTTTGTTAAAATTTGTTTTAGTAGTGTTTTTTCATACTCACTAAAGTTTTTTGAACGGATTCTTTTTGCCTCTGCCATTGCTTTGTGTTAAGATTTAAACCAACGGTAGTGTTTTGTAGTCCATTTCAGGTTTTAATCAACACCATCAGACCAACAGCATGTGCTTAAACTCAACCTAATCAGGCTTATCTCAGGTGTTCTCATTTAAGCTTACTTAAATTACTCCAGGACTCTGTAGTCTCTGACTAACTAAGCCTATTTTAAGATACGTTCATGAAACATACTCAAATGCCTTAGATTAACTAGTACTGATTAAGGCTTATATTAAGCCCTGTCTGTGAAACCGGGCCATAAAGTACAAATACAGTTAAGACAGTAACAGGAGGACACCAGGACACGGACAGATGTGAGACACTGACTGATGAAACAGGAGAGTTTAACAGTTTATACTAATCAGGACAGTAAACTAGGTGCAGGTGAAACCATTGACAAGTGCATCATGGGAAATGAAGTCCAACCATCAGCACGAACTACAGAAAGTGTCTGGACACAAGGCGCCCTCTAGCGGTTATTCCCTGACACATGGTCTAAGTCACAGTATAATGTTGGTAATGTCTTCATGTGAAATGAACTATAGTCTTATATTTAAGTAAGCGGGTGGTAGTTAAAGGGGCATTAATTCCTGCCCCCGATATAGTGTGTCTGTCTGGTGAGAATGGATACAGGGGCTCTTTAAGAGAGGTTTGGTGACGTCATCATATGCGCGTGTGGCGCGGTGCACATGAGAGTGGAAATTGGGAAATTAATATGGTGACAGACTTCACGTGCAGTGTTTCCAGGTAAATGATCCAGTTTCATCCTTTTATAAAGTAAATCACAATGTTGGAATCGGATTATAAATTTATTGTAACCGTGTTTTTGTTTGCAGTAATTTGTGTGGATGTAAGTTCTCGAGGTGCAGCTGTTAGTATAGTGTGAGTTATAATGTATCAGGTCAGTGGTGTCAGATGTGGATTAGTTTTAAAATGTATCAAATGTTCTATCTGTTTTATTTTTTTCTCTAAAATGAGTTCAGAAACATTAATTTTGAACTAATGTGCTGATAGTCATGTAGCAGATGTAATCTATACGAGTTCCTCTGATGTGTTCAGTCTATCAGAGCATGTATAGTATAGATCCTGTTGTCAGTATTGTAATGCTAAAGCATTTTATATGTTTTTTTAAAAAATATTTTATTTATATTCTTTTTGTTTACTGGATGTTTGTTTTTATTTGAATTTTTTTACATACTGCTCTTTAATTTAGTTTTATTTAACTCTTCTTCCACATAGAGGTTAATAGCAATAATGTTAATTGGATTAAAACAAACCCCAGTTGAATTAGTTGGTTTTCTTCATCCCAGTGGCCACACATTTTGGTGAAACAGGAGTGGGGTCTTCCAATTGATGAGAAGATTAAATATTTTTTGTGCAGGTGTGCAGTATAAGCTTCAGTAAATATTTCTGTATATTTCAGTAAAATACGGTATTTTAGTGGTGACGAGGCTGTTCAGGTGAAGCAGAGAGAGATTCCTGGTGTTGTGCATCAGTCTGAACTAGGGCTGCAACAACTAATCGATAAAATCGATAATTATCGATAATGAAATTCATTGTCAACGAATGCCGTTATCGATTAGTTGGGCTGCTCACGTTACTGAGGAGCGCAACCACAGGATGCACAAATACACACACAGATACACAGACGCTCGCGCAATGGCGGTTACAGAAGCGTTTGCAGGAAAAAGCGCGCGCCCCAAGTCCTCCAAGGTATGGGAGCAATTTATATTAAACACCTCTTATCGGGCGTTAAAAGCGAGCGGTGTCCGATGAAGCGCCGAGGGTTTTCTACACATGTGGGAGCCCCTAGCGACGGGGAGGAATTGGCCACGGCTAAAAAAAAAAAGGAGTCAGTGAGAGAGTTCACACGGGCTTTGGTGACGTGCGTTTGTCCGGCTGCGCGGTTATACTGGGTAAAAAAAAAAAAAAAACCTTGCATGCAGCTTTTTCTTGGTGTTCAAATCCCAACAAACGCAAGGAAAACACTTCTAGTTCATTTTCTTCATGTTCAGTTTACACCTCGGAGGACCGGATATATCCCATCATCCTACACGCTATACAGGGGGAAATGCGGGAAAAGGGCAAAATAAACAGAGTGAACCCAGTAGCGGCCATTTTTTTTCTCCACCCTACGTCGCCGTATTACGAGAATGTCTAGCATAGCAAAATGGTCTATATATATATATATATATATATATATATATATATATATATAATAATAATTTTTTTATTTATTGAGACAACAACAAAAAAGGATAAAATACCTGAGAGGATCGAAATAATGTATAAACCGTGACAAGGATGTAGCAAGAGACACTTTCTTTAAAAATAATATCATAATAATCTAGAAGTCTATTATTCTTCTTATTAAGTTGAATTAATTTAAGAGAATTTAAAATTGAGGTCATTCTTAACAACTGAACATGTCAGTGTATTTTTGTCATTCTTAACAACTGAATATGTCAGTGTATTTTTTAAACCGATTTTTTAAATCGATTATCAAAATAATCGTTAGTTGCAGCCCTAGTCTGAACATGTCTCGTAAAATGTTGTCATGTCCCTGTTAAAACGTGCAGCCCTTGAAGAAATATGTTTACACAGTGTTGCTGATGATGGGGTCAGTGAACTGTTTGTAGATCTCAGCACCTCGGCTTCTACACAGTTTCTATAGTTGCAGCAACTAGAGGGCGAAAGCATCTTGGAGGAACTCTAGACTCGTACCAAAGCAAATAAGTCGCAACATAACAGTAGTAATTTATCACATTGTTCAGCACTTCAGGTGCATGAGCATAGAGATGTTACCTGAGAGGATTAAGGTTGTAGCCGAGCAAGGCAGGGCAATTAGTTAGCGGACTCAAGCAGTGAAAGGTCTCAAAGCACCAGGGCAAACACTAGTAGGCCTAAGTCTCAACCAGAATTTACTGAGGAGGGGTCAGCAATATGCTTTAGGTTTCAAGTAGCTGGACATGTGAACTTACTTAGAAGCTAAGAGCTCAGTTGACTCAGCCTGAGTCTCAGGAAAGCAAGACCCTCACCCCTAAAAAACAGTACGGCAATTTGGGGAAGTCAAACTACCTCAGAGAATGTTCTGCCCTCTTGTGATCAGTTGATGTAACGCCCTGTAGGTACATGATTTTGGTTGGTGGTGTTTCCACCCAATGCCTGTTGGACACTGGTAGTCAGTTGAGCACAATAATTGAGCAGTATTTTCGGTACCTCTGTGTGGGGAAGATGGGGATATGTTCTCTACCTCTGGATGGCTAAACCCTGACAAATCATTCCCATGTATTAAGGCATGAACATAAACAGTCAGTGTGGGCAGCTAGTCAATGCAGAATTAGATACTATGTTGAGTGCAAAAGTGAATTCCCAATTGGAGGGATGTTTTCCAGAAGGTAGACCAGCAAGCTCAGTTCAGGTCGTTATTAACATTGACACGTACTTTGAATGCCAAGCTGCTTTTGACATTGTCAAATATAATCCTTTAATTTCACCTGTCTTAGGTTTTGCAGACTTTACAAAACTGTTTATTGTGTAGACAGACACCAGCAGCCCAGTGCTTGGTGCTGTCCTGTACCACCATCAGGGAGACACCAAGTGTGTGATTGAAGTGGGCAATTGATGAAACATTTCAGCGATATTTATTGGGCTCTGAATTCACTGTGAATACAGACAGTGATCATTTGTGCCATCAGAAAACAGCCAAGCTTGGGGCATGTGAACGAAGGTGATGCACTCTCTAGGCAGCCATTTGAAGGGGGAGCCAGTGTATGTTTCAGCTGAGTATGATGGGACTGTGGCAATTTGTAGTTTGCTTAAACATGGTACATCTCGAGACCCAGCACTTTTGTTGCCTTCTAGCCTGAAGAAGCCAGTTGTGGAGTTTGTGCACAATTTTTTATTTTTATTATTTTCTTTTTTAAAGGTCACTGGCAGTCGTATAAGCATTTCACTGCATATCGTACTGTGTATGACTGTGTATGTGACAAAATTTTAATTTGATCTATGGGCCATCAAGGCATTAAACGTACCTTGCACTTGCCCAGAAGTAGATGACCGTTAACTGACCATATTGACCGTTTAACTGTTAACCGAAAGAATGAATTTTGACCGATTATTAGACCGATATCAGTTAAACGGTTTAAAATGTTTAGTGCAGGCCTATTTATTTTATTCTTTTTATTTACTGGGCTGTAACTTTAAAAGCAAAGTCGTAACTGAACTCTGTAAGAAGGGCCGCACTGTACCTTACCATCCCACTGGTAACACACAATGTGAGCGGATTAACAGGACGCTGCATGACTTGTTATGCACTCCCACTGGAAAACAAGTGCTGTTGGACAGAATATCTATCAGAATTGGTTTATGCCACAATGCCTACCTAATACAACGACAGGCTATTCCCTGAATTATCTGTTGTTTGGTGTTAACCCCCACTTGGATGCGCTGTTGGGGTGAGAGCAGACTTTTGACATGTCCAAAAATTTAGCAGTCCACCAAGAACCTTGGAGTGATGGTGCACGTCAGGACAAGGGGAATATTCTGAACGGAAAGATGCTGAGCATATTAAATGGGAGAAAGACAGAACTTACATTTACATTTAGTCATTTGGCAGACGCTCTTATCCAGAGCGACTTACATTTTTATCTCATTACACATCTGAGCAGTTGAGAGTTAAGGGCCTTGCTCAAGGGCCCAACAGTGGCAACTTGGTGGTTGTGGGGTTTGAACCTGGGATCTTCCGAACCGTAGTCCAATGCCTTAACCACTGAGCTACCCCTGGCCCTGGGAACTTCTTGTCCCCAGATTGAAGTAGTTCCACTGGTGTACGTGAGAAACAGACCTTTAGGTCGTAACAAAATCCAGGATTCTTGGGGACCAACGGTATTTCGATTAGGAGAGATTCTTGGCAATACCTATATGGTAGAACCTCTGGATGGAGGACCGACAAAGAGGCTTCACAGAGTTGATGTAAGACTGTGTGAATTAAAATAAAAAATTATTTAATTATTACTTTTTTTTCACAACAAAAAACATATTAGTATTCAATTCAATTCAATTTTATTTATATAGCGCTTTTAACAATGGTCATTGTCTCAAAGCAGCTTCACAAAAATTTAAGAAATTTAACAAAAAAAAAAAAAAAAAAAACATTTTATATATATATATATAGAATAATTATATATAAAGTAATAAGTAAATAAATAAAATTATAATAGAAAATAAATAAATAAAAACAAAATAATAATAATTATAGAAAAGAAAATAATTGGAAGTGTGGATGTGTGAGAAAAATGTGCAGATAATAATGAGATGAATGAATGAAATGTCTCTGATGAGCAAGCCAAGGGTGACGGCGACGGTGGCAAGGAAAAAACTCCCTGAGATGGCATTAGGAAGAAACCTTGAGAGGAACCAGACTCAACAGGGAACCCATCCTCATTTGGGCGATAACAGTTAGAAATGATATAACATCTTGTGTGTTGTGCAGGTGAAAATTCAATATGACAGAAATTATTTAAATTGTCATGAAGACCAGTTCAGCATAGGGACGAGTCAGTAGGTGCAGAAGGCAGATGAGGTCTGGATCACTGGAAGCACAGGAGCAGCATGTGTAGCTCCAACCATCATAAAGCTGAATCCAGTTGGAGCTGGTCCTTCTCTGGATGCCTCAGGAACCTCGCAGGGTCGGCCTTTGTCTACTGAAGCTGGCAAAATCTCCCGATGCCTCGGGATGGGTAGAGAAATACAGAACAGATGGGGAGAATTAGCGTAGTTGCCATTCGGTATAGGTGTACTGGAGTATGAGTACTGGGATGAGTTATGTGTATGCCAGATTAAAAAGATGCGTCTTGAGTCTACTTTTGAACTGAGAAACCGTGTCTGCTCCCCGAACACTGTCTGGAAGGCTATTCCAAAGCTTTGGAGCTAAATATGAAAAAGCCCTACCCCCTTTTGTAGATTTTGAAATTCTGGGAACTACCAGAAGTCCGGAGTTTTGTGATCTTAAGGCGCGTGGTGGATTGTAGCGCATCAGAAGACTGGTTAGGTATGTGGGAGCTAAACCATTTAAGGCCTTGTATGTAAGTAATACTATTTTGTAATTTATTCTAAACTGAACAGGTAGCCAGTGCAGGGATGATAATATTGGGGTTATATGATCATATTTTCTGGATCTAGTGAGAACCCTGGCAGCTGCATTTTGGATTAACTGAAGCTTGTTTATTGAGGATGCAGGACAACCACCTAGTAATGCATTACAATAGTCCAGTCTGGAGGTCATGAATGCATGAACTAGTTTTTCTGCATCAGATACGGATAAGATGTTCCTAAGTTTAGCAATATTTCGAAGATGGAAAAAGGCTGTTTTTGTGATATTTGAAATGTGATTTTCAAAAGACAAGTTACTGTCTAATATTACTCCCAGATCTTTTACTGCTGAGCTGGTAATAACAGTACATCCTTCTAAGCGCAAGCTGAATTGTGAAAGCTGTTGTGTGCTGGTTTTTGGGCCAATAAGTAATATCTCTGTCTTATCTGAATTTAGTAAAAGAAAGTTATTGGTCATCCAATCTTTTATGTCCTGGACACACTCAGTTAATCTAGACAACTTGGGTATTTCGTCTGGTTTAGTTGAGATATATAATATATGCACAGTAGATCAGCAAAACCACAAATAAAAAGACAAACAAAGACAAAAAAACAAACCGATGCTAAATGACGAAAAGACAAGACATATGTTACTCACTCGCAAACCGTGTTACTTGCAATCTGAGGTTTTACTGTAGTTGGCTGCATCAGTTTTCATCTAAATTATACTACAGGGGTTTGAGCACAGACTCCATGGTTTTAACTTACATTCTGTCTCCGTGTCAACAATAATTAGGTTCACTATTTATAATTTGGCGTGAAAAAGTAAAACCGACCTTCACCGCTGGATCTTCTTCTTGGTCTTTCTTAAATTTATCTGCTGAAGGCAAGGTGGTTGGTGCACTACCGCCACCTAAAGGACTGGATGAATGGTTCTGTCATTCCAGTTGAACAGATCTTTGATAAAGTGGTTGTTGTTGACTTGTCACAGAGGCCTTGCGATGCTTTTGCTGCATATTTCCCAACACACTGGCCATCTTAATATTTGCAGTATGTGTGGGAGAAATTGTGGGGGATTTTTTTTATTCTTTTATTTATTTAATTTTATTAGAATCTACATTTACTGTAGGCCTAATATGGTTGGCTGTGAGAAAGTGTTGAAGATGTCATAAATGCATAATTAAAATAGGTTTAGCCTTGTAGCATTTTTTTTACATATAGAAAAAGATTACAAATGTACAGCAATATGTAGTTGATTCATTTCTTGTTCTTCAAACTTTCTAGGGTACTTTATTTGTGCAATCTTAAATAAGAAAGTTCAAATAATTTGCACATTGCAGTTTTTCCCACAGGTGTGAAATATACCTGTGGTGGTAGCCAGCGGAGCGGGCCGCATTACCTGCAGCACAAAAGTGATCTACTGTATACTGCCAAATTGATAAACCCTAGTCTGTCAGCAAACGTATGTTTTATATCATGATATAATATATAATAATAAACGCAGTGAGTTCTACATTTTTGTGTTGTCATTGCGCTAGCAGTAAAATGTAATGATAAGCTTGGTTCTACACGACATATCAGAAAACCCAAAGTATACTCTGTGTGTGGAAAACACTGCACTGGGGAAACGAAAAATGAGTCACACATGAGACAAATATGAAACGTCTCTGAGATTTAGAGGTAATGATCTTGGAGCAATACTTACAGTAAGCTCGAGTTGAGAACTTAATTGTTCCTTCCATAATGAGCCGCATTTTAGACCATTTAAAGGGCACCTACGGTGCTACATGGACTTTTTCAAGCTGTTTGGACTGCATTGTGTGGTAGGAGAGTGTGTACACAACCACTCTACAGTGATAAAGAGCCGCCCAGCGATTTTCTTTTAATTTAATAATATAAGATGCCCCTTCTGAAATCAGCCCGTTTTCCAAAGCCTGTCGGTGTGAAGTCACACCGACAGAGGCCGCTCCTACTACAGTTGATTGACACTGGTGTTTTAGCAAAGACCCGCCCCGAGTGAAAAAAAGAGCCGTCGGCCATTGTTTTTCTACACGGGAGCAAAATGGCACCTACATGAGTGTGGTGTGCTGTTTGTTGCAGCAGCCTTGCAGTAGTGTGGTGGTCTAGTGGTTAGGATTCGGTGCTTTAACGTGGGAGACCCGGGTTCGATTCCTGCTTAAGGTACATGCTTTTTTTTGCACTACATATTTATAAAGTTTTTCTAAAGTTCGTTTAGTAACGAGGTGAGTGCGGTATGCTTCGATAAGCTTTTCTGACATAAGGAGAGACTCAGTCAAACACACACACACACACACACACACACACACAATGCTTCGCGTGTATGATGTCCTATTCCCGGCATCTATATGCCTCATTCACACACACAGACACACACACACACACGTTGTTTGTCAGAAAGGTCTCTGTTTATTAACAGCAAAAGATCGGTATAAATATGTTTGACTAAACGCCTGTGCTATAGACATATGTTACTACAAATGAACCATTGTAAATGTCCTGGTGAGATCCCGAAAAAAAAACAATGCTTCGCGTGTATAAGGTCGCGGGTTGAATAGCCGGCATTTCCAAGATGGCAACCATTAATCCTCCGTGGTCTAGTGGTTAGGATACGGCGCTCTAAGCGCAGCAACTTTAGTTCGATTCCCGGTCTGGGAAGTCAAAAAAGTTTTACAACCAGATTCACATGTAAAATTTTATATACATATATAACATATATATATATATATATATATATATATATATGAGTGCATAATAAAAATCTTACAAAATATAGGGGAAATATATATATATATATATATTTCCCCTATATTTTGTAATATTTTTATTATGCCCTCATTTGTACATTGTATATTTGTACAACTATTTTACTAGATAAATTTATTTTCTTTAGTATTTCTTTTTATTGATATTTATTCCTTACGTATAAGCTTTTATTTTCTTTTTAAGGTCACTGGCTGTCGTATAAGCATTTCACTGCATATCATACTGTGTATGACTATGTATGTGACAAATAAAATTTGAATCAAAGGAGAGGAAGATAGGTGGAAGGAGACAGAGGGAGAGAGAGAGAGGGAGAGAGAGAGAGAGAGAGAGGGAGAGAGAGACAGAGTATGGGAAGGTGAGCGTGAATGAACAGATGCAAGAGGAGACAGGAAGATAGCAGCAGGGAAGATTTAACACGTTAATATCAGATCTATGAGGAAGAGAGCAAGAGAGTAGAAATAACTCCTTTATATATAAAATAATTCTAACATCATATAAAATTATTTTTAACTGTTTTTTAAATATTTTTAACTGTTGTCAAAGCTATACCCCACTTGTATTGTGAAGACACGCCCCACAGAACTGCGGTTCAGTAGAGGTCATTAACATTTAAAGGAGCATGTACTGAAACAGGTTGCTGATAACGGAGCTACTTTTTACCAGGTAAAAGTAATGTTTTTTTTACACAACAATTGAGAATTTTTAATTAAAGTATATTACAAACTTTTCATTAGGACCCTAAAGAATCATATTAACTTATGCAAAATTGAGTCTGTATGGCTCCTTTAAAGTTCTCAGGTATTTCTCAAAGAGAAAAAGTTTCTCAGGAGAAACATTTGAGAAGATGGAGAAACCACCTAAAATCCCATTCAAGTCTTAAATACTGCTCATTTCTGTCTAGGAGAAATAGAAGAGGTTAACATGAGATCTTGGATTTGCTTTTGGTATGGGGCTGCACAATTTCCCTCCTCTTCTCCATGCATAAATGCAGACGTTATGTCCATGAAGAAACACACGTCCATGTCCCCTGGCTAAGATCTGCTCAGTAGTGTTCCTGAATAAAGAGGTGATTCCTGAAGTTCTCGCTCACCTTCTAATCAGGACGTTAAGCCAGACACAGAAATCAGCTGAGACTCAATTGATGGATTACTACTAATAAAAATGATTTCAATGTAACTCATGAGTCTCAATCACAAAATCGGCCAACGCTGTAAACGCCATTTTCATAGGTTTCATCAACGATTTACAAGACAACAGTTAAAGCATTTGTGGATGGAGAGGTGTGTGTGTGTGTGTGCATGTGCGTTCCTGCATTTCTCTGTTGGCTTTAACACCCCCCCCCCCACCCTCCAAAAACACACACACACAGAGCAGTTAACACTAGGGTTGTGTACCGAAACCCGGTGCCAATACGGCACCGGTACCTATAGAACCGGTATGTACCGGACCGAAACAGAAACGCGAATTTCGGTGCCTCATTTCGGTGCCACTTAAATGCCTGAACTGTCGATTGAAATATTTGTTCTCTAGATTCATATATTTTTGTAGATTAATCGTTTATTAGATTAAATAAAAAAATTAAAAGCACAAATCATCCGGAAATGAGAGACCATCCGACATGCGCGTGAATGCAGTAACTAACGTTATACTCACTCTGACGGCAGCAGGCGGTCTACCGATAGCTTAGCATGCTAAAGTAAACAACTCTCGTTAAAATGCCTAAAACTAAACAGTCGAAAGTGTGGCTGTAATTCACAAGAAAGAATTCCGGCTCCGCGACGTGCAGCAAATGTCTTACAGCAGTTGCGTGTAAAGGCGGAAACACATCAAATCTAATGAAACATTCGAGGGCAGACGGAATAAAGTTAAAAGCAGAATAAATACACGGAATAAAGTTAAAAGCAGAGGGAGGCACCGTGTTTAACAGCTTGCGGACAACAGCTGGCGCTATCGGTGTGGACGACCCTCAGTCTCAGTCACACCAACTGTAGCAAAAAGGAGTCTAATGATTATGATGACGTCAGCAGCCTTTCCGCAGGTTAGTAGTAGGATAATGTAATGTTAATAGCAAAATGCAAATCTTGCATTCATGCTAACAAATAGTCAAACGATTTGTAAAAAACTAATGTAACATGGATTCTGTTTATAATTATGGCTTTCCAGCTAGTACTAGTAGCACTACAACAGTGACCCCATTTACCATTGTAAAGACGGCTATACATGTCCTGTGCAGAGCAATAAGTCAGGAAAGGAGTCGTATTTTGACAGAAAAGGCAAATATGGTGAAATTTCTGCAAAAGAATTGCTAAGCTTACATATTCATATATACTTTAAACTTTTAATATATTGTTCAATTTTAAGCATAAAATTTTTTGTTCAATAAAAATTCATTCTTGAGTCATCCACTATAATTTTTTGGCTTAAAAGTATCGGTTCAGGCACCGTTTTGGCACCGGTACCGTTTTCAAAGTATCGATTTGGCACCGGTATCGAAAAAAACCCAAACGATACCCAACCCTAGTTAACACCATGTCATACTGCAGTATTCTCCATTGAGGTTTCTGACCTTCCACTCCTTCTAAGTTTGTCTTCGCTCTTTTGATGGAGTTCTTAAAACCCAAAACATTCATTTACACTGAGAAAAAATTATTATGGGAACAGAAAATAATAGTACGCTGGTAACCTACGTATCTACAGTATAAACATATTTTACTACTTCAGCAGTGAATGAGAAATTTGGTCGGTCTGGCTTTTAGATAAAGTTCTTATTTGATACAATTTTATTATTTAATTAATTATCTTATTATAAGGATGATTATTGTTCTCTATATTCTTGTCGAGTATGGTCCTTCATGTCTGCATTTTTTCGCACGCATTTATCATCCTTTGATCAAAACGCTGCCTTTTGTTAAGGCTTTTTGTTTAAGATTCTCCACAAAATTTTCCCGGTAAACTCAGTTTTATCTAAATACTTGGAGGTAGAGGATAAATGTTCTTTTTGTGATGCGTTAAATCTCTGATTCATTTGTTTGTTGAGTGTGAGAAAACAAAAAATTCTTAACTCTTTTAAAAGACCACCTCTTGAACCACCTTAATGTGTCTCACTCCTTTACTATTAAAGATATAATCTATTATTATGAGAATGCGGAAAATAAACCGCTTGAATTTGTTGTTAGTTATTTTATTTTACATGCAAAATACTTAAACAGAGAATTAAAAGGAACAATTGTATTTCCAACTTTTCCTTCTAGAAATGACCTCAATTTTAAACTCTCTTAAAATTAATTTAATTCAATTTAATAATAATAAGAATATACTTCTAGATTATGATATTTTTAGTTGAAGTGTCTCTTGATACATCTTTTCACGGTTTATACTTAATTTCAATCCTCTCGTGTATTTTAACCTTTTGTTGGTGTCACGTCTGCGTCGTGTGTGTGAGCGTAGCATGAATGCAGGAGGCAACAAAAGCTTCCTCTGTTCAGGTGAACGCCTACGTCACCTGACCGAGGTGTAACCTGGGAACTGAAGTTTAAATCATACAAACAGAACAGAAAGCAAACTACAAACAAAACTAAATGGGCGTTTGGCGCCCTCTAGGGGTTAACCCTTACAGTTGGACTCTCAAATCTATAGTTCTTTGTCCCTTATATTTTATTTGTTCTAATTAATGTTTTGTTATTATTGCTGCAGTTATTATTCTTAAATGTGTTTAACATGTTCTGTGTTTTTTTGTATTGTCTCATTAAAAAAAAAAAAAAAAACCTCTGGCCTCCAAACTCCACCTGTACAAGCCAATCTCTTCCCCCCAAAAATTGTGTGAATGTCTGCAACAATCACTAACCATTAAAATGTTAAGAATTTAATTAAACACGAATATATAAATTATATTTTATGTATACATAATATTTTCAATTATATAAACTCATGCTAGGGTACTTTTACTACGCTGAAGTACCATTTTAAGCTGTCTTTTATTTGCTTACTTACTTACTAACTAGCGAATGCTTTAGTAAATGGCTCTAAAACTACGGCAATATGAATGACAATGGAATATCACAGAACGTGCGAGTTGACGCCCATGCACCTATCACTAACCCTTAAAATGTTGGATTTTTATTTAAAATGCCACTTATATACTCAGCAAAAAAAGAAACATCCCTTTTTCAGGACTGTGTATTTCAACAATAAATTTCATTGTAAAGGGTTTAAACAATGTTTTCCATGCATGTTCAATTAACCATAATCAATTAATTAACATGCACCTGTGGAATGGTCGTTAAGACCTTAACAGCTTACAGAAAGTAGGCATTTAAGGTCACAGTTCTAAAAACGCAGGACACTAAAGAGACTTGTCTACCGACTGTGAAAAACACCCAAAGAAAGATGCCCAGGGTCCCTGCTCATCTGCGTGAACGTGCATTAGGCATGATGCAGGGAGGCATGAGGACTGCTGATGTGGCTATAGGGCAATAAATCGCCATGTCCGCACTGTGAGACGCCTAAGACAGCGCTACAGGGAGACAGGAAGGACAGCTGATCATCCTCGCAGTGGAAGACCACGTGTAACAACACCTGCACAGGATGGGTACATCCGAATATCACACCTGCGTGACAGGTACAGGATGGCCACAACAACTGTCCGAGTCACACCAGGAACACACAATCCCTCCATCTCACAGCAAGAACTGACAAATCTGGTCCAGTCCATGAGGAGGAGATGCACTGCAGTACTTCAAGCAGCTGGTGGCCACCACATACTGACTGGTACTGACTGATTTTGAGCCTCCCTTCATTCAGGGACACATTGTGAAAATTTTTTAGTTTATGTCTTATGGTGTTGACTCTTTTAGTGTTCATACAAATATTTACACATTAAGTTTACTGAAAGTAAAAACAGTTGAAAGTCAGAGGACGTTTCTTTTTTTGCTGAGTACTATATATATCCCACCACATCCCTCATCATAATACTGTGGCTCATTAAAGTGGAGATTAAATTTAAAACTACTTACTAGTATAAACATATAACACAATACAAAAACGTAAAATCAAGTTTCACTGAACATGTATTGGGTCATATTTGTAAAACAAAGGAAAGAATAATAAGACAAACAACATATAAAACTACAATATTTTCAGTGTCAAGGACCAGGGGTAGCTCAGTGGTTAAGGCATTGGACTACGGTTCGGAAGATCCCAGGTTCAAACCCCACAACCACCAAGTTGCCACTGTTGGGCCCTTGAGCAAGGCCCTTAACCCTCAACTGCTCAGATGTATAATGAGATAAAAATGTAAGTCGCTCTGGATAAGAGCGTCTGACAAATGACTAAATGTAAATGTAGTAGCACCAGTCTCTGCTTAAGAAAAAAATCTCAATTGCAAACATGCATTTAGTACAAACCGGCACTTTGGGCACTGGCTGGGAATCGAACCCGGGTCTTCCGCGTGGCGGGCGAATCACCTAACCACTGAGCCACACCAGTACCCGTGTAGATTTAGAGCGACAATAATGTTTTGGGCTAACATATCATACATCTTTGTAGTCTTTTTGCACACACGCGCGGTGCGTTACAGTAATAATAATAATAATTCTGAGAACTACTACTACTAATACTAATAATAATAATTCTGAATGGAGAAAGCGCAGTCAAAGAAGTACCATCATTGAAGGAGAAAAGAAAATGAAGAATAAATACATATCAGTTTGAGCTTGACATGTTTATGAGCTCTGTCACTTGCTGTCAATGGGCGCCTAAGAGACATAACACATTTTTGGCTTCAGTAGACACACAATACTTCAGACTGAAACACGACTGCCCCCTACAGGTAATGAAGGGCATTTTCACAGCTTGGAACAGAACAAAAACAGATTCATACACTGTCCTTCACACAGATTGTAAAGGAAAAGCAGGACAAGACATGTCTCTCCTGTGTCATTTCTCTCATTTGTGTGTAGGGTTGGGTATCGTTTGGGTTTTTTTCGATACCGGTGCCAAATCCTTTTTCATTCATTCATCTTCTATACCGCTTAATCCTGTGTTCAGGGTCGCGGGGGACCTGGAGCCTATCCCAGGAGACTTCGAGCACTAGGACAGGGTGCCAATCCATCGCAGGGCACACACACATACACACACCCAATCACACACTACGGGCAATTTAGGAACGCCAATTAGCCTAACCTGCATATCTTTGGATTGTGGGAGGAAACCGGAGTACCCGGAGGAAACCCACCAAGCACGGGGAGAACATGCAAACTCCATGCACACAGAGACGGGAATCGAGCTTGGCCGGGGAATCGAACCCGGACCCTGGAGGTGCAAGGCAACAGTGCTAACCACTACACCACCGCGCCGCCCTGGTGCCAAATCGATACTTTTAAAACGGTACCGGTGCCAAAACGGTGCCTGAACCGATACAAAAGCCACAAAATGATGGTGGATGACTCAAGAATACATTTTTATTGAACAAAAAATTATCCTTAGTCAAATTAGCCTTCTGTGCAATGGTTAATGGGGTCACTGTTGTAGTGCTACTAGTACAGGGTGGAAAGCCATAATTATAAACAGAATCCATGTTACATTATTATTTTACAATTTTACACATTGACCATGTGTTAGCATGAATGCAAGATTTGCATTTTGCAGTAAACATTACATTATCCTACTACTAACCTGCGGAAAGGCTGCTGTCGGCATCATAATCGGTGACTCCTTTTTGCTACAGTTGGTGTGACTGGGACTGAGGGTCGTCCACACTGATAGCGCCAGCTGTTGTCCACAAGCTGTTAAACACGGTGCCTCCCTCTGCTTTTAACTTTATTCCGTGTATTTATTCTGCTTTTAACTTTATTCCGTCTGCCCTCAAATGTTTCATTAGATTTGACGTGTTTCCCCCTTTACCCGCAACTGCTGTAAGACATTTGCTGCACGTCGCGGTTTTCGAATCCTTTCTTGTGAAATATAGCCACACTTTCGACCTTTAGTTTTAGGCATTTTAACGAAAGTTGTTTAATTTAGCAAGCTAAGATAGCGGTAGACCGCCTGCTGCCGTCAGAGCGAGTGTAACGTTAGTTACTGCATTCACGCGCATGTCGGATGGTCTCTCATTTCCTGATGATTTGTGCTTTTAATTTTTTTATCTAATCTAATAAACTTTTAATCTACAAAAATTAAATGGACAATAACATTACTGCAACAATGTTTTGGATTTGTATTATCAATGCTTTCCGAAGTTCTCAAGATTTTTCTAATTAAGGAAACAATAAATTTTTCTGATAATTTCTGACAACCCATGAATGCAGTATTTACATTTTACTAGCGATCAAGTGTGTTGAATCTGATGCTTATTACAACTGCGTCATTCAATCGACAGTTCAGGCAATAAGTGGCACCGAAATTCACGTTTTGTTTTGATCCGGTACATACAGTACCAGTTATATAGGCACCGGTACCGTATTGGCACCGGTTTTCGGTAGCCAACCCTTTTTGAGTGCCATGTTGTGTGTGTGTGTGTGTGTGTGTGTGTGTGTGTGTGTGTGTGTGTGTGTGTGTGGTGCTCACGGCAACCTACTGCTTGTTGAGGACAGTAACTGCAGAACGATGCGTGCTTTTACGTCAGAGTCTGAAAAAGTTCTGAAAAGTCTCGAATAACACCAGAAAAAGTCGTTGAATTTGTCGCTAGTCGTTTTTTCACAGAAAAACATTTGCCAAGAGGTTTTGGAAAGTCGCCAAGTTGGCAACACTGCGCACACACACACACACACACACAGACACAGACAGGAGAGAGAGAAAGAGAAGACCAATGAGGAAAATGAATTGAACTGTAGCAGTAAATTTGAAGTCAGACGTCTTTATTCAGCAGGAATGTAAGTGAACGGCTGTTTATGCTGTAAAGGTAAAAGTAGTTCTGATCTCTTCATCATTTCATATCAACAGAAAAACCCGCCAAACCGACTATGAGCGTGAATCCTCTGAGCTCCATCTCCACTGAGGACAAAGTTACTCTGAGCTGTGACCTGCAGTCTACTGGATGGACTTTTGACTGGTATAAAGAAGGTCAGAGATCTGTAGTTAGACGCAGTAAGACACTCGATGTGACAATCTCTAATGCAGAACAAACAGAAACGTACTACTGTAAAGCAAGCAAGGGAACCGACGAGTCATCTTCTAGTGATTCAGTCCAGATTACAGGTACGTCAATACAGATTTAAAATTAGTAAGTGTATGAACAAAAATTCTGAATTCATAAGAATCATTATAGTTGTGTATGTGCGACTCTGAAAACCCAGCTAATGTCATTGTATTTGTCATTTTGTTTGTCATTTTACATATGATTTTAGGCAGAAAACAATGAAACACACACACACACACACACACAGAACAAAATACTGATTAGGTTTTCCCAGACAGGGTGACATTTATAGAAAACTATATTCAAATGTTTAGTTGTATTTTATTCATTAAAGTTTTTATCATTTTTCTACAGCGAGACCAAAACCCGGACTGACAGTCCATCCAGCTGAGAGTGTGTTCATTGGGGAAAGCGTCACTCTCACATGTGAGATACAGACTACAGGATCCTGGCAGTACCACTGGTATAGAGATAATAATAAACTCAGTGATGCTGCAGGACAGAAAACATACACAATCACTGATGTTAAAGAGTCTAATAAAGGTGATTATACATGTAAAGGAACAAAGTCATCAGACCCAAAAAACACAGAAATCACCCTGACCAGTGACAGTGTTATCCTGACTGTATCAGGTCAGTGTTTCTTTTTCTATTAATCCATATTGTTTGTTGTTTGTTTGTAACAGTGACAAGTGAGGTATAGAACTGCTTTAAACATTTCCTTTATATTCACATAATGTGTGTTTGACATTTTCCCTGATAAACACACAGCATGTTAGGAACTTTATAGCCAAAAAAACTAATTTACTTTTTGCTGAACCACAGTCAGGTGGTAAATAAAAACAGGAAGTGTTTAGATATTTCAACTGTAAACATACAGTCCAGCCCATAGATTTTGGAATAAAAATAAATAAATTTGGGCATATGACCTGTGCACTGCATTTGACGAGAAACACTTAAGATTCATAACTTTTGGCTTCAATTTAAGGGGTATGACAAAACAGTGGTATTAATCGTTATATACTGACACACACACACACACACACACACACACACACACACACACACACACACACACACACGTACACAGTATTTTTCTGGGGTAAAATATACATATAGGTCAAGAGCCACCACACACAGTTGTATCCAGAATATGGACTACAATTACAACTAACGAGTTTCGTTCCAGGACCACACTTGTAAGTTGGATTTGTTTGTAAGTCGGGGCCCGACAGAGTCTTATACGACTTTAATACAAAAACAATATAAAGCATATCAATCAACTAGACTACATCTGTCCACTTTCCCCAACACTGCCATCATGTGGCCAAAACCTGTAACCACACCTAAGGAAATGAATCTCTCAGTGAAATGTTGTCTCTGTGTCTTGAAATCGCGAGGGGAATCCCGGACGCCATTTTGTCTCGGAATGAATTTCCCCAAAAGAAATAAAGGAAACTCCAATGAATTATTCAAAAAATATTCATATCATATTTAAGACAAAATATAAAGTAAAAATAAGACAAATTACCCTGCACTTTACCTTTGACAAGAATCACCCCAACAGGAGAGAAGAAGGAGGAAGAGGAGGGTTATTGTGTTACGGATGTTGAGTTTAGACTGCAGACTAAATTTACGAGAGGAATCCCGGACACCATACTGTCCAAGTTTTCCATTTTCTTAGCCTGTGAACTCTGTTTTGTTGAGGATTTTCTTTTCCATTTTGTCTGTCAGTTGATTACATCTACCATGAATAGCATAAAGTTGTTTTGGTTTACTATTAGTGTGTCTTCTTTCATTTTGTTACATCTAGTGTGTATCTCTTCTCTCTTTTCACACACTGACTGGGGAGGAATTATGGCGTTTATGTTTTATTATGGCAGTTTTTCTCAAATTTTAACATCACTGACAGGCTATCGCATCTCATCCTGTTTCTTGTGTTTTTGTATTATTATTTATTATTATTAATAGGGACTCATTCCTTAGTACTTTTTTAATATCTTCTATTAGTGATGTTATTGTTTGTGTGATCTGCATTGGGTTCCATTCTCTAAATGATGCTCCTTCCTTTGTCAGTTTCAGGATTACTTTATATTCTTTTCCCCCCCTACACTTCCTGTTTTCCCTTGTTCTGGGTCAGTTTCTTCCGAGTTAGATACTTATCTGTATTATATCTCACTTATTCACTATTAAATTCACTTATCTGTTGTTCTGGGTCAGTTTCCTCCGAGTTAGATACTTCACTTATCTGTTGTTTTGGGTGTTTGCATTTAATCCCTTTCCTGTTCCTCTGTACTGTTGTCAATTTTTCCTCCCTCTCGCTTCGTTCCTAAATTTCTTCCATTTCACTTCCTGTATCATTCCCACCTTCTGTCATGCGTTGCTCATTCACAGTCCAGTTGCTGCCAGCCTACAGTACTTTAGAATTTTCCGCGTTTTGCACCACCGAGTGCCACTTCCGGGTTTTCGCGAGTCCTCCTACTCAGAAAGCACCAGTGAAAGCCACCTTCTTCATCCCCTACAGATGGTAGTCATGCGGTATTCTGGTTTTACCGTCACACCTCACGGTGGCAGCATTTGGGTTTGTGCGTTTGCTGGCTTCTACCGCTGAGTGGCGCTATATAACTATAGACTGACGCCTCGGGCACCAGTTCATTCTCTCAAGGATTAATGAGCCGCAGCTCCTTTAGAGCAGCACGTAGTAGCGGATAAAATCAAGTGAAACAGTGTAGTTAAACAAATTCATAATAACAGTAATACAATTACAGTACAAACTTAGAATTAAATTTAAATAAATAAAATCTTATTAGGATCGAATTTAAGCGAAGTAAACGTTAACACACTGAGCCTTTAGATTTTATTATGTGTAATTAGAAAAGCTACGCGTGTAGGGTTTTGTGTCATCTTATATTTTGTTTTCTTTAAATTTGTAAAAGTTTTATTAACTGAAATAAATGAAACTAAATGACTATAAAATCTAAATGTTGTCAGGACGTGCTACTGCGTCAGCAGATGTTAATGTTGTTTTTGCATTATTATAAGAATGAAATGCAGTAAGCTGTTATTATAATTATAGATAAATAATAAAAAAAGCTTATAATATACAAGTGAAACATTAAACAAATTTACAATAACAGTACTAAAATTACATTACAAATATAGAATAAAAATTAAATATAGGCATTTCTTATTTCCATCAAATTTAAGCAAAGTGTTAACACAGTGAGCCTTTATATTTTATCATGTGTAACACTCGCTTAGCCAGAAAACTCTGGCTGTGCATCAGAAAAAGTGGGTGTGTTATTGTCAGATTAATGTGCAAAAACTATATAATCAAATTATATAAGCTACATAGCCTTTATAAGACTCAACTTTTATTTAAGTGCGCTCACAATGACGACAAAACATTATGATTGTGTCGTAATTGTGAGTGCAAGTCTATAAATTTCCATGTCAAACAGGAACATGTATGTATGAATAAATAGTTTAAATCTATGTATTATGAGCTATTGATCAGTGATTTATGTAAACGACTCAGATGTAAGTAAATGCTCATTGCTGCGCTGTTTGGGGGACGTGCTGAAGACGTTTGTTCTGCTTTTCGGGAGTCTCCAGTCTTTGTGATCTGAGCGTGTTGAGAGAGTGTGTGTGTGTGTGGTTTAATCTGTATTGTGTTATATTAATGCCACAATTCTGAGCAGACAGTTTTGACATTTTGAGAGCCGACAAAGCCCTTTATGTGTGTACATTGTCTCCCCTGCACGATCAACGTGTTTGTCGCTCATGCGCACAATATCCCTTTTGCTGTGCGCTCTCGACTTTGTCCCTAACCTTACTTTACTACTTAGTGCACTGTTTTCATACAGTATAACTCGTATACTGTACAGTGGCTTGCAAAAGTATTCGGCCCCCTAGAACTTTTCCACATTTTGTCACATTACAGCCACAAACATGAATCAATTTTATTGGAATTCCACGTGAAAGACCAATACAAAGTGGTGTACACGTGAGAAGTGGAACGAAAATCATACTTGATTCCAAACATTTTTTTACAAATAAATAACTGCAAAGTGGGGTGTGGGTAATTATTCAGCCCCCTTTGGTCTGAGTGCAGTCAGTTGCGCATAGACATTGCCTGATGAGTGCTAACGACTAAATAGGGTGCACCTGTGTGTAATCTAATGTCAGTACAAATACAGCTGCTCTGTGACGGCCTCAGAGGTTGTCTAAGAGAATATTGGGAGCAACAACACCATGAAGTCCAAAGAACACACCAGACAGGTCAGGGATAAAGTTATTGAGAAATTTAAAGCAGGCTTAGGCTACAAATAGATTTCCAAAGCCTTGAACACAGCCGGAGCCACTGTTCAAGCGATCATTCAGAAATGGAAGGAGTATGGCACAACTGTAAACCTACCAAGACAAGGCCGTCCACCTAAACTCACAGACCGAACAAGGAGAGCGCTGATCAGAAATGCAGCCAAGAGGCCCATGGTGACTCTGGACGAGCTGCAGAGATCTACAGCTCAGGTGGGGGAATCTGTCCATAGGACAACTATTAGTCGTGCACTGAACAAAGTTGGCCTTTATGGAAGAGTGGCAAGAAGAAAGCCATTGTTAACAGAAAACCATAAGAAGTCCCGTTTGCACAGTAAACATGTGGAAGAAGGTGCTCTGGTCAGATGAGACCAAAATGGAACTTTTTGGCCAAAATGAAAAACGCTATGTGTGGCGGAAAACTAACACTGCACATCACTCTGAACACACCATCTCCACTGTCAAATATGGTGGTGGCAGCATCATGCTCTGGGGGTGCTTCTCTTCAGCAGGGACAGGGAAGCTGGTCAGAGTTGATGGGAAGATGGATGGAGCCAAATACAGGGCAATCTTGGAAGAAAACCTCTTGGAGTCTGCAAAAGACTTGAGACTGGGGCGGAGGTTCACCTTCCAGCAGGACAACGACCCTAAACATAAAGCCAACAATGGAATGGTTTAAAACAAAACATATCCATGTGTTAGAATGGCCCAGTCAAAGTCCAGATCTAAATCCAATCGAGAATCTGTGGCAAGATCTGAAAACTGCTGTTCACAAACGCTGTCCATCTAATCTGACTGAGCTGGAGCTGTTTTGCAAAGAAGAATGGGCAAGGATTTCAGTCTCTAGATGTGCAAAGCTGGTAGAGACATACCCTAAAAGACTGGCAGCTGGAATTGCAGCAAAAGGTGGTTCTACAAAGTATTGACTCAGGGGGCTGAATAATTACGCACACCCCACTTTGCAGTTATTTATTTGTAAAAAAAAAATTGGAATCATGTATGATTTTCGTTCCACTTCTCACGTGTACACCACTTTGTATTGGTCTTTCACGTGGAATTCCAATAAAATTGATTCATGTTTGTGGCTGTAATGTGACAAAATGTGGAAAAGTTCAAGGGGGCCGGTTTGTTGCAGCTTTTTCATTGCACTCCACTGTAACTGAGTTTCTTTATAATGACTTTACAGTTTCCTTCTGTTTACTTTTTATTTTCACTTTTATATCTTAAAGCATCTAATTGCATTAATAACTGGTTACTATAGGAATAATCACAATCCGTCCAGTCATCACAACATCCAAGAATTATGGCTAAATGAGGCATTGCTGTATTATATGTGCATTAAATGATGGTTATATTAAATGTGTAAATAAGCAGGTGACTGAGGGAGATTATTAAATACAGAATGTTAATTAAACCTCCTACTGAGTGCAGATTTCTATTTACTGCACTGTGTTCATATCATTTGAATGTTGTACAGTTATTTGCTTGTTTGTTTGCTGTGAGCTGGTAATACTTCTTAATTTAATGTTAAGATGTTAAAATAAAACACAAAATGTGAAAAAAGAAAATACCAGACCATTTCTTGATCCAGATGTGTAGTTGTTCATTTTCCAAAGTAATCTTTAGACTAAACTCCCATGAAGATAAAGTGATATATAGAGAGAGATTAAAGACTTGCTTCATCACACAGCAGATATTTTCTGACTCTCACCGTAATCACAGTGAAGCTTTATATTTAATATCCTTTTATTATTTTCATCACATCTAAATGTAAATTCTACAACAGTTTAAAGTCAGTCATGAGTTATTTTGCTTCATCACAGAGAGAATATTACTGTTTTACTGTAGAAGTTATTAGTGTAATAAAGACTACTTCACAATTTATAATTGTATTTCATTTCTAACAGAAAAACCTAAACCTGTGATCACATCAAGTCCTGAAGGAGACGTCCTGACCGGAAACCCAGTGACTCTGACCTGTACACTGACACCACAGTCTACTGGATGGACGTTTTACTGGGAGAAAGACGGCCGACACCATAAGACTGAGCCTGAAACAAACTCCTACACCTTCAGCCCAAGAAGTGTTTATGATAGAGGTTATTACAGGTGCACAGCTGGAAGAGGAAACCCAGTCTCCTACACACAGTACAGTGATGCACTCTGGGTAAATGTTATTGGTGAGTAAGAGACTTTCAAAACCTGTAAAACTCTTTTAATAAGCTGCTGAGAGGCTGTTTAATGGTCTTCATAAAGTTACTGCTTCAGAAACATCACCATGTTCGAGTGGAGAGTCTGAGTGTGAATGAGTGAAGAGGACGAGGCTCGAGATTTTATACTGAAACACTGAGTGTAACAGACTGTAGAGATTAGAGAGGGAGTGTGTAGGAGGAGTTATGAGCTGATTACAGGTAGTTTCTTGCTGACACTCAGTGTTTATAAAGATGAACATTTTAGACAACACACTGTAGTTCAGACATGAGTTAATAATGTAGATCCACATTTACTTCATCAGTAGTGAATGTATGTGAGTTTAATCATTTACATGTCAGCAGATTTACTGTATCTACACTCTGAGTGTTTGCAGAAATTCTGTATTCAGTTTTAAAATGTTACTCATTTAAATAATAGTTTTGGAAATTAATTCATATATAAACTTTTTTTTTCTTATAGAAAGTCCCAAACCTACAGTGAGGATAAACCCTTATAAACAGGTTTTCAAAGGAGAGAAAGTGACTTTAGAGTGTAACATACAGGAAAGAGGAACCACTGAGTGGACATATGAGTGGTTTAGGATCAATAACCCAGACTCCCCGTCACACACACCACAGTCGTTTACTGTTGAAGATCAGCACAGGGGTAAATACACCTGCAGAGGGACGAGGAAAACTGACTCTCAGCTCTCAAAGATCAGTGATGCTGTTACACTCTCTGTATCAGGTCAGTGAGTGTGTGTGTGTGTGTTATTACTTATACATGTAACATTTATCACTAGTTTCTGATTTTGTTCCAGATTTTATTATCTGATAAACCGAGTCTCATTATACTGATTGTACAGCTGCTTATTTCTGTTTATTCACTTTTCTGTCTTAAAGTCACCAAATCATCTGATGTGTAAAGAATCAACACAATTCATCATCTATTCTGATCTGTGTGACACATTTATCCTCAGCTTTTATTTACACTGTCAGGAAATAACAGACATTAATGAGAACCAATTCCTCTTCATCTAATAGTCAAACTGATTTTACTGTCAGGAGTTTATATGTTAAAAACAAACAAATAAATAAAGTTTCACTGCTCTGTTTTTAATGTAAAGGGTTAAATGATTTAATTGAATTAGATAATAAAAAACACTTACATAAACAGCATGATTCAGAATGTAAGATGTAAATGATTAACCGTAATTTGAAAAAGTTAATTTAAGGCAGAATCATGCAGACTTTACACTTCAGCTCAATCATTAACGTCATGTTGGAGAAAAACATACTGTATAGGAATTACGTACAGAATAAATAACATCACTGTAACATTTACTACTGAAACTCAACGTATAGAACAGAACAGCTGATTGATCATGAACATGGTGAATAGGTCATGTGACTTTGCATGATTAACGATGTACAGCTGTTGTCACTTAGGGTCTACTCACTTTTGTTGCCAGATTCTTTGACAATCCTGGCTGTATGTAGAGTTATTTTCAGTAGACAGTGAATCTGTACTGTTATACAAGCTGCACTTTGACTACTTTAATATATATCCAAGTTTAATTTCTATAGTATTGTCCTTTACGAAGATACACTAAAATGTTTGCTGAAATTAGACTTTTGTGGAAATACTGCAGCTATTCTGGGCGTCTCTGAGCTCCTGTAGGTGACGGAGAGCAGATAACAGTTTCCTCTGAGTGTGTGGAGAGAGGGAATGAACACTGAGTAAAATTAAATAAATAATGGTTTAAAAAAGAGAGAAATGACTTTCCACTTTAATAAAGTGCAGTTGAATAGAGACGTTACAAACATTGGGGTTCTAGTGAAGGTGTGTGTGAACGTTATACTCAGGATGGAAGATTCTTACAGAGGGTGTATTTGACTCTCTCTCTCTTTCACACACACACATCTGTGCTCATTTAACACACATACCTACACACACACACATTTAAACAGCTCTTGTGAGGAAACAAAATAGTGCCTGGTAAATGTGTACTTGTTGATGAGGTAGTGATGAGAAGTTTATCTGTGGGTTATAAATAAGAAACATAATAAACAGATCACAGATTCACAAATCATTTCATCTCTCATAACTGAGTTTTATTACATATTTCTGCAGCACATGATCAGGATGTGCAGTGCTTTAGAAAAAAAAAAGATGTAATCATTAATTGTTAGTTAGATGATTATGTCGAGACCTCTGTCATGATTCTACACTATAAGAAGACGAGATCTTGACACTTTTATATATAAACACACGTATAGATTTAACACCATATTTATAAACATCACACAGAAAAGAAACCTAACAGTAAATACAGAGACATTTACACTTTAATCAGGAATTTCATTATGATGACAAGGTGGTACATCTCTCTCCTGTGTGTGTGTCTCAGTATGATGTACATTTACATGTGTGTGTTTGAATGCTGTAAGGTGGCAACACTACACTGTTTTATCGTTTAGGTCGTTGTCACGTTTCCTTCCCTTATTGTGTCTGTGTCGGCCGTGTGGTCGAGGCATGATCGCGGAGGCAAGCTGACGGTTTCACAAAGTCCTTTATTTTTCCAAAATAAACATAAGCATAAACAAAACTTTTCAACACAAACTAGATTTTCTGTAACGGTTGCTAGACGCCTGACTGGAGTCCAGCCAGGCTATTTAAAGAACTAAACATAAACCAATCATCAAATTAACTTCCCTCGGTTCAGGTGAGCTTCTACGTCACCTGACCGAGGTGCAAACTGGGAACTGAAGTCCAACTGAACGAAAAACACAACTACAACTCAAAACACAACCTAAATATAAATGGCGCTCTGGCGCCATCTAGGGGTTAACCGTTACAGTCGTGTTTATTTCGTCAATGATGAAAAATGTTCTTTGACGACCTTTTTTCCTTGGATTAAGACGAGACGATGACGAAACGTCATGAATATCATTAAATGGTGACAGTAATGAAATCGGCTTGCAGTATCTACACTAAAATGTAAAAAAGACAAGACTAAAATGTAGTTAAAAAAATAAAAACTAATAAAACTTCTGTCTTTTTTTTTCGTGACTTATAATTTTCGTCCCAATCCGCTGAGATCCGGTGTTCAGTTATTCATTATGGCTCGAGCAGCAGTGTTTCCCGGGTCACCGCGAGCGGCATATCAGTAGTTTGCGCGCGCAGTGATGGGAGGGTTACAAGCTTGGTCATCTTTTTTTATTTATTTGAGACAATACAAAAGAATACAGAACATGTTAAACACATTTAAGAATAATAACTGCAGCAATAATAACAACAATACAAAACAAACAAACAAACATAAAAACATTAATTAGAACAAATAAAATATAAAGATCAAAGAACTACAGTATAGATTTGAAAGTCCAAAAAAGGTTAAAATACACGAGAGGATCGAAATTAAGTATAAACCGTGAAAAGATGTAGCAAGAGACACTTCAATTAAAAATAATATCGTAATAATCTAGAAGTATATTATTCTTCTTATTAAATTGAATGAATTTAAGAGAGTTTAAAATTGAGGTCATTTCTAGAAGGAAAAGATGGAAATACAATTGTTCCTTTTTAATTCTCTGTTTATGTATAAAGTATTTTGCATGTAAAATAAAATAATTAACAACAAATTCAAGTGGTTTATTTTCCGCATTCTCATAATAAAAGATTATATTTTTTATAGTAAAGGAGTGAGAAGAAGAAGAAGAAGAAGAAGAAGAAGAATATTCAATTGTTGTCACATGTACTTTTTACAGCACATCGAAATTTCTTCTTCGCATATCCCAATTAGGAAACTGGGGTCAGAGCGCAGGGTCAGCCAGCTTACAGCGCCCCTGGAGCAGATAGGGTTAAGGGCCTTGCTCAAGGGCTCAACAGTGGCAACTTGCCGATGCTGGGGTTCGAACCCCCGACCAATATGAAGAAAATGTATGAGGCGCCGTATACGGCTTAAATCAAACTTCACTCACACACACACAAACACTGCCATACACATATACTCAGCAAAAAAAGAAACGTCCTCTGACTTTCAACTGAGTATATGTGTATGGCAGTGTTTGTGTGTGTGTGAGTGAAGTTTGATTTAAGCCGTATACGGCGCCTCATACATTTTCTTCATATTGCACTGGAGTAAAAAACCCAATGTGTGGTATAATATTAGTTATATGTAGTTATAATAGCGGAGGGGAAACAGTGGGGGCACACAATTGCTGGAAAAAACACCACAAATCTGAAGAGACACATCAAGGAATACCATAAAAATCACCCAGTTTTACAGCCTCTTTTGGTCATTATGTTACCACATGTTAACACAATTATGTTGTGAGGTATTTTATTAAATTTTATAGTTAAACCGTTGCTAAACACATTAATCTAATAGGTAAGCAAATGATTGTGACCCATAGTGTGTAAATTCGTGTGTGTGTATACAGTGGTTACCCAATCGGAATGTTGGTTTTATCGTTGCGGTGCTCGGCGACAGCATTTGGGTTTGTGCGTTTGCTGACTTTTACCATTGAGTGGCGCTATATAACTACAGACTGACGCCTCATGCCTTAGTTCATTCTCTGCCGGATTAATGAGACGCGCTCCTTTAGAACTGCACGTAGTAGCCGATAACATCAAGTGAAACACAGTAGTTGAACGAATTCATTATCACAGAACTAAAATTACAGTACAAATGTGGAATTCAAATTACATCAAATCTTATTAGGATCAAATTTAAGCACAATAAATGTTAACACAGTGAGCCTTTAGATTTTATCATGTGTAATTAGAAAAGTGTTCTTTAAATTTATGGTAGATTTATTAACTAAAATAAATGAACCATCTCTCCTTGAACCATCACCTTATCGTGGTGGAGGGGTTTGCGTGTCCCAATGATCCTGGGAGCTATGTTGTCGGGGGCTTCATGCCCCTGGTAGGGTCACCCATGGCAATCTGGTCCTAGGTGAGGGAACAGACAAAGAGTGGTTCAAAAGACCTCTATGATGAATTCAAACTTTGGTAAACGTTTTCCCTCGCCCGGACGTGGGTCACCGGGGCCTCCCTCTGGAGCCAGGCCTGGAGGTGGGGCCCGATGGCGAGCGCCTGGTGGTCGGGCCTGCACCCATGGGGCCCGGCCGGGCACAGCCCGAAGAGGCAACGTGGGTCCCCCTTCCCATGGGCTCACCACCTGTAGGAGGGGCCAAAGAGGTCGGGTGCAGTGTGAGTTGGGCGGTGGCCGAAGACAGGGGCCTTGGCGGTCTGATCCTCGGCTGCAGAAGCTGGCTCTAGGGACGTGGAATGTCACCTCTCTGGCGGGGAAGGAGCCTGAGCTAGTGCGTGAGGTTGAGAAGTTCCGGCTAGATATAGTTGGACTCACCTCTACGCACAGCTTGAACTCTGGAACCAGTCTCCTTGAGAGGGGATGGACTCTCTTCTACTCTGGAGTTGCCCCCGGTGAGAGGCGCCGAGCAGGTGTGGGCATACTTATTGCCCCCCGGCTCGGGGCCTGTACATTGGGGTTCACCGCAGTGGACGAGAGGGTGGCCTCCCTCCGCGTTCGGGTGGGGGGACGAATCCTTACTGTTTGCGCTTATGCGCCAAACAGCAGTTTGGAGTACCCGCCCTTTTTGGGGTCTCTAGAGGGGGCGCTAGAGGGCGTCCCTCCTGGGGACTCCATCGTTCTGTTGGGGGACTTCAATGCTCACGTGGGCAATGACAGTGAGATCTGGAAGGGCGTGATTGGGATGAACGGCCCCCCCGATCTGAACCAGAGCGGTGTTTTGTTGTTGGACTTCTGTGCTCGTCACGGATTGTCCATAACGAACACCATGTTCAGGCATAAGGGTGTCCATATGTGCACCTGGCACCAGGACACCCTAGGCCGCAGTTCGATGATCGACTTTGTGGTCGTGTCGTCGGACTTGCGGCCACATGTCTTGGACACTCGGGTGAAGAGAGGGGCGGAGTTGTCAACTGATCACCACCTGGTGGTGAGTTGGCTCCGTTGGCAGGGTAGGATGCCGGTCAGGCCTGGTAGACCCAAACGTATTGTGAGGGTCTGCTGGGAACGTCTGGCAGAGTCCCCTGTCAGGACGAGCTTCAACTCCCACCTCCGGCAAAGCTTCAACCACGTCCTGGGGGAGGTGGGGGACATTGAGTCCGAATGGACTATGTTCCGCGCCTCCATTGTTGAGGCAGCCGACCGGAGCTGTGGCCGTAAGGTGGTCGGTGCCTGTCGCGGTGGCAACCCAAGAACCCGTTGGTGGACACCGGCGGTGAGGGATGCCATCAAGCTGAAGAAGGAGTCTTACCGGGCCTTTTTGGCTGGTGGCACTCCGGAGGCAGCTGATAGGTACCGGCAGGCCAAGCGGAACGCGGCTTCGGTGGTTGCTGAAGCAAAAACCCGGGCGTGGGAGGAGTTTGGGGAGGCCATGGAGAATGACTTCCAGACGGCTTCGAAGAGATTCTGGTCCACCATCCGGCGTCTCAGGAGGGGAAAGCAGTGCATGGTCAACACAGTGTATAGTGGGGATGGTGCGCTGCTGACCTCGACTCGGGACGTTGTGGGTCGGTGGGGAGAGTACTTCGAAGACCTCCTTAATTCCACCAACATGCCTTCCGATGAGGAAGCAGAGTCTGGGGACGTAGAGGTGGACTCTTTCATCTCTGGGGCCGAGGTCGCCGAGGTGGTCAAAAAGCTCCGTGGTGGCGGCGCCCCGGGGGTGGATGAGATCCGCCCTGAGTTCCTCAAGGCTCTGGATGTTGTAGGGCTGTCATGGTTGACACGTCTCTGCAACATTGCATGGACATCGGGGACAGTGCCTCTGGACTGGCAAACCGGGGTGGTGGTCCCCCTCTTCAAGAAGGGGGACCGGAGAGTGTGTTCCAACTACAGAGGGATCACACTTCTCAGCCTCCCCGGGAAAGTCTATTCAGGGGTCCTGGAAAGGAGGGTCCGTCGGATAGTCGAACCTCGGATTCAGGAGGAGCAGTGTGGTTTTCGTCCAGGTCGCGGAACAGTGGACCAGCTCTTCACCCTTAGCAGGGTCCTGGAGGGGGCATGGGAGTTCGCCCAACCAGTCTACATGTGCTTTGTGGACTTGGAGAAGGCATTCGACCGTGTCCCTCGGGGAGTCCTGTGGGGGGTACTCCGGGAGTATGGGATATCGGATTCCCTGTTAAGGGCTGTCCGGTCCCTGTACAACCGGTGTCGGAGCTTGGTCCGCATTGCCGGTAGTAAGTCTGACCTGTTTCCGGTGAGAGTAGGACTCCGACAGGGCTGCCCTTTGTCACCGATCCTGTTCATAATTTTTATGGACAAGATTTCTAGGCGCAGCCAGGGCGTTGAGGGGGTGCAGTTTGGTGGGCTCAGGATTGGGTCACTGCTTTTTGCAGATGACGTTGTTCTGTTGGCCTCATCACCCTGTGACCTACAGCTCTCACTGGATAGGTTCGCAGCCGAGTGTGAAGCGGCTGGGATGAGAATCAGCACCTCCAAATCTGAGGCCATGGTCCTCAGCCGGAAAAGGGTGGAGTGCCCTCTCAGAGTTGGGAGTGAGATCCTGCCCCAAGTGGAGGAGTTTAAGTATCTCGGGATCTTGTTCACGAGTGAGGGTAAAATGGAGCGGGAGATTGACAGGCGGATCGGGTCAGCGTCTGCAGTGATGCGGGCTCTGTATCGGTCCGTCGTGGTGAAGAAGGAGCTGAGTCAAAAGGCAAAGCTCTCAATTTACCGGTCGATCTACGTTCCTACCCTCACCTATGGTCATGAGCTGTGGGTAGTGACCGAAAGAACAAGATCGCGAATACAAGCGGCCGAAATGGGTTTCCTCCGCAGGGTGTCTGGGCTCTCCCTTAGAGATAGGGTGAGAAGCTCAGTCATCCGGGAGGGGCTCAGAGTAGAGCCG
This sequence comes from Channallabes apus, assembly GCA_030522415.1. Classification (NCBI taxonomy): domain Eukaryota; kingdom Metazoa; phylum Chordata; class Actinopteri; order Siluriformes; family Clariidae; genus Channallabes; species Channallabes apus. The sequence continues at coordinate 40,250,835 of CM060108.1, forward strand.
CTGCTCCTCCGCATCGAGAGGAGCCAAATGAGGTGGCTTGGGCATCTATTTAGGATGCCCCCTGGACGCCTCCCTTGTGAGGTGTTCCGGACACGCCCCACCGGAAAGAGACCCCGGGGAAGACCCAGGACACGCTGGAGGGACTATGTCTCTCGGCTGGCCTGGGAACGCCTTGGGATCCCCCCGGAAGAGCTGGAAGAAGTGGCCAGGGAGAGGGAAGTCTGGGCATCCCTGCTGAAGCTGCTGCCCCCGCGACCCGACCTCGGATAAGCGGAAGAAGATGGATGGATGGATGGATAAATGACCATAAAATTTAAACATTGCCAGGACGTTCTACTGCGTCAGCAGATGTCGGTCATTCAGCCCCGCTTGTGTTTTTGCATTATTATAAAAATGAAATGCAGTAGGCTGTTATGATCTGTAACCGGTTCGACTCATGTTGCACGGGCGGCACCATAAAGCATGGACACTAGGCGAGGTCTTACGGGAAAAGGGTAATTTATTTAGGTAAAATGGGGCGGGAGAATGGAAAGAAAGGGAAGGGGATAAAGATTGTGCATGTGCAGTTCCGGGGGCTGTGCCACACTGGCATGAGGGCACACAGATGACGATAAGTGGCTGAACGGAGTGGCAGAATGGAGAACGCGTGCTCCTGCACGCTCCCTCGTGACCGCGCTTCTCCCGCTGTCTATGGCCGGCGGGAGTCCTCGCTGACGCAAAAACCTAACGCAAACGTCTTCGCAGCCTTTTCCTCTTCGGCAGCCGGGCTGCGAAGGCGGGCGCGGTGCGGGAGTGAAGATGCCGCGCGAGCTCGCGCAGCTCTTTCTCTTTCTTTCTTATATATATATATAATATATATATATATATATATATATATATATATAAGGTTTCAAAACACTGTTCATGCTGCTCCTATTGTTTTTGTAGTTAAAATATGGACATGCAGCAGTTGTAAATATAATTAGCTGAAAAAATCAGATGAAAAGATACATTTTAAAATGTTGCGAATTATTTTGTGAAAACCTTAAATGGGTTTTCTCTAGACTAAATTGACTGTAGTGTTAATTAATAATAATCTTATTGCTAAAATGTTACATTTTTATTGATTAAAACCAGACTAAAATACATATGGATTCCTCTGACTAAAATTAGACTAAAATGTCCAGACTTGTAGGGCGTTTTCTCACTGGGGTTCGGAAACCGTTTCCGAGCACACTTGGCCCCGGGACCAGTTGATTTTTGTCTGTGAGCATGCAATCGTTCCAAACTCGGGAACGAATCCCTGGACCGATTGCAAAGGGGGTCTTGGGAACGATTCATGAGTTCCCAAGCACGGTGGGCGGGACATAAGTACAGTACACGCTTGTGCTCAAAAGAGGAAGTGACGTACTGTAGTTACTGTTTGACTCCGTGCACAAACAAAGGTGGCTGCTGAAGAATCTCTGAAGTAATGCCGAAGTACAGTGTTTGCCTGAAATTTAGACAGATGAAAACATCCAAAGACAATCGGACACTACACATAAAAACTCCGATATTTAAAGAAGTATCCGTAAGTATTTAGACGCGCCCGCGTACAGCAGCACTAAGCAATAAACCAACCTTGTCTCGAGCAGCACACAGTGCGATACTGAAGTGTGGAACAGATAAATAATAGGATAAAAACTATAATAATACATTTTATTTATAATGCACTTTATACAGATGTCGCCATTAAAAACGCGCGTTTCGAGAAAAGGGATCCCGTGACTTGCCGCGGCTTTCCGCGGCTGCGTGCGGGAAGCTGTGAACATGCCCTTCATTACCTGTAGGGGGCAGTCGTTTTTCAGTCTGAAGTATTTTGTGTCTACTGAAGCCGAAAATGTGTCCAAATTAAACCGCGCATGCGTGTTTGGAGACGCTGTGCCCGCGCTGTGGATCAGTCGGTTGGGGATCATCATGGAAGTACAACACGGCGTGGCTGGAGCTGGAGTTTGTCGTGTTCGAGGTAAGTTTAGCTTTCTGTTTTGGATGTTATTCTCGCTTTCATGACTCCCAATTAATGTTCATCTTAATCTCAGGACGTACAATTAGCAATATTTCAGTTTTTAATGGTGTGGAGATTCACAAAACACCGTTTTCGTGTAAAAACTTGAACCTACGGAGCCCCCCAGGGGTCCTGTGGTAAATAAATAAATAAATAGATAAATAAAATAATAACGAACCGAGCACGCGGATTAATAAACCGAGATGTGTGTTTCTTACCCCCACCCCGAGTGAAAACAGCGTGTTCAGACAAAGGCTCGCCAGTGAGATGCCATTTCTGAACAAACTGAGTCGTGTGTGTTAAAGCATTAATTGGTAAAAGAGCACTAGCAATAAACGTTTTTTTCTGAATCCAAATTTTATTAATAAGTTACAAGTTAAATTTCAACTGTAAAGAACCTGTACATATGTTCATACAGTATTGACAGCAGCTCTAATTTGTCTAAATCGCATTGCAGACAAGAAAAAGAAGTCGAGTCATCCTGTGACCTTGCATGCTTAATCTTTCCACACATGATTCTTGCTTCTCACTTTTTCCGCTCACTTTCTCACTGCTTCTCACTAATCTCCGGTTCGGTTCTGGTTTCGGTCTGTTCTCATGAGTTGTGAAGCGAGAGGAACAAAGTATAAATACTGTTCATTTGCTAAATTAAGTGTCATGAATTTTAATTGAATATCTATCTCTGTATTTTTTCACAGCAGTTTGTGACTGAAAGTGTGTCTGCATCTGACTTCAGGAGTTTCCTGACCAACGGATCTAACGGTCATATTTAAAAATCATAAAGTACAAGACGTTTCTGTTGGTGTTTAATTTTGTAAGTTACTGTATTCTCGTTTTTGTATAAATTAATCAAATGTTTGCTTGTTATTAAATGTATTTTTTATAAAAATAAATAAATAAATAAACGAATCTGTTTTATTATTAGTTGAGAGTGTGGTTTATTTATTTATCATATTTGGTCATTGTAACATGCATTAGGGAGTATTATCTCTGCGACGTGTGTGCGCTATCTGGGAATGAATTACCTTTACTTGATTATTTTAAATAAATCTAATTTGTGCATTAAATATAATTATGTAACTTTTACTTGATTTCTTTGATTGTTAATTTAATTATTAAGTAGATTTTACCTGACAATTACGGGTGAGTTTTACTTAATATTGGAGCAATAAAATTTACTTAATCTATGTGTGCAAATTGTTAAGAGGATTTTATCAAGTAAATCTTACAAGTTCTTTTTTTCAGTGCATGGGTGAACAGGATGATTTAAGAATTTAATTAAGCATATATGTATATATATATATATATATATATATATATATATATATATATATATATATATATCTGTGTGTGTGTGTGTGTGTGTGTGTGTGTTTACCGTATAAAATTTTTTCTATGTACGGGTACAATCAGACAAATGTAACCAGAAAACAGCATATAACTTTAAACTTACATTGATTAGCAATATAAACAACACACGTTTTAAATACGTAAAACCTCCGCTGCGTGTATTCATTCACAGGCTGCAGCGCGCGCGCACAGAGAAAAAATAGGAGACTGTGGTTTACGAGTGGATTGGAGAGAAGAGAGCTGTTCAGTTAAAAAAAAAATCTAAAAAATATATAAAAACATAATATGATCTTTTTGAGTTATGAGGGTTTTTTTTATTTAAAAACCTTTCAGTTTTTTAAATATTCTAGTTATAGTGTGTTATGTTTTTCTTTAGGTTAAACGGTTTTGAGAATTAGACCATCCAGCTAAGATAAATATTATGTCGTTGATTGATAAAATCTGGATTAAGGATATTTTATTTTATTTATATAATTTGTATTTTTCATCTTCCCCCCTGAGGGATTGCCACCTTATTGTGGTCAGGGGGTTTGCGTGCCTCAGTGACCTTAAGAGCTATATACCAGCAGGAGCTTAGTCTTTGGGGGTGGGGGATGCATGTTGAAAGGCAGACTTTTTATGTCTTTATAATGTCTTCTGATGGTGCTCAATGTTACGTCTACACCAACAGATTTCAGATGGCGGTGTATTTCGCGACTGGAACTTCCAGCAGACTTCATTGTCCTGATGTCTTGAGAATGAAGCTTACTGATCTTGGTCATTTTTAAATGCTTCTACTGTACGTGTGGATGGACTGTATTTATCCTGGCAATGTATGTCATAGTGACGTGGAAAGTGAGAATCTGTCTTTTAGAGCCCATTACTAAAGCATTCGCTAGTTATCCAGCTGATATGCACGTTAATCTGCATTTGAAAAGGATTAAAAATGTGCAAAATCAACCTGAATCTCTCTAAGTAAGTAAGCAAATCAAAGATAAACGAATAAATAGCTTTCAATTGTATTTCAGCATAGTAAAAGTACCCTAGCATGAGTTAATGTATGTAGATGGCAAATAAAGTTTCCGAAAAAAATGCAGGAAAATATGTTTTCCATACTCATAATAAATAACTTGTTTACATTACACTTGTTAAATTGAAAGCTCATACTGTAAATTGGTGAGCCTATTACTTTCTACTGAACAGCTACAACTCCGAAAACATTAAAGAAATTGTTCACCCCAAAAAAAAAATTTATCTGTCATTATCCCTTCAATAAAAGCACCACACTTACCCGACACTGTACATCTGATTGACCCTACTGAAAAAAAATATAGCACTGGCTATATTGAAGATTAAAGGCTATATTAAAACAATTGAAGTAATCTGTCAAACCTAATATTTTAGCATTGACGTAATGTAAATAAACCTTTTACTCTAACAACATTTTTCATGTAGTTCATGTAAACTAATTTCTGAAGGTGAAACAAACCAAATTTTTTTAAGTTGTTCTAAATCTAAATAAATGAGTTGGCTATATTACTTAATGTAAATATTCTACTAAATCTAACCTGAAATTATAAACTTGATATGAACCACTTTTGAATGGTTGAGCAAATTACCTTTTTTTAAGTTGCATCAAATAAAGATTTAAGGCATTCATAATTTAAATATAAAAGCATAAAAAACTTAATTACATATTGATTTACACTCAAAACACATTACTTTATATAAACATTTATTGTGGAATGAACATATTTTCATCCAAAATGTTAACATTAAGGTTTTTTTTTTCTAAATGTATAAACACCATTCAACACTGCTAACTGAATTTGAAATTGAGAGGAAAAAAAAAGATATGTCTGCATTTATCCACAAATGTAATTTTGCAATGGGTACATTTTGTCCTTGTCAAACCTGCTGAAGAAGAACCAAACTTAATACTCTTCGACTAAAATAAATTACTCCATAAAATTACAAATAGTAACACTCAACTTTGCAACATACATTTATTAATTGGACTGAAAAGAAAATTAGAAAATGTTCCTGAAACAAAATCAGCAGAGGTAAAACAACATGGAACATTTATGTGCGACTGATAGAAACTCAATAAGTCACAATCCCGATTTCCCAAGTTCTGCCTGAGCTTCATCTTTCTGAACAACCTAATAAAAGAATGGACATTCGTTAGACAAGTTGCTCTATTTGGCAAAACAGTGTCTGATGTATGCATGTAAAATCACTTAATGCTCCCTATGAGTGAAAAAAACACCTAGGATTATGGTGCAGCATGATAAATGTAATTAGCTCAATGAATACACCAAAACAACTGACATACATATACACACACATTATGTATTAATGATAAAGTTTATAATTTTAAGTATTAATATAAACTTGAGTAACATCCACTTCTTAATTCATAGGGTTTAATATGATGTTGGGCATTTGCAGCTACAACAGCTTCTGCTCTTCTGTGAATTCTTTCCACAAGGTTTAGGAGAATGTATGTAACTAATGTTAATACATACTGATAAAAAAAAATAATAAAAATAAAAAAAAGGTTGTAGGCTGCAGCTGATAAGGCCAATGACCTCATATCTGTCAATATGAAGGGGCAGAGGTAGTTGTATGGTTTTTGGATGTTGGTATACTGATTGGAAGCTCACAGCCTCAAACCCCAGCACCACCAGGCTGCCACCTGGACCTTTAAACAAGGCTACAGTAAGTTATCAATTCAGTAACATTTTTCAGTCCTAAGTATGAAATGCTTCATGAACAAATGCTTACCAGTGCTTAATCAGCTGGTCCACATCTGCCACTCAAATACACCATAAGGCATTTCAGGAGATAATCACCTCCAGGCTCTAGGGATATAAAAACAAACATAGTATTGTTGGTTATGTTAGGCTTGAAAAGCGTGATAAAATGAACGTGGCAGACATTGAAACCTGTATTCAGACAGCATACACTAACCTGTGAACAAGTTAAACTAAAGAGTTTTATTCTGCTAGTTATGTTTTAATTTAGTGCATCACAGCCAACTTGATGTGGATGCCTTGCTCAGGTCCTGTGGCTTCCATTCACAATATTACATTTGACACCAAGCTAATTTCTGCCTTTTTGAGCACGTACATACCAGATCAAGAACTTGAAGATGAAGATTATATCTCTGGTCTTCTCTGTGACGGGTTCCTCCCTAGTTTCTGATGATCTCAATTAGTTTGTAGTGTTGCTTGTCCAAGGAAACCAGTAATCTTGCTTGAAGTGGAGCAGATATAATTCTCAGAAACTCATTACTGATCTTTAAAAAAAAAAAAAAAAAAAAAGGTAAAAACAAAAATTGGACTGGCTCAAGTTCTTATGTTAGGAAATCTTAATTACAGTATGTATAAAGTATAGAAAGCAGTATGAGTAAAATAATGCCCTTTCAGAAAAGCTAACAGACCTGTAAACACAAAAGTGCATAAAGATTATGTTTACTTTTAAAGTTATTTCATGACATCGTAATGGCTAAAATGTACTTGAAGTAACGTTAAATCAACATGTCAAATTTATGCCAATATTTATATACTGATACGGTTAAAAATGTGTCATAAAGTGTCACCAGTATGTCAGGAAGATGTGCTAAAGCCCCGTTTCATACGAGGGAATATAGTTTTAGTGATATTACATTACTTACACATTAGCAAGTCCAGAAGGTTTTAAGAATAACTATAAATACACTACCAACAGCACTCACTCCAAATTAGCTTGTTCTATGTTTATGTCACTTTCCTATTAATTTTTACATCGTTAACCAACGGTACTTAAATATAATTATTTTCATGTTATTCGGCGCCGCTGACTTACTGTAGAAACTCCGGTGTTTTTGAAAATCACCACGTTAGTTAGCTAATGCTAATGTAGATAATATAGGTGTTTTTAGCTACAGTAGCAAACACGGACACAAAACTCAATCTACAAAGTAGTTGTTCCTGACATAAATCATGAATTTGCTCATAGAAGAGAAACATTTAACATAGAAATGACATGAGTTTGCTTTCTTACCTGGTTTAAAGGAGTTTTCTTTGAAAAACTCGGGCCGCCAGCAGAATGTGATTCAGTCCGTGATAATGCTGCGTCATGAGGTCATGTGACACATGAAGTCATGTGACACGGTGAACTTTGGTTTGAAGCAGAAATGTCCTTTGTGAATGGACTAGATTTAAGTTTAACCAGGAGCTTTAACTAACAGTAACTGAAATACAGGTGCTGATATCCTTCCTTACTTGTTTCAACGTCATGTTCCGGTTTGAGGCGGAAATGAAATTATACCGGCAAAACTACGGTTTAAAGACTGCGCATGCGCAAATCACACTCAACCTAATAGTGCCTTGATCAAAATGAAATATTTCACTTTGGTTCCCTGCTGTAAATAGCATTCAACTAAAGTAAAAAAAAAAAAAAAAAAGATTCACCCATAAGCATAAATTAGATACTTTAGTTTAAAAGAGCAAATAATTTTTTAAACTAATGGAATGAGAAAAAAACACATTAAACGAACGATAGCTAGGTTTACTTTTTTCAGTGACCTGTCCCTCAAAAATTTCTGTCTCCTTTGCCTGTATTTGATAATGTGAAGCATATATACACTCATTCATCATGAAAGATCTATTATAAAACAAAATAGAATTGATGTTCGCTTCAGCACTGTTCATCCGCGTCGTTACATTCATTGTTGTTCTTGGTCCGGCTTTTAGATAAAGTCCTTCCATGCGCCATCTGGCGGATATTCAGTGAAGCACAACACATTTATTTTAAATTCCTGAATGTTGCCTCCGGCAAGTCGCGGCACGCCGCGCGCTAAATTGTGGCATCCCGCGGGAAAACACGCGCAGTCTTAAAGGCGACATCTGTATATGAAGCAAATCTCAAAGTGCTCAACTTAATTCGACCCGAAAGCTCTGATAAAAAGATAAATTTTAAGACCAGATTTAAAAGCATCAAAAGTCTGTGGCATCCTCAGATACTCAGGGAGAGCATTCAACAGTCTAGGTGCAGCTGAGCAAAACGCTCGATCTCCCATGGTATGAAGTTTAGTCTTAGGAGTTTTCAAAAGATGTACTGAAAAAGATGTACTATCCAGTGTGATCGAGTCGGAACCACTCTGTCCCACGACACATCTACTGTACCTTCCTCATCCGAACCAGACGGCATGGATCCTGGTCCAGCAGAGAGTCTGCGAGCGAGCTGTAAGTTAATATTAAATAGTAACGTTATTAACGCTGTTAAAGAGTCTCATATCACGGCATCTCCTGGTGATTGTCTGTGGATCTTGTGGTGACATCTTAAATGCATATAATAAGATATACAACAAAGTTAACTCCTCATGTCTGCTTCCTTTAAGGCCTTAGAAAAATTCCCTGTCCTAAACAGTAGAATGTGATGAACTTAAGTGCTGTGCTTATGTATCTATTAGAGTTACAGGTACTTGTTCATTTCATGTATAACCTTTATGTACAGTATAAACTCCAGAGACACAATGAAAATTGAGATGCTGATGATCCACATAATCTCCACACACAATTTCAGGTTACTGTATCTGTGATTGCTCTGTGACACAATTTGAATGTTGAAAGAATTATATTTGTACAAGATGTTATGGTTGCAACCGTCAGCTAATTTCTTGCTTTTATACTTTCTTGCAGAGAAACACTGGAGGAAACACAGCCTGAGACCTCTGACCGTAGCACACGACCAGCTAACAACAGAAGAAAGAGGAAAATCCTGACGTGCAAGAGCAGGAGACTCTTGTTGCCTGGATGAAATGTCAAATTCTGATGGAGGAGCGCTGAGTACAGATACAGAGGAAGGAACATCAAGAGATCTGTTAAATAGAAAATTATAATAATAAAAAAAATATATATACATATATTTTAACTGTTTAATTTCATAGTGCCATTGTCTTATTTTCAGTAACACACTTTCTTGCTATGCAAGTACAAGTAAATATAGAAGTACGCTACATTTTAATGTTTTAAACATTTTTATCATTTATGACAGCTACGTTTCTGTTACAACACTTGCTTGAATTATATTTTAATTGAATAATTTCTAATAAAACATTTTGCACTCTAACCAGTATTTTGTCTCTATTTCAAATCACCCACACATCTTGGATTTTACAGTATACATTTATTTAAAAAAATACAGTATGAACACATGCAAAACATTGATGCATGGTGAGGTTTCAGGTTCAATAATTTTAGCACATCAGCGACGTTTGAAAAGTTACACACATCAAGGTAACACAAGCATCTCTCTTGTAGGAATGTTGTGGTCTTGATAGGAGAATTTGGCAGCCAGTCCTGGTCTCTCCAGGTCACAGGGACATGCTTCCATCACACACCAGACCTGTCTTAAACACAGATGATCCTGGGGAGAACAGAAGTACATGATTAGATATTTATTATATGTATCTGTGCTATTCGGTAAACTTTACAGCATGCATTATATCTATTTGCAGCATTTCTTGTATTTCACTGTACTTAACTGTATTTCATGCATTTCTTTATTCATTCTTTACATTTGTATGATTAATTCACGGTGTACATGAACACTATATTTTTGCTTTAAAATAAATAACGCTCTTGTGCTATGACCAAAGAAATGAATGTTTAATGAGCACTTTTTTTAATGTCACTGTGTAAATCAGAAGAGAATGTAGACAGTAGAGTTTAAAATCATTGCTCAGTGCCTCGTGCCGTATCCGCGCAGCGCGCGCTCATATCACCCTCTGATCCGCAGAGAAACAAACTACCTTTCTACCGCTACTGCTGTTTCTGGTTGTGTAAATACGCATGTGTGCCCGGGATCGGAACCGATGTTACAATGTGCACGCAGACCTGCGGGGGGATTAGGGAGGGGGAGAAGTCGTGCTCGGGAACGGAACAATCGTTCCCAGTGAGAAAATGCCCTTAGCTGATGAAAACTTGACTAAACTAAAATAAGATAAGATTGACTAAATATGATAAAAATTAACACGGATATTTACCACGGGACTAAGACTAAAATTGAGAATAGTTGACAAAATTAACACTATGTTTAGGCAAAACAAAGGTAAAAATAATCTTTTTTTTTTTTTTTACAAGTTTCCCAGTATGTCTTCCAATAAAGATTATATGTGTAGGTTTTGCTTTATTTTCCCAAAATAAATTTTACTTTATACCCCCATAAAGATAAACTGATATAGAGAGATTAGAGAGTTGCATCATCACAATATAGTTATTTTATCACCTTCACTTTAATATTATTGACACTTTACATTTAATATCTCTAAAGATTTTAATTCACATCATTTGAATAACTGAAGATTCATAAACAATGTGACTTTAGTCCTGATGTGTTTAGTGTCGTGACTGAGAGAGTAATAGTGTTTTACTGTAGAGGTGATTTGTGTAGTAAAGACTACTTCACATTCTCATACTGTATTTAATCTCTAACAGAAAAACCTAAACCTGTGATCGCATCAAGCCGTACTGGAGCTGTACTGTCAGGAAACTCAGTGACTCTGTACTGTACACTGAATGTGCAGTCTACTGGATGGAAGTTTTACTGGACCACACCCACACAAAGCGCTGAGACTAAGACTGAAGCATGGTACTCCTCCTCTTACTCCTATTACACCATCAGCTCAGTTAGTGTCTCCGATGGGGGTCAGTACAGGTGCAGAGCTGGAAGAGGAAACACAGACTACTACACAGACTACAGTGACCTCTCACTAAGTGTTATTGGTGAGTAAGAGTCTTTCTGTTAAGTGATTTTGTACAACACTGAACATGTGAGTCATGTCACAACATAGTAACATTTACACACACTGTACACACTCTTAGCTCGCTCACTCACTCACTCACCCTCTATACTGCTTTATCCTGTATTCCTGAGACGATCCCAGGAGACTTGGGGCAGGGTACACCCTGGACAGGGTGCCAATCCATCGCAAGGCACACACACACACACTCAAACGCTAGGGGCAATTTCTGCATATCTTTGGACTGTGGGAGGAAACCGGAGTACCCGGAGGAAACCCACCAAGCACCGGGAGAACATGCAAACTCCAGAGATGGGAATCGAACCCAGACCCTGAAGGTGCAAGGCGACAGTGCTAACCACTACACCACCGAGCCCAGACACTCTTAGCTAATTATCAAAAAACATATTAAAATAGAAATCAGACTTTCAGTCACTGTTCACAGATCAGTGTGTTTTACCTTTAGTGTGTTGTTCCCCTGCTGACACTCAGTGTTCATAAAGATACAGAGTTCTGTGGAGGAGAAACATATTGATAAAGTCTGTAAATAAAAAAGTAATGTTCTGTAAAAACACGACATCTAAATTAATTTAAAGTAATATTTAGGGAAATTTCACTGAACCAATGACCTGAACACAAGTGTGGGAGAGATTTACAGTTACTGTAGGTCCATAAATATTAGGACATTAAACCAAAAAGTTATTTTTCCTGCATGTCACAGCATATTGAAGATTAAAACAAAACCTTTATCATGTCTTTCTAATTTGTAGATGTTTAAGTTTCAAATTCAAATTTTATTCGTCACATACACAGTCATACACAGTACGATATGCAGTGAAATGCTTAGACAACTGCTCGTGACCTTCAAATAAAAGACTATGAATAGGAAATAAATATGAAAAATAAAATAGGGGGGTTTTAATCGGTGTGTATTTACACACACTGAGGGTGATAACGTTACTGTTTGTGCTTTTGCTAAATGAAGAATTCAGATTTACAAAATTCACTCATTTACAAAAGTGTTTGTAAACGTTTCGATAAGCTTCAGTGCAGGGATTTTGTACCTTCGCAGTTTTTAAAGTTCTTCTTCATGAGCGAGGCGAAATGCTGACTGTGAATCGACTGTGAATCAGTGTGTTTAGTCCATTTAACACACTGATGTAAACAGTCAACTTTGTTGTGCCAAACTTTGTCCAAATATGTATTTATAAACAAACTCCTACAGAATCTATACTAGGCATTAAATGGTGAGTGTATTAAAGTACAAACACTATATTGTCAAAAGTATTCGCTCGCCTGCCTTCATATGAATGTGTATATGAACTTGACATTGGGGTGTAATATGATGTTGGCTCCGCCCCCTGTGCAGCTATAACAGCTTCTACTCTAATGGGAAGGCGTTCCACAAGGTTTAGGAGTGTGTGCAGGGGAATTTTTGAACATTCTTGCAGAAGCACGTTTGTGATGTCAGACACTGATGTTGGACGAGAAGACCTGACTCTCAGTCTTCACTCTAATTCAAGCTAATTCATCACTAAGCTGTTCTATCGGGTTGAGGTCAGGACTCTGTGCAGGTCAGTCATGTTCTTCCACACCAAACCCACTCATCCATGTGTTTATGGACGTTGCTTTGTGCACTGGTGCGTAGTCATGTTGGAACAGATGTGGGGTTGTTTTTCAGGAGTTGGTTCTCGGCCCCTTACTTCCAGTGAAAGGAACTCTTAATGCTTCAACATACCGAGACATTTTGGGCAATTTCATGCTCCCCGCATTGTGGGTGCGGTTTGGGGGACGGCCTGTTCCAACATGACTACACACCAGTTCTTAAAAACAGTTGACGCTGTTATACGTAGCTGCAAAAGGGGCGGGGCCAACATCCTATAAAACCCTATGGATTTAAAATCGGATGTTACTCAGTTCATGTGCAAGTGAAGGCAGACGAGCGAATACTTTTGGCAATATAATGTATATGAAGAATGAACGTAGTATTTAAAATAAATTGTCCATGTACTCCACACATGTACTCGTACACATGAACTAATTTAGTTTGAACTGAATAAATATTTCAATTATAGAAATTAGAAAGTGCTCAGTAGCCGTGTTGCCTGTTTTTACTTTAACCCTGTAAAGAGATATATATTAAATAACTAGTGTCCTGCCTTCAGCCAGTATAGAAGTAAACACCTTTTTGCATCTCACTGATTCGTAATAAATACTTTTTTTAACGCTCAGGTCCAATCTGAATTTCAATCCCCTAAAAGGCTGATGAACAGAAGTCAACATGTTATGAAAATAATAAAACAGACACAGAAACAGCAGAATCGCTGAGCAGAGAGTCAGTAGAGCTCATGTCCTGCTGTAAGGGGATCGATACATAGACCACACCGGTACTTCCACACATGAACTATGACGATCACTGTTCTAACCACAGCAGTGACGCCTCGGGAAAGGAGAAAAGGCGCTGAATCAAGGACATTGATGTTTTAACGTATTAAACAAATCTTATGTATTGCAAGTGTTAACACGTTCATTTTTCACAGCCCTAATACAGGTACAACAAATGTTTTAATTGGACCAATTTTAGACTTACTGTAGTGATATTTTTCAGCCACTGGGGGGCAGTGCAGTTCCTGCCTCCCAGCAAACTCCGCCCACAATGAGCAGAGCTGAGCTGGAGATCAAGTGGAACAACACTAGTTTATCTTTGGTGAAATCTGTCACAAAAACTCCTTTAACAAACCACTTAGAGAATCTAAACACGATTCATAAAGTTTAAAATGCTCGAGTGGAGAGTCTGAGTGTGAATGAGTGAAGAGGACGAGGCTCGAGATTTTATACTGAAACACTGAGTGTAACAGACTGTAGAGTCTGAGAGAGGGAGAGAGATTAGAGAGAGTGTGTGTGTGAGGGGTTATGAGCTGATAACAGGTGTGTGTGTGTGTGTGTGTGTGTGTGTGTGTTTTCTAGCACAATAGGTTTCTTTAATTTATTAATTAAAACTGTTAAAAGTGTCATCAAATCACACAGTCAGTTATTTCTATCATGATTGTGTCTCTTCTAGCTGTAGTTTCTTGCTGACACTCAGTGTTTATAAAGATGAACATTTTACACAACACACTGTAGTTCAGACATGAGTTAATCGTGTAGAAGTGAATTTTACTGCATCAGTAGTGATTGTATGTGAGTTTAATCATTTACATGTCAGCAGATTTACTGTATCTATTATTACTGTGTTTACAGAAATGTTTAATGCAGCTCTAAAATATTTCTTGTTTAAAAAATAGTTTTGGAAATGAATTAATATACAAACTTTTTCCCCTTACAGAGAGTCCTAAACCTGTGGTGATTATAAAGCCTGATACACAGGTGTACAGTGGAGAGACAGTGACTTTCAGGTGTAACATACAGACAGGAGGAGACACTGAGTGGACGTACAGCTGGTATAGAGACGGTGCCACAATCTACCCGTACAGCACAGCACAGGAGATTACAGATTATTATTATTACTCCAGTGGTGAATACACCTGCAGAGGGACGAGAAGTGACTCTCAGCTCTCACAGATCAGTGATCCTGTTACACTCTCTGTATCAGGTCAGTGTGTGTGTGTGTGTGTGTGTGTGTGTGTGTGTGTGTGTGTGTTATTACTTATACATGTAACATTTATCACTAGTTTCTGATTTTCTTCCAGATTTTATTATATGATAAACCGAGTCTCATTATACTGATTGTACAGCTGCTTATTTCTGTTTATTCACTTTTCTGTCTTAAAGTCACCAAATCATCTGATGTGTAAAGAATCAACACAATTCATCATCTATTCTGATCTGTGTGACACATTTCTCCTCAGCTTTTATTTACACTGTCAGGAAATAACAGACATTAATGAGAACCGATTCCTCTTCATCTAATAGTCAAACTGATTTTACTGTCAGGAGTTTATATGTTTATAAACAAACAAATAAAGTTTCAGTTTTTAATGTAAAGGTTTAAATGATTGAATTGAATTTGATAATAAAAACACAAATCTAGGCAGCGTGATTCAGAATTTAAGATGTAATTTATTAACCATCAGCGGTCGGTAGAGCAGCAAAAATAATTTACTCAAGTACGAGTAATGCTCTAAATGCTTTGTTAGACACAATAATTAAACTACTACACACACACACACACACACTTTCTCTGCTCTATGTGTGTATCTCTGTGTCTCTCCTTTTTTCTCTCCTGCCAACACAAAGTCAGCAGTAAATAAAGTTAATAATGAGCCACAGATGGAGAGCAGCATCACATGTTACCTGCTCTGTGCTCAGGAGATTTAAACCTGATGATGTCACAGATACACATGGACACGGACTTTGATGTCTGGTGTTGATTGATGTGGTTTTCTATCCCGTCTTCACTGAGACGTAACTGATGTCTATGTTGGGCGTCTCTGAGCTCCTGTAGCTGAAAGTGTGTGTGTGTGTGTGTGTGTGTGTGTGTGTGTGTGTGTGTGTGTGTGTTGTTCTAATGTACAGTATGTGCTGGTACACATGACCTTGTGGGTGGAGATTTACTGATGGTGTAGGACGTGAGGAATTTAAACACTGTGATGTCGATGTTGGAGTTTGTTTCATGAACTGCTGTGTGTTATTTCCTCACATTCACTGGTTCACTGGATGTTTGTCGTGTGTTCAGTGTGTTTAGAACGTGTTTCTGTACTGATTCGAAAGTGAAGTCCCTGTTTATATTCGGATCAGATGATGTCATCTATATCTTCCACTTTTGCATGTTGAATTTATGAATTATCTTTGATCACATTAGGATGACGTTAGTTGATTGCTGCTGCCTTCATAACACTATTGTAAAGCTCACACAGATGACCATGATACCCGTGTTAATAATATAGCAGATGGTCTGCCTTGGAGGTTTTTTATTCATTCATTCATTTATTTATTTATTTACTAGATGTGGCCATGACTTTGTTCGCAAAGAATTTAATTGCACACTCTTAGGCTGAATCCCATTTCTACCCCTTACCCCTTCACATAGCCCTACCCCTCCGTTTGGCGCGTTCACGTGAAGGGGTAGTGGTGTCTCATTTCTCTTTTGGTTGGAGGGGGAGGGGGAAGGGGAAGGGCCAGATAGCCCTCCAAACGAAGATTTTTCAGGACCTCACTTCAAACGAAGGGCTAAGCGAAATTTTCAACATGGCTGCTCACTCGAGCAAACAGACCCATAAATGTAAATTTTTGCCATAAATAAAGATTTTTATGACAAGTTTTCATTATATGTATATTACCTCTAGTCTTGTGTTTGTGTTTATGGTGATGTTCTGTAAAGAAATGTTTGCAAAAAAATCGCTAAAGTTTGCTAGCGGCTAGCACCGATTGCACGATATTACAAATATATATTTTATTTTTATATATTTTTATAATTTATATTATGTATAGGGATGAAATACGGCGCAAAAAAACTTTGGGAGTGAGTAATCTCTCTCTTATTGCAATGTGTGATAAACATCGGCGCATGTCCTTTAACGTAACATTAGGAACTAGTGACAACGTATGATGACGTATAACAGTGTTGTAGTGGTGTCCCATTTCTTAGGGGAAAAATTGAAACCCTTCTCCTTTCCACTTCGTTTCATGGGACAAGGGGAAGGGCAAGGGGTAGGGGAAGGGGTAGAAAATAGAAATGGGATTCAGCCTTAATCACGTTTTTATAAAATGTACAGCGTCACCTGGTGAATTTTGGAATTAACTAAATTTTTACGTGTTACAGTGAAGTGTGTGGAATGAAGGTGTGAGATCGCGTTGATTTAGTAGATTTCAATTGCACACTCATAAGTGTGTATTAAACATGTACAGTACAGCGCCATCTGGTGAATTTTGAGATGAACTAAAAATTTTTTTCAAGGTCGATATTTATTTCTTTATTTCTTTATTTTTTTTTTATTTCTATTTAAATTTTAAAGTAACATATCTTCTCTTTCCGTCTGGCCGATAGCGATGAAACTAAACGATATGTTACCTCAAGCTCTGACAAATACACTTGTGAAAACACCATTAAACACCATTAAAGTTTCCTCAATAGTTTTAACATGATGTGTTCACAAACAAACAGACAGACAATAAAACATCTGAATGTCTTCTAAACCTCATCTTACGTGTGTTTCGCAGACACGCTGACTGTACAGTTCTATATGTATAGATTTTGTTTATTTAAATTTCCTGATCCAGAGTGTGAATTAAAATTTTTCATTTCATTTAGTTTGTAAATTAATCGCCTTCAGACTGATGAGGTTATAGGGTTTTGTGACTCCTCCTTTAATGTTGTTCCCTTTCCACATTTTTTCTGTCTTGTGTGTGTGCGAGTGTGTGTGCGAGTGTGTGTGTGAGTGTGTCTGTGTGTGTGCGAGAGTGTGTGTGTGTGCGTAAAAAGGGCGTTCAAGTCAAACCGTGACTTGTTTGACTTTCTTGAGAGTGAAGGTATAAAACAAGGACAGTGCGGTGATGAGACTCTTAGCCTTTAGTCTCATTGTTTCTGAGTGAATTTACAGCTTCCTTCTGTCTCTTTACATTTACATTTTGATTACTTAAAGGTCTCGTTACGTTGCTTTTTAACTGAGTTTGCTTGACTTATAAACCTTTATTTACATTTTATTTAACATGCACACACAATGTTTACTTTTATACTTTGTGTACTGTCTTCATATGACTTATGTACATTTATTTATTTGTGTTTGCTGTGACGTGGTAACAAAACCCACTTTAATTGATATTTAAGCAAAATACAGTGATTAAAAATAGATATATAATTTCTAAAGTTTCCTAATGTCTCCCAAGAACAATGCTTGTAGGTTTGCATTTTTCCAAATCCTCTTTCCTCTACACACCTATAAAACTACTAGATGTAGAGCAGAGGGAGATTAGAGACCTGCATCATCACACAACAGTTACTTTACATCAATCACAGTCAATCAATCATGTGTTTAATTCAACATTAAAACTATTTAAACACGATGTTTAGTAGCAGAGACAGAAATAATGTTTCACTCTAGAAGTGATCAGTGCAGTAAAGATTACTTTACATCCTAAACTGTGTGTTTCATTTCTAACAGAAAAACCTAAACCTGTGATCGGATCCAGCCATAAAGGAGAAACACTGACAGGAAACTCAGTGACTCTGACCTGTACACTGAATCTGCAGACTGCTGACTGGAAGTTTTACTGGATTAAAGACACACAGAGGACTGAGACTGAAACACAGTCGCACACCATCACACCAGTTAGTGTCTCTGATGGAGGTCAGTACTGGTGCAGAGCTGGAAGAGGAGACCCAGTCTACTACACAGACTACAGTGATGCACTCTGGGTAAATGTTATAGGTGAGTAAGAGACTTTGTGTAAGAGTGATTCTAAACAACACTGAACATGTGAGCAGCGTCTCAACATAGCAGCATTTACACAGATACATACAGACTCTTTTAGCAAAATCATAAAGAAACTTGTAAAAAGAGAAGAAATTGTCCTCAGTCAGTCTCTGCTAACACAGCAGTGTATCTTTATTACCGGTTAGTTTAGTTCACCTGAGGACACGCAGTGTTCATAAAGACACAGGATTATTATGAAGGATAAACAGGATAGTTAACACACTGTACTACAGAAATGAGTTAATAGTGAATTTTACTTCATCAGTAGTGATTGTAGTGTGACGGAGTTTAATCATTCACATGTGAACAGATTTACTGAATCTACACTCTGAGTGCAAACATGAATTCTGTGTTCAACTTTAAAATGTTAATGCATTTGAATGTTTTGAAAATAAAAATAAAATAATTACCCATAGTTGTGGAAATTAATTACTAAATATAAACAGTAGTGTGTGTGTTTTGTTTCCTTACAGAGATTAAACCTGAGGTGATTATAAATCCTGATAAACAGGTGTTCAGAGGAGAGACAGTGACTTTCAGGTGTAACGTACACACAGGAGGAGACACTGCGTGGACATACAGCTGGTATAAGAATGAGAACACACAGCTACAAGACACAGCACAGCAGTTTACAGTGGATACTACAGGACAGGACTGGAGTCGTTACACCGGTCAATACACCTGCAGAGGGATGAGAAAAAGAGACTCTCAGAAATCAAAAACCAGTGAAGCTGTTCTACTCTCTGTATCAGGTGAGTGTGTGTGTGTGTTATAATGTGGGTGCTGGTACACATGACCTTGTGGGTGGAGATTTACTGATGGTGTAGGACGTGAGGAATTTAAACACTGTGATGTCGATGTTGGAGTTTGTTTCATGAACTGCTGTGTGTTATTTCCTCACATTCACTGGTTCACTGGATGTTTGTCGTGTCTTCAGTGTGTTTAGAAAGTGTTTCTGTGTTTCTGAAGTTCGACGGGTCTCGTCTGAAACCAACGTCACTGTCTGTGGGGTCTCTGTGTGTCAGAGTTTAGTACAGTGTGTAGCAGCAGTGAGATTAGTAGTACATTCAGGCTCCTTTGGTCATTAACATAATGTGTGAGTAACGTTACAACAAGCCGAAATCTCCGCCCCCCCCCGTACACACACACATACATACAGTAGAAATAACTGGAAAAATAGTCTTTTAGAATGGAACATTAGAATAACTAAATAAACACTATAAAATGCTGTGTTGTTTTTGTAAACACATTGTTGGGTTGTTTATGTTGGGTTAAAATTGTGGGTTATTTCGGGTACTTTAAACACATTGTTGTGTTGCTCATGTTGGGTCAACTGAGACGTAGTGAGTCATTTATAAATGAACACCTGGTTGGGTTATTTTGACTCAACAACTGGTTTATTCTTTATTCTCTGGTTTCTCCAAACGGCAGCCTGCAAAATGTTCAGAATATTACTGTTATTGTGTCACAAAGTGTAGTTTTAAGAGTTGTTTAGGCGAGAATGCGTGTGTGTATACAGCTCAAAACCTCCATCGGTTATTAAAGATAACTGGCTGTGATGCAGTGTTTAAAACAGCGGAGGTATTGTATTTTCTGTATTTCTAACTGGTATTCTTCAGTATAATACGGTTATAGTATAATATATCACGGCTGTGTGACGCATTCTGTACTCTGTGTTCCAGACTCTTTGATGGAGGATGTTGTTGTTTGTTTTAAAGGTTTTCTGGTCTTTGATCTACACAAAGCTGTTTCTTCCCACCTGGGAGTTTCTCCAGCATACTGTAGATCAGATTGATGGACATCTAATAATCATTTAATCAATAATATAAAAACAAATCTTGCTCTTAATATTATTTTGAAGTAAATGAAATGGTAGTAGTTAAAATGGTAAAATAAATAGTTTAATGTTTTAAATAGTGACAATAAATTGTTAAAATATTAAGATGGGGAATGTTTGATGTCATGAAGGCATTATAAGATTTGTACTGAAAACTTCTAAATAAAAAGTGACAGCTGGCACGCCTGAAAATAGATGCACAATTCCAGAAATGGATGATAATGTACAGATCCTCACGTTGTTGGGTCGTGATGCTCTGAGCATCCATAAGGTGAGACGCCAGATAAATGGGCTTCATAATGCACCGTTCAAGACTGATTTAAGCTTGATGTGATTTAATCACATCAACATGAAGGACAGCTGAAGTCTCAGACATGAAGAACAAGGCATCCCTCATCTCTACAAGGGTGTGTGTGCAAGCAAAGAAAATCACCTTGACTGTTCTGTGTTCAAGCGCGCAAGGGAGGATAACAAGACTGCTCTATCTGTTGAGGATCATCTTTTCCTGGACAGCAAGTTTTTCAGAGACAGTGACAAGAGGTGGGTTGGTCCTCTCTCTTTCAGGCACCTAAGGCCTCTTCTACCCAATAACAGAGAGCATGCTCTTACTCGACTCTGCTCTCTTTGTCGCACTTTGTTGAAAAGACCAGAAATGAACCAGCAGTTCAGATTTCATATAAAAGCTGTTTGAAACTGATCATGCTGATTATGCTGCTCCCCTAAGTGATGACCAGGAACGCTGGTATTTTCCAATCTTCAGGGTTTATCATCCAAGAAAGCCCAACCAAATTAGCGTGGTGTTCTAATCCAGCTCTCAGTATCAGGGTCTCTCCCTGAATAGAGTCCTTTTGACAGGACCAGATTTAAATAACAGCTTGTTAGGAGAGCTGATTCGATATAGAAAGGAGCCTGTTGCTGTAACAGCTTATATACAGTATAGCAAATGTTCAAGAAGACAACAGAGATTATTTGAGGTTTCTGTGGTTCCGTGACAATGATCTCAACAAAGATGTAATCCAATCTAGGATGAAATTCCATGTGTTTGGAAATACAATAGCCCCTCGTCAGCAGTGGCAATTTACGGACTTCGTCGGGCTGCCAAAGAGGAAGAGATTATGTATGGAACTTATATTTATAACTTTGTGAAGAGGGACTTTTACATGGACAATGCTCTGAGGTCCATTTCCCACCACCTTCGCAGCTATCGACTTACAGTACTTCAGAGAACACAAGCGTCTTTAAGGCTTCACAAGATAATGTCTAACAGTCCATCAGTGTTGGCAGCCTTTCCGCTTGAAGACTGTGAAAAAGGCGTCAGAGATCTGGATTTTGGAGGTGAAATCGTGCCTCCTCAACATAGTCTTGACAGACGATTTTACGTTCCATTCTCCAGATAACAGCAAACCTCTGACTCGTGGAACTCTCTCTACAGTCAACAGCTTTTATGACCCTTTAGGGTTTGCGGCACCTGTCACTATTCATGGAAGATTCCTGTTAAGAGAGTTGTCAAAGAGAGTAAATAAATGGGATGAAATGCAGGGAGTGGGAAATGTGGAGAATTGCAAGACCTAGAAAAGGTTCATGTTCAGAGGACATATAGCTTGAAGTCGCTCTCAAAAGCCAAACATACAGAGCTGTGCATATTTTCAGATGCCTCTTTCAAGGCCATTGCAGCGGTAGCATACCTCAAGTCTATTCATGAAGATGGACAGATCAATGTTGGTTTTGTCTTGGGTAAAGCTAAATTGACACCTCTAGACGAACCTACCATGTTAGAACTTTGTGCAGCTGTGCTGGCTGTTGAGATATCAGATCTAATCCTGGATGAGATTGACTCTAAGTTTTCCTGTGACAACAAGGTCGTATTGGGTTCCATATACAATGGCAGGAGGAGGTTCTACAGCATGTGTATGTACACAATTGCGTTCAAAGAATCAGGCAATTTTCGAAGGCTGAGCAACGGTACTATGTCCCTACTGAGAATAATCCAGCTGACTGCACTTCGAGGTCTGTTCCGGTCTGGTCCTTCTGGGTGGACCCAGAGCGTTAACCAAATTTCAAATTCAAATTCAAATTTTATTTGTCACATACACAGTCATACACAGTATAATATGCAGTGAAATGCTTACACGACCGCCAGTGACCTTAAAAAGAAAATAAAAGCTTGTACGTAAAATAATCAATAAAAAGGAAATACTAAAGAAATAAATTTAACTAGTAAAACTAACTGTATAATAAGGGCATAATAAAATATTGCAAAATATAGGGTAGATAGAGTATATATGTATATAGAATTTAAAGTGTCAGTGGTTGTGCAAATATGCATGAAAGGTGACTAATGAAAGTGACATGTGCAATTGTCCAGATGTATAAATATTTAGTGCAAGTGTGTATGAATGTGTCCATGATTGTCCAGTCAGTGTTGTGAGCTTAAAAAGATGTTATTAGTCCTGTGTGGAGGTGTGATTGAGAGACCTTATCGCCTGCGGGAAGAAGCTCCTCCTCAGCCTCTCTGTGTTGGCCTTTAGGGAGCGGAATCGCTTCCCAGACCGCAACAAAGAGAACAGTCCATTACTGGGGTGACTGAGGTCCTTCATGATCTTCCTGGCCTTAGTCCAGCACCACTTGCTGTAGATCGAGTGCAGGTCAGGGAGGTCAGTGCGGATGATGCGCTCGGCTGATCGCACCACCCTCTGTAGAGCTCGTCTGTCCTGCATGGTGCTGTTCCCGAACCAGGTCGTGATGTTTCCCATCAGGATGTTCTCTATGGTGCAGGAGTAGAAGTTCCTGAGCACCTTGGAGGGCAGTCTAAAGTCTCTCAAGCGTCTGAGGTGGTAGAGACGCTGCCGGGCTTTTTTCACCACGGTGTTGATGTGACAGGACCATGACAGGTCCTGCGTGATGTGAACACCGAGGTATCTGAAGCTGTCCACTCTCTCCACTGGGCTCCTGTTGATGACGGGGGGTCTGGTAGTTCCTCTCCTGCTTTGTACTAAAGTCCACTATCAGCTCCTTTGTCTTACTGACATTCAGGAGGAGATTCTTCCTCTGGCACCAGTTCTCCAGATTTCCAATCTCCTCTAGGTAGTTCGACTCATCATTGTTGGTGATCAGTCCGACCACGACGGTGTCGTCAGCAAACTTGATGATGGAGGTGGAGTTGGTAGTGGCCACGCAGTCGTGGGTGTACAAAGAGTACAACAGGGGGATCAGAACACAACGCTGGGGGGCTCCAGTGCTGAGAGTGAGTGTAGCTGAGACATGTCCGCCCATCCTTACTGCCTGTGGTCTGCCAGTCAGAAAATTGGAGATCCACTGACGTATAGATGAGCTGAGTCCCAGGTGCTCCAGCTTGGTGGTCAGTGTGGAGGGAATTATGGTATTAAAAGCAGAGCTGTAGTCGATGAAGAGCATTTTAACATAATTCCCTTTCCTAGTGTCCAGGTGAGTGAGTGATGTGTGGAGGAGATGAGAGATTGCATCGTCTGTGGAGCGGTTCTGACCTATGCAAACTGTAGTGGGTCCAGTGTGTCGGGTAGTGAAGAAATGATGAAGTCTCTGATAAGGCGTTCAAAGCACTTCATCACTACTGAGGTGAGGGCTACAGGGCGATAGTCATTGAGGGAAGCAGGATGTGGTTTCTTCGGGACAGGAACAATGATGGACTCTTTGAAGCACGTGGGGATCACCGACTGAGATAAGATGTTGAATATCTCAGTGAACACAGGTGCTAGCTGGTCTGCGCAGGCTCTGAGGATACGACCTGAGATGCCGTCTGGTCCTGCTGCTTTCCTGGTGTTCAGTCTCTTGAAGGCTCTCCTCATGTCGTGCTCGGAGATGATGAGCGCGTTCCCGGTGCTGGCAGTGTCTTCCTGTCTGCAGCCGTTAGCGCCGCTAGCATTAGCGCCATTAGCATTAGCACCGTTAGCATTAGCATCGCTAGCGTCTTTAGCTGCAGCCTCGAAGCGAGCATAGAAGGTGTTGAGCTCGTCTGGCAAAGTCGCGTCCGCGTTCGTCATACCGGATGTTGGTGCTTTATAATCTGTTATTGTTCGCAGTCCCTGCCACAGGCTCCTAGAGTCACTCTGTTGAAGCTGTGACTCTAGTTTTCTCCCGTAGCGCTGCTTCGCCTCTTTCACTGCCTTCCGGACGTTGTATGACGCAGCCTTGTACGGTTCCATGTCCCCCGACGCAAGTCCCGTGTTGTAGGCAGCTGTGCGAGATCTCAGAGCGTCGCGGATGGTTTTATCCACCCACGGCTTCTGGTTGGGAAACGTTCTGATAGTCTTTTTCTCCACCGTATCGTCTACTAGCTTCCCAATAAATCCCACAACCGCTTCCGTAAACACGCTGACGTCATCATCGGAGCTGTTTCTGAACATGTCCCAGTCTGCGTCATCGAGTGCGTCCTGTAACGCGGCCACCGATTGATCCGTCCAGCGCGCGACCTCCCTCTGAACCGGAACTTCCTGTTTCAGCCTTTGTTTATATTTTGGCATGAGGAAGATGGCGGCGTGGTCGGATTTACCAAACGCTGGACGAGATTGTGCCTTGTAACCGTCTTTGACCGTGGTATAACAATGGTCCAGTGTCCTTTCGCCCCTGGTGGGGCAGGTGATGTGCTGATAAAAGTTTGGCGCTGCGCGTTTGAGGTTGGCACTATTAAAGTCCCCCGCCACAATGAGCGCAGCTTCCCGGTGTTGTGTCTGGTGCTGTGTGAGTGCCTCATGCAGCTCGCATAAGGCAGTTTCAGTGTCTGCTTGTGGTGGGATGTAAACGGCACTGATTATGACCGATGTGAACTCCCGTGGAAGATAAAAAGGACGACACATGATGGACAGTAGTTCCAGGTTTGGTGTGCAGGAGGAGCAACGCTCGCGCTGTTGCACCAGCTGTTGTTCACCATTAAGCACACGCCGCCTCCTCTTGACTTCCCCGAGTCCTGTCCATGCGGTAAACCGAGAAGAACTCGGCTGGTTGTATGGCGTGGTCTGGCACCACTGGGTTCAGCCATGTCTCGGTGAAGCAGAGAAGGTTGCAGTCCCGAATGTCTCTCTGGAACTTTATCCTGGCCCTGAGGTCATCGAGTTTGTTCTCCAGTGACGGGATGTTGGCGAGCAGGATACTATGCAGAGGTGTGCACGGGCTCTGAGCCTATTCCTCACGCCGGCTCGTCTCCCTCGAGGCCTCCGCTTCGCGTCGCGTCCATTGTTCTCCCTCAGGATCTCACTCGGCCAGCTCGGATCCGGAGTTAAAAACGTCGAATTGTCAGTACATTGTATACCAATAGAAACAAGAGTGTCTCTATCATACCTAATGTACTCAATGGTGATGATTTTGCCGATTTTAAAACACTGAAAATTAACTTAAAGAACAAAAACAAAGAAAAGGTGGTCGGAGCAGTCGTGACGGCAGCCGACCTCACCAGCGCCATCTTGGTCCCATCGGTCCAACCATTGAGCTTTCTTAGTATAGCTTTACCCTTCACCATCAAACTTCTGATTTTTGCTGTTGTACTTACTACCTGAGGAAAAAAAAAAGATTTCAAATGTTTGGGTAGCATCCTAGAACTTGTCTTGCATTAGTTCACCAATGAGAATTGGATCTGGGGGGTGGCCAATGCAAAAAAAAAAAAAGTTGATTGAGCTTACACATACTATCGTAATGAGTGATATCCTTATATTGGTACAACACAAAAAAGACAAGACAGCAACTCACAACTTCTTGAAAGTTGAGCAAATCAGTGGAAAACAGGTAACTTAAAACATGTCATGTTCTGCTATGGTGTTGGACTGTGGGCGTGGTGTTGAGGCATAAATGCAGAGGGGATGCAGTGAAACAGAAAGAGTCTTTTAATAATGATAATCAAACAAACAAAAAGCAAACATGAACACAACATGAACTAAGGAAGTTGGCTTAAACTTGGAGCATAAGAAACAGAACTCATAAACACTTAGACATAAGACTAGGGATTACATACATTGATACACAATACAGACATGGGATACAAACTGGACAAGACAAGACATACTAAACAGCCTAGAGGACTAAACACAAGGGACTATGCATGCAAGGGATAAACACACACAAGACAGGCTTGGCTAGGCCTACCACCTGTTCTGCACATTAGCTGCTAAGCTAGCTCATAGCTAATCAGACTAATGGCTAAACAGGCTAGTAGCCTGAGACCCAAGGGAATGAACAGACAAGGTGCACAGCAGACTAGGTATGAAACAGACTAAGAACTCTAAAGGTTAGTGGCTAAAGATGTTAGTACCTAAACAGACTAAGAGCTAAGCAGACAAGGAGACTAGACAGACTCAAAGACTAGACAGACTAAGATCTAAACATGTTAGTATCACCCTCATTAGTCTTTAAACAGACTACTAGCTAAATATGCAATGGGGGTTACTTACACAAAAGGGTAAACACAAAAGGCTAATTCTCCTAGAGGCTAATCCTGCTAGGAGACACAGAGACAAGGACATCTTAATATAAACAAACTTAAAGTGCTCCTGAAACCAAAAGGCCAACCATACTGTTAAACTAAAACAGAAAAGAACAAAACAAAACCCACATAACAGAAATTAATGCTCGACCCAGTTTCCCAGAACAAACAGGTATTTATAACAGTGCTAACGACCCTCCTCAGTTCAGGTGAGCATCCACGTCACCTGACCGAGGAGGCTTCTGGGAAACTGAGTCTAGGAACAAAAACTACAAACTAAAAACACTGCCCTCTAGTGGGCAACCCTCACACATGTAATCATTATTCCAATGGAAATTAAAATGCCTTGTGTTGCAAACGAGAACTTGTTGTGTAAATGGTGGGCTTTTGCTCAACCTCCACCTATGACCAAGCCATCCACCGCAAATAAAGTCCAGTTTTTTTGGTAAAGTAAAAATAAATCTATCACATAGAAAAAGTTTCCCTAATCAATGTCCAGTTGAGAACACAACCCGACCTACATGCACAGGTTACACCTTTCAGAAACCTCCATTAGACCAAAATAAAGAACAGATGAGATTATCCAGGAATCATTTTGGTGAGGATCCAGTCTTACTCAGAGCTCCGGCAGTTTGTTCTGTCGCATAGCAAATCAGTCTGATGATAACGCTTTTATATAAGCCTGAACGAAAGATGGGAGGGTGGTGATGTCGGTATGAAAGTACGCAGTCTTAATGCTTGCGAAGCTCTGCACAAGTAGGAGGAAGATGAACATGAACAAGAACATAGGTTTGGTGTGAAGTTTTTTACATATTGCTGGCTGGGGCAATAGATGGGAAAGCTAACATTTTAAAATATACAAGGGGTGTTCAAGACGAAAATGGGATTTTTATTGCTCAGAATAATGAAAGAGTTAAAAACCCCTTTGTATTAGCTGCTATGCTAATGCAATTATCCTAGAGTTTCACTAGTGCTTGTATATCATCAAGGTGGAAACTTTTCTCAGCCACAATCAGTCTGCATGCTTCAACCCTGAAGCCTTGGCCTCCCAGGAACTCCTTTAATGCCCCAAACATGTTGAAATGGCTTGGAGCGAGGTCAGGATGTGGTAATTCCCAGACGAGCTCCTGAAATGTGCTAGTGGTGTTTGTGAATGATTGTGTGTACAGTTCCCACAGACAGATGCGTCCCTTCTGCAATTTGGCGACGAGGTTATCCGTCGGTTTTCAAGGATCATACGTTCAACTCGCTGAATGTTCACAGGAACGACTGCAGTGTGCTTTGAGACACCCTGGTCGGGATCAGCGTTCATCAATATAAGGCCTTTAAAAACAAAAAAAAATTATGTTTGCACCAGTCAAATGTTTTACTGCACTGAGACTCTCATCACTGTTCACTCACATCAGTTTCACATCATCATTCACAAGAAAGTTCAACACAAGTCCCGGTTTTACTTGAACGCCCCTTGAAATATATACTATTGGATGATGATTAGAGGTGTTAGGGGTAACATTGGATTGACGGGGCGGGGCTTAGCTCTACTAGCACATGTATACCAGATAGTCTGGAGAATGTAAGTGAAGGTGCGAGAGATATCACTTACCCGCTTAGCACAACAATAAAGTCAATGACGTTCCAGCCATTCCTCAGGTATGAGCCCTTGTGGAAAACAAACCCAAGAGCTAGCAGCTTGATTCCAGCTTCGAAACAGAAGATCCCAATAAAATAGGGCTCTGTCTTCTCCTGTTGGCGTGCAGACACATAGACATGAAGTGAATGACTCTATGAGCAAATCATTCAAAAGAAAGAAGTTCACAAGATTTCATTTACTTCTTTCTCTCCGACCTCGATTCTTCACGCAGTGCTCTCGGGTTATTTAGCTAGGAGACATGGTTTTTCTTTTTGTATAACGGCACGGTGTCTAGACAGTAGGTGAGCTTGTTTCATCCTTTATGCTTTATTTCAATGTCTTTATTAAGTCGAAAAAGGAGAGGAAACGAGCACTGCGTCGTTACCATGGTTAAGCGAAGAGCAGAGGTACAAAGATGACTGAGAGGTGAGATTGTTTTTCTCTTACTGAACCACCATAAAAATAAAAAAAGACTAGGATCTGCTATTAATATGACATTTTTCTTGTTATATTGACGAGTGCTACGTCCGTCGATTTGCAGTATCTGCCCATGAATCATAAGCACACACAGAGCGCACACTTATGTTATACATAGCAAAAATCTTGTTGGTGTAGAAACGCACCATGGAATGACTCAGTATTTACTGTTTTTTATTTGTTTTTTTACTGTAACATTAACAGTAAGCGTTAAGAGCAGTGACGTGCTTGATACAGTACATGTTGCCAGGTCATTTCAGTGTAATTCGAAAGGGCAGACATGCAGATATAT
Organism: Channallabes apus; assembly: GCA_030522415.1. Classification (NCBI taxonomy): domain Eukaryota; kingdom Metazoa; phylum Chordata; class Actinopteri; order Siluriformes; family Clariidae; genus Channallabes; species Channallabes apus. The sequence continues at coordinate 40,280,072 of CM060108.1, forward strand.
GGGCTGTCATAAGTGTCATCAACCTTACTGTCTAAGTGAGTTGGCTGAAGTCTGGCTATCCTGAGGAGTATAGTGCTCTTATGAGAAATGTTGAAATCTCTCAGAACAGTCCTCTACTTAAGATAAATCCTGTTCTTGTTGAAGACTGACTAATCCGAATTGGGTCATTCTCTTCACTTGCATGTCCACATGAGCTGTTCACATAGAGCTAATTGAATCACTTCACGCCTCCACTTGTATAAATGCACTACAGAGATTTTTTGCCATTAGAGGGCCTGGCAGAGGAGGGAACACGGTACACATGAGAATCCCTCCGAGATTGCGGAAGCGCTCACACACAGAGCCAGGTGTGCGTCACTAGCCATGGAGCGAGGAGAGAGAATCAGCGTTGTTTGCCAGGTGAAGGTCGATAGCCAAAGATCCAGCCGTGAGAACAAACAAATCCAAAGTTCAGAGCCAGATTCCTAACACAGGCAGGGTCATACACGAAGATCAGTACAAGGATAGGCCAGGTAATCAGGGGAAAAGATGAAAGAGGAATCCGAAGGGCAGCGGGGACGGCAACAGGTCAAAATTCAGGGAACAATATCAAAGGAAGACGTGAGGCACATGAGCGAGACATTGCAGCACAGACTGGTGCACTCAGCATGCTTTTAAGGCCTAGGGATAGTATCCTAATCGGATACAGGTGTGCCGTGATTGAACACCGGGTGCGCAGAAAACACTGTGGTGGAGTTAGGATTGTGAGGCGCGTGGGGGTGGGGCTAAGAAACACGCATCTTGGTTTATTAATCCGTACGATCAATCAGTTTAGTAATTTACAAGCTCGTTTTAGTAAACCGCGCGCACAGGAACCGCAAAACAACTACAGTGGAACCTTGTATTACAAGCAGAAGTCGTTCCAGAAGTGGGCTCGTATTCTCGTAAATTTTTCCATAGGAAATAATGGAAACCCAAATTATTTGTTCCACAGCACAAAAAGATAAATATGTAGGCTATGTAGCTTATAAATTAGTAGGCTATGTAGCTTATATAGTTTTATTATATAGTTTTTTTCACGTTAATAATAACTGTGGCACACCCACTTTTTCTGACACACACACAGAGTCTGTTTTCGGGCTACACTAGTGTTACACATTATAAAATCTAAGATATAAGATAATAAGAAACGCCTACATTTAATTGAAATTCTTGTACTGTAATTTTAGTACTGTGAGTATGAATTTATTTAATGTTTCACATGAATTCATCTGCTACCATGTGAGCTGTGGCTCATTAATCCTTGAGAGAATGAAGTCTATAGTCTATAGTTATAGCGCCACTTAGCGGTAAAGCCAGCAATCGCACACTCCTAATGCCAATATTCTGGTTGAGTACCATCTGTATAATGAAAAAAATAAATCAATAAAAAATGGAAGTTGCTCTGGATAAATGCCTAAATATAGCGGGTCAGGGCTGTTTTGGCAGTGGAACCTACTCAATATTAGATGGGTGGTCACATGTTAAGAACTCTTTCACAAACTTCAGGCATGGAGCGATGCTCTTTTAGTAAGCAGAGGCTTCTGTCATGGTGTCCTGCCATGGACTAATTTTGACAGCATAACTAAAATAAAAATCCAGACAGAAACACAGACATGAGGGCTCTCTGGGACGTAAAGCAACCAGTCACTCCACCGTCAACAAACCTGAGTGATCAGTGTGGGCAAGACAGCATCCAAAAATACCAGTTCACTATAACACTCGACGTCCATGAGAATGCCAGATCTGCACCTTTACCCAAGACCAAAGTATCCACAAAACTGCTTGGCTAAACAAATTGAATTTCTTGTTGAAGTTCTTCTGAGTAATGACAGGATAATTAACAAACTGGCAAATGCATGTACAGAGCCATGAAAAAGTATTTTCCCCTTCCTGATTTTTTCTTTTATTAGTTTTCGCATATTTGTCACACTTAAGGGATTGAGATCAAACTCATTTTACTGTATTATACAAAGATAAACTGTAAATACAAAATGTACTTCTCAATAATGATTTCATTTATTAAGGGGAAAAATCCGTCCAAACCTACCTGGCTCTATGTGAAAAAGTAATACCCAACCCCAGCCAACACACACTCTCGAAGGTGTACATCCTGTTACATCTGGCGTAAAACTAACACAGTGTTTCATAAACAGATCATCATACCAGCAGTTAAACATGGTGGTGGTAGCGTGATGGTTTGGGGCTGCTGTGTATCTTCAGGACCTTGACGACTTGCCATAATGATGGAACCATGAATTCTCCGCTCTACCAGAAAATCCTGAAGGAGAATTTCCGGCCATCAGTTTTGACCTCAAGCACACCTGGGTTTTGCAGCAGGACAATGATCCAAAAAAAAACACCAGCAAGCCCACCTCTGAATGGCTTGAAGAAAATCACTTTAAAAATAAGGTTATAAAGTGGTCTGGATGTAAAATTGACAGTTATTGCAAACACTTGACTGCAGTTGTTGCCACAAAGGGTGGGACAACCAGTTACTAGGTTTAGGGGGCGATTTCTTTTTTTACATAGAGCCAGGCTGGTTTGGACAGTTTGAAATCATTTATAAACTGCATTTGTATTTACTTGCGTTATCTTTGTGTAATATTAAAATTAGTTTGATGATCTGAATCATTTAAATGTGAACAATATCCAAAAATTATCATTTTTTTAAATAAAGGGGGGCTAATACTTTTGCATGGTACTGTACATAACCCAAAATAATACTTCTTCCTGATACAGTACCATAAAGATGTACTTTAAGGATGTAAAGTGTGGGGGTGCAGTTTTACATCCTCAGATAAACAGAGACAAAAGCAAAGAGAGAGCAGCACCTCGAACTCCAACACACCCAAAGCAACAAAAATTATTTCATAGAATAAATAATTAAATAAATAATGAACCCAACACACAACACTTCACAGTACCTATGAGCACACGGGATAAACTCAAACATAATTTGAGTCGTGGAATACGCGTCTGTGTCGTAAGGGGAGAAAAACTCCATAGATGTAAAGACTTTATCATTCAGGTCTTCAGCTGACTTCAGTTTATTGCCACATGTTATTGACACAATGTTGCTGAGCCGAGACCTGAGCAACTGGAGCAACTCCAGGTCATAACACTGACACCAGAGACTTGTACAGTGGACACTACGCATGATGGGTGCTTCGCTTCATGTGCTTCCCTTCTAACCTTGACACGTCCGTGTCTCTGGGACAATAGGTTGACTTTTATATGCAGTATAATTATAGTGAAAAGATTTAGAAAACAAATAGTTTATTGATGATAAATAAATCACCCTAATTTTAATTTATTTAGTAGTAAATGAATCATTCATTAGGAAATAATTATTTTCAACAGAAACGTGTGACACCTTTTCATGTGTGTGTGTGTGTGTGTGTGTGTGTGTGAGAATGAGAGAGAGATATCAATGTCTTGTGTACGTTTAGCTTTTCAGACATGGAATATTCTTCATCAAGCTGTAAAAACAGTCCATCATTCAGACTTTCCTCAGTTTCATTCAAACGTAACCACCCACACGGAAAGAACCTATATAAACATATATGTTTTAATATAGGTTTTGATATAGGTTTTTAATATATGTGACATATATAAAATTGGCCGTTTTCCTATATTATATGTACATATATGTACATATATGCGTGCATATACAGTATGCGTGCATATATGTACCTATATAGACATATATAAAATTGGCCGTTTTCCTATATTATATGTACATATATGCGTGCATATATGCGTCCATATATGTACCTATATAGTAATACAGTATATGTGACATATATAAAATTGGCCATTTTCCTATATTATATGTACATATATGTACATATATGCGTGCATATACAGTATGCATGCATATATGTACCTATATAGACATATATAAAATTGGCCGTTTTCCTATATTATATGCGTCCATATATGTACCTATATAGTAATACAGTATATGTGACATATAAAATTAGACGTTTTCCTATATTATATGTGCATATATGCGTGCATATATGAACCTATATAGTAATACAGTATATGTGACATATAAAATTGGCCATTTTCCTATATTATATGTACATATATAGGTACATATATGCATGTATATGTGTGCATATATGCATGTATATGTTTACCTAGATTAGTAAAAAAAATCCATAGCTGCTAGACAACATAAATAAAAGCCCAAAATTTAGAAATTAAATTTTTTTATTTTCTTAAGAACAATCAACTAGTAAAAGAACAAAAACATGACAAAAAACTGAACAGGAAGAAAAAAATATATTTTGTGGATCTTCCCAGCTCCGTGAGCTTTGAATTGATAGATGTGCCTATCTGCCGGCCACTTCTTCAATGTAGCATCTAGAGAAGACAAAAATAATAAGACAGTATAATAATAATAAATGATTATTTATTAAAACTTCAGACGACAACAATTAGTGCCACGAGATTATTTGCAACACTATATGTTCTACAAAATAGAGGACTACACACCCTACAGCGCAATACCCCAGAAATGTGGCTTTAGAAGAGGAAAGCTAGGATTAAGAAGTGAGCAAGTGATGAATTAGTATTATAGGTACCAAGCAGATACAGTAACAATAATGGGTGCCCTACCTTATGCAGTCTCCATTGATGGCTAATAAACATTGATACAAGTAGGTTATGGTTAAAGTGGTGAACTTATAAAGTCTTAAATATTTTGTTTTCCCTTCTCAACGCATTACGCATTTACTCACCAATAATGGCTACCTTTTTAATTTGGTCCAGTCTCCAATTCGAAGGTGCCCAGCAGCAGATTCCGTACCATGGCAGTAGCAGAGGTGGCAAGGCGGGCTGCTCTCCACGCTTCTGCCTGGCAAAACACCCCAGAGCCCTTTATAACTTCAATCTGAAAAATAATTTCACATCACAATATTAATTTATTGGCAACTTTTAGAAACTTTTCATGTTTCATACTGATTCTTATGTTTAGTTTCCCAATAGTTAATAGGATTTTATGTATAAATGCAGATTAATGATAAAGATACATGCAGGGTAAAACTGCAACAGGAACAGTACAAAATAAAAACTGAAAAAAGACGGACATTCAGAGTAAAACAGTGCAAGATAAAAAAAAAACTGTACAAAACATATATGCAGGGTAAGCATTGGTTGGAGCAATGTCCAAGCAGTGTAGAGAAATATTTCTGTACGACTTCATTGTTTTGTGCTGTGTAGTATAGTATTGTAATAGCTGATCAGAGGGATCAACTCCCCATGTGGTGGTTGTACGCAGTCACAGGAAATGTCTTTGTAGTCCATGTACCTTGTAATTTCACCCTCATCTTCACCGCGTCTACTGTATAAGCAGAATGGATGGTACAACATGAAGATACTTCTCGTGTGTCCATCCACTTCACAAATACAAGAGGTCCATCTGAACGGAGCTTGCGTGTCCTGATGTGAGGGGCTGGTGAAGGCAAGGGTGATGCAGACACATTCCTAAAAACAAATAAATAAAAAAAATGTTAGCCTATACTGTTCAGAGTAAATGGATGTGCAATTAATATGGATGCATAATATAAACAGAGATGACCAAAAAATGTATCCACACTTCAACATGAAAAATATACACCTCTCTTCTGTAGGTCACATGACAGCATCAATGATGGTGATAGATAATACTACACACTGCTGCCATAATTCAATTTGAGTTTTAAAAAAAGGCCATAGATAACAATTGTGAAAGTGTGTATACATTTTTGTGCCCCTCTGTATTTTTGATGGACAATAGGCTGGGCAAATATCTGTTGATGGACAACAGACCATGTAGTGGATCTCAAACATTTACAACTGAGACATTAGCAAACACCATCCATTGGACATTACACACATATTGAACACATTCTAAACAATTACATCTTATCAGGCATTTGTAAATACACGCTAAACAAAAGGGATTATATACATTTACACCAAAGAAATATTCATAAGCATCACTTAGCTACATAAGGCTGTATTTTAGCCACCTGGAACTAGCTTGTTTGTGCTAAATAACATTACCGATAGCAGTGTTATAAGCTAACCAAAACAGAGCCAAATATATATTAGCAACCATAATCTAAAGCTATCCAAAACAAGGTATTAGAACATTTATAAACATCTGTAAACTCCATAAGGCATTAGCTTAGCCACCGGGAAATATCATGTTTGAGCTACATGAGGCAGCATGTTAGCATGATTTACCTAAACTATATAAATGGCATTGAAAGCCAATGTGTCACACAAGCTGACAAGAGCTAGCTGTAGTGAGGAAAATATTTACTAATATTAGTTTAATATTATCAGAATAAGAGTTATATAAGACTTAATAACTTACCCAGTGTAGCATGGGTCTATTCTCTGTTCAAAATGCTCCTGTTCGGCATCGGAGTCACACAGTCTTCTTCTGAGGTAAATGTAAACTCCTCCCACTTTCCAGGAGTTTCCTCGGATGTGTAAGCGCGTGCCATCTTCCAAAACGTGCAGAAACCTCACTGAATCTGAGTGTTTTCAAACCTGTCTCTCTGTGTGTGTGTGTGTGTGTGTTGATCAGGCCGGTGTCCGGGGGCGTGGCCTAGTATGTAAATTACCCGGACTGATTTCCGTGTGATTGGCGTGTGGACGTGTCCTGCCTCGAGTTATTAGCAGATAAGTGCGACAGAAATTCTGTGCCTCTCCTTGGTTTCATACGGATTACATAAACTGAGAATATTTGTTTTCAATGTGACTTGCATCATTTAAAAGTAGACATTTTAAGATATATAGATATATTTCACATTTCAGTTAATTTTAGTGACGTGTTTCAAAAAGATTTTCACGGAGACTGAGGTTTCATATGTGCATATATCCTCATATACTGTATGTGGGCAATTAGGATACCAATTTAATGTGTTCGCACATAAGTTTTTATGCATTTTTTTAAAGTTAGTTCTTAGTTATTGCCTTGATAATAGAAAATATAAGCTAGGCATCATGTATGGCAGTTGCCAAAGTGAGATATGAGCTAAAATGACCAGATCCTGCCATAGGAGACATATCTTGTATGTACATATAGGGCTTATATGTGGATATAAAGAAGCAATACAGGAGACCTATATGGCCTGTATATGCATATATATGCACCTCAATGTTGCCTATATGTGGCATATATATGCATATATGCAGCATATATATTATCAAATATATGCATATATACTGCATATAGGTTTCATATATGCGCAGATATCCTCATATAGGTGCGGTTATATGCGCATATATACTGCATATAGGTTTCATATATGCGCATATATCCTCATATAGGTGCGGTTATATGCGCATATATACTGCATATAGGTTTCATATATGCGCATATATCCTCATATAGGTGCGGTTATATGCGCATGTATACTGCATATAGGTTTTATATATGCGCATATATCCTCATATAGGTGCGGTTATATGCGCATATATACTGCATATAGGTTTCATATATGCGCATATATCCTCATATAGGTGCGGTTATATGCGCATATATACTGCATATAGGTTTTATATATGCGCATATATCCTCATATAGGTTCTTTCCATGTGGGCATGACTGAAGGAGAGCCGTGATATGCATGAAATATCTGCTTCTCTCATGAGATACAAATATTCCTTGTTGAGAAAAAAAAACTACTTGATACTTGAGACTCTACAATACTAAAGTTATATATTGTATATATTAAATAAAAGAGCGGTTGGCAAAGTGACTAAATCCAGGTAAACACACACATCCACGGCCATTTTCATTTCAAAGCTTAATTCTTGACTTCACTCACATCGCAAGTGTTTCATTTCAAATTCAATGCAGTGGTGGACATGGGGCAAAAAAGAAAAGGGGGGGGGGGCGGCATGTTTGTTCCGAAATTTATGGGCTGGACTGTGGCCAGGTCCATGTATATTGGAATAATATGTAAACATAAGAGTGTGTGAGCAGAAACCTGTAGATAAACCATGACAGTCATGTGTGTAGATTTAATCCTAGAGCTCCTGATTCTCATCCCCATGCCGGAGCGATTCAGCTTTTCAGCACCTTTCTCTGGACAAAGGTTCTTCTGAGTCTGTCAGTTGAGCAGATTTCTAACAGAAGTCTAGAACTGAACACACACTTCTGTTTTATCTGAGTTTTACGTCACAGTGTCTGACAGGATAAAACTTTTTACACTCATTTGCATTTATATTTTACATTTTTTTAAAGGCAAAATTCTATTTAAAGACACCACAAGGCATTAAACCAAATAAATCAAATCTTAATTTTTTTAAATGTTTATTATTATTATTATTATTATTAGTAGTAGTAGTAGTAGTAGTAGTATTAATAAATAAATCAACCAATTAATTAATTAAAACACACCCTTCATTTAAAAGTCAACTTATTTCAGTCGATGTTTAATTCAACAAAATATTATATTTATATGCTGCAGAAATATCACTCAATAAGTGTCCTAATCCAGTGGTTTCCAACCCTGGTTCTGGAGGATCCCCTTCCCTGCACATTTTACTGTTTTTTCCCCCCTTTAAACTGCCAGTACACCTGATGTAACTACTCAGATAATCAACAGCTTTTTCTGACTTTATTTATATTTATGGTAGATCAGGGAAAACACTAAAATGTGCCTGACCTGGGTCGGGAAGCATTGCTCTAATCTATGTTCACAATAAGAAATGTATTATTTCCTTCACCAGCACCGTGTCAATATGATTGAGCCATGAGAAATTTAATTTCATTATAAAATGATGACTTTGTAAGTAATCAATCTAATTTCTACAGTAAAATTGATCTTAACAGTGAGAATAAAGTCGGTCACTGACAACATACTGTATGTAAGTGGGATTTAATTGTCTACAAATTTGGAATAATCCATTTTATAAAGCATAAAGATGGTCTATGGGTTTAAGGGAAATGAGTTTGGAGGTGTGTACTAGAGCTTCTTTGACTAAAAAAACACTCAAACCTTTTGAGTTTGCTCCGCACAGGAAGAATCCGCTCATGTTAGATTTTTATGTAGGCAGTCTACCAAGCAGTTATCGCCAAGTCAAAATGACCCCAAAAACACGACGAAGACTCAGTGAGGTAAAGAAACAACCCCGAGAGACAGCCAAAGATTCGAGGGCTTCATCAGAACTGGTGAACATCTGTTTCATGAGTTGACGGACGCCGCCGCTTACTAAAACGAACAGTTCTGCAGGCCTGAAGATTGTGAAGGAGCTCATTTACACTCCACAGCGGTATTGGCAAGATGTTTTGACTGATGAAACTAAGATTAAACTATTTGGAAAGAACACACAGCACTACATCTGGTGTGAAAAGGGCACTGCATATCATCATGAAAACATCATCACAACCGTAAAGTATGGTGGAGGAAACATCGTGATTTGGGTCTGCTTTACTACATCAGGGCGTGGCCAGCTTGCAGTCACTGACGGGAAGATGAATTCCCTAGTGTATCAAAAAGTTCTTTAGGATAATTTACATCAGCTGACACTCTGTAGAAGTTGGATGAAGCAACAATGACTCAAAACACCAGAGCAAGTCCACAACAGAATGACTTCAGAAAAACAAAATCTGCCTTTTGGATGGAGTGGCCAAGTCAGAGCCCAAACAGAGATGCTGTGGAATAACGATGCTAAAGCTGGAAATGTCATTGGGAGAAAAAGAAAATCTGGATGGGAGTCAGGATGGAGCAGGAGACGATAAGTGGACCGACTGTGTTAACACGAGGGTTAAATACTAGAATTGAAAATGAATTCATTTACAGAAACAGTATTTAAAAAACATTTCTCTCTTTTTTTCTCTTTGTTACAGAGACTCCTGTGGTGATTATAACGCCTGATACACAGGTGTTCACAGGAGAGAGAGTGACTTTCAGGTGTGACATAAAGGGAGGAGTCAGCACTAAGTGGACATACAGCTGGTATAAGACTGATAATGAACAGCAACGACACACAACACAGGAGTTCAGCATCAGCTCAGTTACACACACTGATGGTGGTAAATACACCTGCAGGGTGATACGCGGCTCTCAGGTCTTACAGACCAGTGCTGCTGTTACACTCTCTGTATCAGGTGAGTGTCTGTTATTACTTGTTTGTGTAAAGTTATTACAGGTTTCTGATTTTATTTTATATTTAGCAGATGTAGAACAGTCTTTTTATAATTAAAGCTATATATTACGCTATAAGCTATAAATAATTAAGCTAATTTTTCTTTGTTTACTTTTAATTTTCACGTTCCATTTTTAAAGTTCTTGTTAGTATTTCGGCTCATCGAGGGGTCGCCACAGCGCACCATCCGATCCGCACACAGCTTGGCACAGGTTTTATGCCAGATGCCCTTCATGACGCAACTCTCCCATTTCATTAAGGCTCAGGACTGCAGGATCAGGAGAGAAACCTCCCCCTGGTGCCTACCAAAGGCTCTACTGTCCAATGTTAATCAATTCATTTGATAAATAAAGAATAAATACAACTTATTAGGTGTGAGGTTTTTTATTTAGGACAGAAAATATTTCTAGCTCAGAGTAGAACATAACATTTCTTTATGAAGCTTCCTACTCTTGTTTTCTCAGCGAGGATTAAGACTGCGGCAAGGAAAGTGTCTGATGTCACTTTTTACAGCACTGCAAAAGGCTACACGTTATAGTGGGTGTTGTAGTTTTTAGCGGTTTTTGTAGTTTTAAACGGTGGAAAAGTGAAATAGTGAAATCAGCACCGGTTGTGTGAAAGCCTCATGCACACAGACAGAACTTACAGATGTGTGATCTGCTGCATGACATCATCCTAATCAGACTGCTCCAATCACAACTATAATAGATCTGTGTAGGACTGGCATAATCTGACCATAATGACTCCGAAAAGAAAGTTGTGTACATTTTAATAATCTAATATAAATACATACTATTTATATATAAATATGATTATGTTAATGGATGTGCCATGGATGATACCTACAACTCCATGAATGCAGCTTTGTGTTTATCGTTAATTTCACGCTGCATGGTGAGAAATGTACAGTTGTGTTCAAAATAACAGCAGTGTGTTGAATAAAGTGAGTAAAGCTGCATATCCATATAATAACTTTAAATTTAAATCACCATAAATGCATTGGACACCCTGTACATTCTATTCTGAATCACAACATGAAGAAAATGTGTTTAAATGTATTATTAGTTTAATGTAAGTGAAGAAAAACAAATATTAGTCTGTTCCTAACAATAGCAGTGTCATCACTCATCTTGACTGTTGGTTTTCTATTCCTCCACTACACGTACAAGTAAAATATTTACCATGAAGAAATATAATTTCTCCCAAAAACAATTATTGATCTGGTTACTGATGTTGAACTGCTATTATTTTGAACACTACTGCGTGAATCTGTGCATGATCTGCGGTGCTGTAGGAGCGGAGTCTGATTAATTATTTGCTTGAGGTAATGACCTCAAAAAAGCTAACTGGAGTCAGGTGTTAGTATACCTGGAGTCTTATTAAGAAAATGAGTTTGGAGGTGAGGACGAGAGCTTCTTTGACTGAAAAAACACTCAAACTTTTTGAGATGCTCCGCACAGGAAGAATCCGCTCATGTGATCTTTCAGGGGATCTACAATTTTTTACTTTGTATAAATTGTTAATGTACGTAAAGCTGGAAAGTGTTACAATTCACCAATCTACAGTTAGGCAAATAAACTACAAACAGAGACACTTTCTACTGTGACCAGTCTAACCAGCAGTGGATGTCCAGTCTAAACAACCCCAAGAACACAATGAAGATTCAGTGAGGTAAAGAAACAACCCCGAGTGACAGACAGAAGATTCGAGGGCTTCATCAGAACTGGCAAACATCTGTGTTCATGAGTCGAAGGAAGCCACTGTTTACTAAAACGAACAGTTCTGCAGGCCTGATGATTGTGAAGAAGCTCATTCACACTCCACAGCGGCATTGGCAAAGTGTTTTGACTGATGAATCTAAGATTAAACTATTTGGAAAGAACACACAGCACTACATCTGGTGTGAAAAGGGCACTGCATATCATCATGAAAACATCATCACAACCGTAAAGTATGCTGGAGGAAACAGGATAATGTGAGAATTAGGATAATGTGAGAATGTCTGTAAATCAGCCGACACTCTGTAGAAGGTGGGTGAAGCAACAATGACCCAAAACACCGGATCAAGTCCACAACAGAATGGCTTCAGAAAAACAAAATCTGCATTTTGGATGGAGTGGCCAAGTCAGAGCCCAGACCCCAACCCAACAGAGATGCTGTGGACTGATGGCGCTAAAGCGATATGAAATATGGAGGTGTTTGGTGTCGAGGATAAAAAGTGGGAGCGAGGCTTCTGGTGATTACTAGTCGAGATGGAGAATGTGAGTGGTTTTGACACGGCTGACAACTCAGAGAGAATAAGACAATAACACATGAGAATTACAGCTTAGAAAGAAAGGTTTATAATTTCTAAACCACCAGGAACACAGATTCGAGAGCGCTGAAGAGTTTCTTATTGCAAAAAATAATTATATAAAAATGTGAGCCGATGAGCAAAGTCTCTCTGTTCAGAATCTCAAATGTAGATCAGCAACCGGACGTTCTAACAGGAAGACGAGGAGAGAAAATGCTCCAGCGAGGACAGAGTCGGTGTCCTTTTACCGCTGAAATAACTGAATGTTTTTGTGGGAAAAGCAGCTGGAAAAGTCATTGGGTGAAAATGAAAATCTGGATGGGAGTCGGGCTGGAGGAGGAGACGATAAGTGGACCGGACCGCGTTAACACCAGGGTTAAATAATAGATTTAAAATTAATTTATTTCAGAAACAGTATTTTTAAAACATTTCTTTCTTTTTTCTCTATGTTACAGAGACTCCTGTGGTGATTATAACGCCTGATACACACGTGTTCACGGGAGAGACGGTGACTTTCAGGTGTGACATAAAGGGAGGAGTCAGCACTAAGTGGACATACGACTGGTATAAGACTGATAACGCACAGCAACAACACACAACACAGGACTTCAGCATCAGCTCAGTTACACACACTGATGGTGGTACACACACCTGCAGAGGGAGACGTGGCTCTCGTTACTCACAGATCAGTGCTGCTGTTACACTCTCTGTATCAGGTGAGTGTCTGTTATTACTTGTGTATGTAAAGTTATTACAAGTTTCAGATTTTATTTTAAATGTAGCAGATTTGGGACAGAGTCTTTTTATAATTATATCAAAGCTCATTGTTCTTTGTTTACTTTCTATTTTCAGTTTCCAGTTTAAAGTTGATATTGTTAGTATTTCGGCCCATCGAGGGGTCGCCACAGCGCACCATCCGATCCGCCCACAACTAATTAATAAATTAACTAATTAATTTAGTTACACTGTCGGCTGCGTCACTGTTTCAAAGCTGCATCTTTGCTGTTACTAAAAACGTACATTATAAGTCACCTGTGGAGAGAGCATATGACATGTTTATTAATTAATCAGTTCCGTACCGCACACGATGTTAAAAATATATATATATATTGCATTTTTGTCCAGACGTATCTTCTATGAGCTCTGTGTTAGTCACTGTTATTAAAATGCGTCTCCTCCGTGCGTGTCTCTGCCTGAACATCATTTCCTCACTCCTCCTAACCAGGACACCTCCTGACCTCCTACTGATCTCCTATTTTAAGAAAGTGGATAAATTGCTGTTACACCAAAATTGCATCACTCTGATAATTTTTGGCCACTGAGAAGCGATTTCCTACCCTGATTTCATATCCTTCCCTGGTGACTAAAAGTTGACGGAGTGATTTTTGTCTTACTTTTAGAAGTACATGTAATAGCAATATATTTACTTACTTTCTTTCCAGAATCTGCTTTTGTAGGAGAAAAGGTGATTAGATTCAGGATAATGTGTCAGTGTCTCTACCACCACACGTTTAATGATCTTCCCTAGTGGTGATGTTAATGCAGTGGGTCTGATGCATCCTGGCCTGGGTTTATTATTGTGGCCTGTTTCCTTTTTTCAGGGATAGTGACTGTGTCCCATATTGAAGTGTTTGTCAATAACATTGTGTAGCGGACACCATCTCTTCCTGGTGTCGTCCTGGTGTTGTAGCTCCTGACGCCTTCTGTTGTCTGTTTCTTTGTTATTTCTGGGTGTTGTGCAGTTGTGTTCCTCATGCTCTGTCTGAATGTTATGGCGATGTTTTCTGAGCTGTGTATCTTTGCACATGTGTTGTCTAGTAGTTCTGCTTTTTCTATGTCACTGACTGCTGTTTAATTATTTTGTTGCAATATCGGGATTTCATAGCTACGTTTTATTCCACTCATTTTATTATTTATATCGTGTTCAATATATCTGATAGTGGTGTTTCTCTGCCTATTATATTACCATATTTTCTCCAATACGTATGTTTGGTTACGTCAGAACATTGTCTGAGATCTTTTATATTGTATTAGTTTCAAGCTTGATTCTGTTCTTTATAGCGTCTGTACAGCTTTGGTTCCACCAGGGGGCGCATTTCCTCCTCCTACTGCCCTCATTTTTTGGGATTGTTTCTTGTGCTGTCTGATTTATGATTTTGACAAATTTGTCATTTACTGTTTCTATATCTGATGTTTTATTTATAAACGGCTCTCTGCATCTTAGATCAGTTATTTCTTTAAACTTTGCCCAGTCTGCTTCCTCTAGTATTCTGTTCTCTCTTTTTCTGATGCAGCCACATCATAATGTGTTTTTATAGGATAGTGGTTTGTGATTCAGTACATCCCATATGCTGATGCTCTATTTCCTCTATTTCACCAGAGTGATATCTATTGCACTTCCTGTGTTTTGTCTGCTGTTATACCTGGTGCCGTTTCCATTGTTTATGCAGATTAGATCTTTATCAGTCTTGTCTTCCTCCACCTCCTGTCCAGTTGTGTCTGTAACTCTGCTTCCCCACAGTGTGTTATGTGCATTAAAGTCCAGCACCAGACTGTTTCCACTTGTGTGTTTCCCCCTATTGATTACAATATACCACTATATTTAACTTTTTACAGGGATTATAAGAAGAAGAAGAAGAAGAAGAAGATTCAATTATTGTCACATGTACTTTTTACAGCACAGCGAAATGTCTTCTTCGCATATCCCAATTAGGAAACTGGGGTCAGAGCGCAGGGTCAGCCAGCTTACAGCGCCCCTGGAGCAGATAGGGTTAAGGGCCTTGCTCAAGGGCTCAACAGTGGCAACTTGCCGATGCTGGGGTTCGAACCCCCGACCTTCCGATCAGTAACCCAGAAACCCACAGCCTTAACCGATTGAGCCACCAAGTTTTATAAAAACTGATGATTGTTAGTCTGAATGTTTCTGTGCATATTTTAACTGTTATTGATCCGTATTCTTTTATGTTATTGATCACCTTATATCTGACACCTGTTTCTATAAATACGGCTCCTCCTCCACTGTTCCCTATCTCCCTGTCATTTCTCACTCCGGTGTTTCCCTGTAGATTAAAATCCCATTGTGGTTTTAGTCATGTTTACTGTACACATATTATATATTATATTATATTAACAGATGCTTTAAATTCTTGTCCATTGGCTTCTAGACTTCTTGCCTTCCACTGCTGTATTATTACTTTATCATTGTGAGTCTGCAAGTCCGCCGTCTAACATTTAATTCACCGTCCCTCAGCTTAATAAATAAAAAGAACGAAGTTGTTTTTGCTCATAATTAATGTGTTTTCTTTAACTGTAGTACAGTTTACTTCTGGTTTTACTCTCTTCTTCTCAATATCTATACTTTTGCTAGTTTCTGTTTTCCTGGTTACTGCGTCTGCGTATGTTAGTCCTCGCATGGTCTTAATCTCTGCTGCTCTCTTGCTTACTTCACTTCCTCCACAGGTGGCGCTATATTCACCTCCACAGTTACAACATTTAGGTTTAGCTCCTGCCTCACATTTACCACACTCATGTTCCTCTGCACATCTACCACACTGTAGTTTCCCCCTACATACCGCCGCTTCATCTCCATATTTTTGCCATTTAAAGCCCATAAACATTTTAGTTAACAGTCTGTTTCCTTCCATTTCCATCACTACAGACAGGTTTATCACATCTTATGCCATTTTTAGTTGTTTTCAAATGTTTTACTCCTTTAATGTTAGTTCCCTGAGCGGGTGTTAAATAGGAGGCGGAGGTGATTAGAGATTGTGAACAGGTGTAGAGAGAGCGGTGACTGAGGCGGTGAAAAGCAATAAGTGGGTGGATTCTGGAGCAGGAGTGAGCAGGTGATCAGGTGGGGATTGTAGACGAGGGCGTGGCCTGGCGTGTCGTGATGATACGAGTTAAAAGTTATATCCAGTCAGTTACTCCTAGCATTATCGTGAATCTTTTATCTTATTGTTCATCTTTTTCTTGTTGTCTTGCTGACACTCAGTGCTCCTGAAGACGAAGAGTCGGGAAAACAGGAGAGTGAAATCATTAGTAGAAAAGATCTACATTTACAGAACAGTAACGTGATTAATTTTAGCACTGAGTCAGTTTTCCACATTGTGATCTACATTTACTTCATTAGTAGTGATTATTAAAATGTCTCAGTCCACCTCTGACAGATTCATCATTTACATCTGAGCAGATTTGATTACTTTTTATTGTTATATTACCTTTAATGCAAAATATACCAGAAATAAAGTTTCGGTTTGTTTCTTTTTTTTCCTCGGAGTGAATTTACTTTTAATGTTTCCTCTCTTAAAGGTCACATGTTACACTCGTCTTTAAACCAGTTTGTGTACTGTATGTCCTAGAGGTGTCCAAAGTGTCTCTGTTATTGTTGAGGCTGAAATAAACTCAGATCTGCATTCTGACAAGATTTATTTTTATCTTTCTTTTCTTAAGAACTTATGAAGACTATGTAAAGACGCGCCTCGCCTTATTTATCCCTTAAAAACACGTCCAGAGAGCAGCAGAGCTCAGCATTGACGTAGTGGAGGGTCTTTTATTATGAGGTCACAATAGGAGGGAAATCTGATCAGCTTGAACTTGCATGTCATCATTTTATTATTAATATCCACTATAAGAGAGAGACGTGTATAAAAGAACAGAATGTGTCATGTTTGTACAGCAGGACTGAAGGTGATGGACATCTGAGCGCTAATCAAAGAGAAAGACTTTCATTTATGTAAATAGACTCATTTAGTCACTTAGAGGAAACCACACAGTCTGGAGGAACAGAATAATCACATCATGCAGAAATGATATTATGGGGTTATTTTCTGTTTTTATTAAATAATTTTGAATAATTTCTCTTTCTCACAGAAAGTAATAAATAATAAGATACAGACGCTATAATTATTTATCTGAAACCACAGATAACACAGAGACGTTAATAAGATGTTTTACTCTGTAGAGGTGATTAGTGTAAAGTGTAATTAACATCCTGAACTGTGTTTCATTTCTAACAGAAAAACCTAAACCTGATCTCACATCAGACCTTAAAGGAGAAACACTGACGGGAAACTCAGTGACTCTGACCTGTACAGTGAAGCCACAGTCGAAAGGATGGAAGTTTTACTGGAAGAAAGACACAAACAGTTCTGAGACTGAAACTGCAGCAAACTCTCTCAAATCCTCCTCCTCCTACTATAACATCAGACCTGTTAGTGTCTCTGATGGAGGTCAGTACAGGTGCAGAGCTGGAAGAGGAAACCCAGTCTACTACACACACTACAGTGATGCACTCTGGGTAAATGTTACAGGTGAGTAAGAGACTGCAGAGCACAAATCATGCTAACAGTACCGTTTATTTTTTTTAATACACCAAAACATATATTCACACAGAGAGAGAAGTAGAGTTTCTCAGTGTTGGTGTGTTAAATCACGACCAGCCTGAATGTGAATGAGTGTAAAGAAGCGTGAACATTTTTGTTAATGATGGTGAAGAATGTGAAAGTCTGAAAATGATGCATGATCTGAAAACAGGTGTGTGTGTGTGTGTGTGTGTGTGTAGGTGTGTGTGTGTGTATGTGTGTGTGTATGTGTGAGTGTGTGTGTGTGTGCGTGTGTGTGTGTGTGTGTGTGTGTGTGTGTGTGTGTGTGTGTGTGTGTGTGTGTGTGTGTTCTGTCTCTAATCACAGATGCCATAGTTTTGGTGGATGATGGGTAGCGTTTACTCTCAGCATGTGAACTGATCCACTTCCACATACTGTATCAACACCAGCCTGTGATGAGTTCAGGAATCACACACAGTTTATAAGTAACAGATATCCAGGATTATAAACCTACAGAAGAGATAAGAACACCTCTGTCCTTATCATAACACAGCCTGGACATTTCCACATGTTAAAGGACAAGTTACATGTTTATAAAGTCTATATCAGCAGAATTCATCACAGTAGAGAGTCAGTGATCATATAGTGTAGTGTAGTTAGTTACGACCACATCTTATTTACATTTCCCTAAAACTGTAATCAGGACAGACAGTAGACATTATGGACAAGAGGACACACTGTCCCCCAGTGGAGTCTCTCACCACCACACACCCTTAGCTCTGATACCAACACGGTCAGTTTCAAACAGGTGTCTGGACATCAGTCTTGTAGTGACACTGATGAAGAGTCTAACAGTCATTTACATCCAGTGTTTTAGTCTCGTCCATCATAATCTGTTCTGCATACATGAGCTTAATTTCATTATAGAACATAAAGGTCTAATCAGTCATTTAAAACACAGAGGTACAAATACTTTCAGATCAGTAGATAATATTCCTGCTTTCACCTTAAAACAGAACTAGGAGTGATAAAATGGATCAATAAATAATGAGGAGATGAAGGTAAACTTTGAGTGAAGAAACGACTACAAAGTATTAAATCAGATCAGGGGGGTAAATACATTTACTCATCATATATCAACTCGATCTAAAGGGCTGCTTTAATGAAAGTATTAGTCAGATTGTTTGAAAAATGTAAATACTGTAAAGAGCACATGACTGTCCACTGAAACAACAACAGCAACCATCATCATCATCATCATCATCATTTAAACAGAGACTCACTCACATGTGTTGCTTATTTTATTGTAAACATTTTTTGCCGCTGTATCTATACTTTGTGCTGATGATCAGTTTGTTCAAGTCCAAATGCAAGTTCCCTGATTTTCAGTAAAAATGTCTCTTGAAGTCTTTGGACGAGTTGTCTCTCAGTAGAGACGGTGCTGAGCTTATAGACTGTTTCCTTTCTCACTGTGGATCACATACAGTTTTAATGAGGTTTATTTAGCTGAATTCTGTACAAACACTTTTTTAATCCATTATTCACAGCAGTTACAACATGAAAAGAGTCCAGTTACATTATCGTTAGTGACATTATCTACATTGTAGATGCAACTAAGACTGCATGTAAAATAATCACCAACTATTGTCAGAAACTCTGTAAAATCTCTACATCTGCTCTCACTTGAAGCCTTTCATTACGTTTTGGTGGATCGATGCCAAAGTGTTGATGCTTCTGTTCCTGACGTTTCAGTTTTGAGAATCAATCTTCCCATTAAAAAGTAAACATTTATATAATTTTAGTCCACAAAAGAGGATGAGGAGTCCAGCAGAAGTGATGATGGACAGAGAGATTACGGGCAGATACACACACGTCTGGCAGAAGCTTTACAGAGATGCAGATGTTGTCCAGATGTCAGTGATAAAACTAAGTCATTTTAAAGGAGATATATTTCACCCTTTTCCCACAGATTAATACAGTTATGTGTCGTGTTAATGATGTGTCTTTGACTAGATTTGGTTTAAAAACCTCAGTGATGAATCACTACAGTCTCTTTCTCACAGTGTCTAAACATCCTGTCACCTTAATGTAAATAGACGTCCTCATAGTCACCTGGGGGGAAAAGTTACTCCATTACAACTGATCTGTTTTTACACTTGTGTTATCGGCTCAGTGTGAGATTTACAGTCAGTTACTGGTTACTCAGTCATTTTCATCTTTACAGTAAATGATAGCGATAACTTTACAAGTATTATTAATATTTATATCTGTGTGAGAAGCTTTTGATGTGTGCAGTTTGGCCGTAGCTGATGTAATGTTTTGTGCTGGATTGTGAGCTCCTGATCTGACCTCTAGTCTTCCTCATTGACTGTAGTAACTACTTTACATTTACAGCAGACAATGATATCCAGAGAGACTTAGATTTGATCTCATTATATATCTGAGCAGTTGAGGTTTAAGGGCTTTGCTCTGGGGCCCAACAGTGGCAACTTGGTGGTGCAGGGGTTTGAACCTTAAACCTTCTGATCAGTCCAACTCATTAACCACTGAGTCCCCCCCCCCCCCCCGCCTCCCCTTCCTACTTCATATTTGGATCTTTGTAAATGTTCAGGTCTGTTCACCAGCTCATGAGTGGGGACGTCCTCAGGTAGAGGCGGGGTTATTCTAATGAGAGCTCGCTCTTGTGTAGAAACAGGCTAAAGATCTGAGCGACTCGTTTTCTCACATGATTTGAAACCACCTACAAAAAAGTGACTACATTGTTTAAATTCTCAGTTTTTGGGCTGGTAGTCACTTCAGATACACAAATATCTATACAGAAGCACTGAAATGTGAGTCTTCTATAACAGGTCCTCTTTAACCGTATGAAAAGTCGACAGGAGATGCTGCTTATTACTTGAGGGACAGAATATTAGACTGTATGAGTGTAGGGGGAAGTCAGAGACATCGGGACAGTTTGTGTAATTTTATCCCAAGTCCGCTTTCATGGCATAACATTAAAAAAAACAATCTGACAAGAGATACATTATGTATTCCTGTAGGGGTTTATTTACTTAAGAAATGTCGTATACTGTATATTAAGCAAGAGTAACTCAATATTGTTTAGTTGAGGACACAAAACTGTTATTCAGTGACATGTTCAGTAATTTAAGACAGCACGTCTGATAACTTGGGACACGCTTTCATTAGTGTAGACCAATAACATATTAAACAATATCTTTAAACAAACTTCATGTTTTTTATTTTGTCTTAAATGTGGCTTTTTATGTAGAAAAGTTTTTTTTTATGTATTAGCCTCATATTATGATTAATGATATGATATTTCTATTGGTTTGTCATTAGATAAGGCATGCGTCTGCACTCTAAGCTACTGATAGCGTGCACTGTGGGGAGTTTTCAAAATATTTGGTTTATTTAAAATATTATTTTGTAATATCAAATATTTACTAACAAACGGTGTAATCTATATTTTCATCAAGATCAATTGGAACATATTTTTTAACTGCTTTTATTAAAAATACATAAAATAAAATAGAGAAATTTTATGTTTAATAGTGTTGCATACTAGGGCTCAATTAACAATTATTATAATAATCAATTAATCTATCGATTATTGAAGTGATTAAATGATTAATCAGATTATATATGGTGTATTTACTCAATAGTTATTATTAAACTATCAGCTTTCAAATTTATCTTGAGGTTGTTTTGTGCATGTAGTAACTAAATGAAGATAATAAAAATGAATATTTCATTAAAAATGTCTTTTAATAAGTTTTTTTGATGAAACAAGCTCCAAAACCAAAGTAGCAGCAATAAAATATAACTATTAAAGCTTAAAGATGGTGAATGATGATTATGTGAGTTAAGTTGAAATATTAGAAGAAAAAAAGAAAGAGCGAGAGAGAGAGAGAGAATGCGCGTGCAGAGCTGAAAAGCCAGCAGTAGTGCATGTGTGTGAATTTCACTAGGTTGATTAACGAGAACTGGAGGTAAAAACCCAACACACAGTCAGTAATTATCCGCACTTTCTTCTGGTGTTTATTTTATATGGAGGGGTTTTCGAAGTAGTAAGCCTTTGATCTTCAAGTTCCTTTTTTTTGTTTGTTTGTTTTTGTTGTGTGTGTGTGTGTGTGTGTGTGTGTGTGTGTGTGTGTGTGTGCATGGGTGGGTGGATTGCTGTTGGGGGCTCTGGGGTGTCTGCAAGCTCATGCAAGTGGAAGGAGCGGATCTTCAGCCTCCCTGACTTGTAGTAGCCTTAATGATTGGGGGAGAATTGGACACATCTAAATTAGGGAGAAAATGGGGGGGGATGTCCCCCCTCCCACACATATTAACACATAAGCGCATAGCACAGGTGTACATGCTCACGAAAGCTGAAACTGCGCGGTACACAGGTCAGATACCTGAAGATGAAATAGACAGATTACAATCAAAGTGCACAGTTAAAAAAAATCATTGTTCTGCTGTTGCGGCTATTTGTTTTGGTCTGCACAGTTGAGATGAGTTAAAGTACCATTAGATTCACGATTGAGGAACGTAATGCATGATTAGAGAGAACAAAAGAAACACTGACACATTTGTGATGGATGCTTGTGGTTTTAGATCTAAAAGTCTCAGTTCTAGTGTTAATTACTCTGCATGTTGTAGATCTCAATTGAACGTCTCAAATGGCCAAAACCAAAACATCAGCTCATAAGTTCCAGATATCAGGCACCATTAATCGCTTTTGTTATCAGCCTTGAAAACAAACCAATCAGAAGTTACATTTTGAGCTTAAGTAAAATATTATCTCAGTGTATTATAATCAATTGTATAAAATACACTGTAATTTAAAATACATAGTCTGTATTTGTGTTCCACATCTACAACCATCTGTATAGATAAATTCCAGATGTTTCTGTGTCTTAGAGACAGAAATAATGTTAACTTGAAATTGAATGTTTTAACCTGTGAAGTTCAACTATTAGACATGACGACAAAAAAATAACGTAAGGGGATGAAATGCTATAGAATAAATACAAATATAATAATAAAACTAATGGTTAAACTATATGAGTGTCCCTCCAATGTACAGTATGTGTAGAATGCACTATTTACAAGAAAAAAGACGACCACGGATGTGAATTCACTTCTGTTGTTAGTGTGCATCTCTGTCTATATGGTGTAAAACTCTGTGTACGAAAGCTTTTTTCGACCCAAGACGGGTCCCAACCCAACCCACAGACGAAACCTGATCCTCCACGATGACGCAGTGAACGTCTGTTCTAATAAGCCAGTTGCAAAAATATCTTTATTCGTTTTGGGTCGAGTAACGGTTTATCTTATCTTACGAATCATATGACATTATTTCATCAGAATAACTCAGGAAAGATGAGAACTATCAAAAAACAGTAAAAGAACAGAGGACAAGCTCTCTTATGATACCTTTGCATTGTCTGTGAATGAAAAGTAAGCAAAGATATTTCACTTTAAATGTTAAACTAAATTATTTTGCACGTGTTTTTTTCATGCTTATTTATTCATCTTCATCAAAAATTATCATAAAAACAAGTGTAAAACTGAGCTGAATTACCACTGACTATTTTGGCTTTTATAAGGAATCTGTTCATTTATTTATAATCATCAGCGGTGATGAAAGCAAAAACGAATGCTTCAGTATAGCTTCTCAAATTTATTTTTCCCTTCTGTGCATGTGTGCGTGAGGGAGAGAGATGGGGGGAGAGAGAGAGACATCCCCTACACGCATAGTAAAGTATAAAGACGTGTGTTATGCACACCGAAGGTCTATGCAAAAGTGAAAGTGCCGCAGCAGCTTGTGCACGTTCCTTAATGCAGCTGTCTTTTGGCGCTTTTCCACTGCATAGTACGGCACGACACGGTTCAGTTCTACTCACTTTTGGGGGGTTTTCCACTGGGAACAGTATCTGGTACCTGGTCCTTTTTTTAGTACCACCTCAGCTGTTTGTTTGTGGCGCGTTTACGATGACGTCACGGCAGTAGCGTCGCCACGACTAAACGACACGTGAGTAATCCCGCCCACTCTAAAGCGTTACTACACTGCAGTGGAAGCGCAAACTGAGCCGAACTGAGCCGAACCAAAGTGAGTTGAGTTGAACTGAACCGTGTCGTGCCGTACTATGCAGTGGAAAAGAGGCATTTGATGCGGCAGTTAAACGGCTGGTGTTCAGTTCACCCAGCTTTGAAGTCCCTGCAGCACATGACATCACCCCACTCTCATGCCACTCTCTAGTTTAACATCTGCAGAACTCCGGACTTGAATTCTGGACACTGGACTAAGCTCCACACTTATCTTTTTATTGATTCATTAAAATTATGATCCACCAGCGTGCCTAATAAAGTGGCCTCGCCCCTTCCCGCACCCACAGACACACTGGCACACGCAACAGAAAAAATTGTCATGGAGAGCAAATGTCCTTATCTTTAATGCTCTATATTTAGTTAAATATTTAATCTTGATGACATCATAATGAATACAGTGGTTACAAAATTGGAATGGCGATCTCGCCGCGTATACCGCCGTTTAAAGGCAACAGCGGCCAAAATAAATCAGTTGCATTTCAAAGTCATTCGTAAAATGGCCGCCAGGTGGCGCAAAGTGACATTTTCATTCATTGCAGTAAATACAACAGTGATGGTAATTTCCACAACAAACATGACAAATCTGAACCAGAGCTATTAATGTGTACTGTACAATAATGAGTAAAAAAAAAATTATAGTAGATTTATTAACTGAAATAAATGACCATATTTTTCAAGAGAATTTTCAAGCCCCACTCATCAAACAAAATTATAACGAAATCGGCCAAGTTTACTATTTATTTAAATATAAATTTATAAACCAATAAGATCAAATAACACCAAGTTATTATTATAACAGGCTTACTTTGTCACTTATCAAAGAAGTACACGTGCTTTCAAAGAAGCCGAGTGGCTTATTAACGTCTCTGGTGTGCATTGTCTCTAAGTGGCTGCTTGGTGTAGCGGTTAGAACACTCGGCCAGAGATCTGCAAAACCCCGAGTGATGATGTTTTAAAATTGTTTTATTTTAAAACTAAATAAAATGTTTTAAGTGCGCTTAAGATAGAGTCTTATAAAGGCTATGTAGACTTATATAGTTTTATTATATATTTTTTGCACATTAATCTGAGTCCTCATCTGTTCGATCTGTTTAGTTTTTTTTTGCCGGCTTTGCGCGGCAGCGTGCGGGAAGCTGTGAAAATGCCCTTCATTACCTGTAGGGGGCAGTCGTGTTTCAGTCTGAAGTATTGAATGTCTACTGAAGACGAAAATGTGTCCAAATTAAACCGTGCATGCGTGTTTGGAGACGCTGTGCCCGCGCTGTGTATCAGTCGGTTGTGGATCATCACGGAGCTACAACACAGCGTGGCTGCAGCTGGAGTTTGTCGTGTTCGAGGTAAGTTTAGCTTTCTTTTTTGGATGTGATTCTCGCTTTCATGACTCCCAATTAATGTTCATCTTAATCTCAGGACTTACAATTAGCAATATTTCAGTTTTTAATAGTGTGGAGATTCATAAATAAATAAATAACGAACCGAGCACGCGGATTAATACACCGAGATGTGTGTTTCTTACCCCCACAAGTCGTGAAAGCGGCGTGTTAATAAGTTACAAGTTAAATTTCAACTGTAAAGAACCTGTACATATGTTCATACAGTATTGACAGCAGCTCTAATTTGTCTAAATCGCATTGCAGACAATAAAAATAAGTCGAGTCATCCTGTGACCCTGCATGCTTAATCTTTCCACACATGATTCTTGCTTCTTACTTTTTCCTTAATCCCTCGCTGTTCTATCTTGTATTTTTCTAACGGTGTCAGAAACTTTGTGTTAGTAGCACTGCTTGACATGCTTGATGCCTTCCTCTTTTGTAATTTGCTTTGGATAAAGGCAAACTTACAAAAGATGAAGAAATGCCTAAATGTAGTTGTACGAATAAAAGATTATGTAATGATACAATGTAAATATTTTCACAGAAACAAAGCGTAAAGATGAGACATGAGACATTTCTTATTAATTATACAATTTATTAATACCTTGAATATAGTGTTTGTTGTATTGGACAGAAGCATATAAATGCAAATGAATATATAAATCTGAGTAATTATTGAACGAATTTTCATGTTTGGACTAACCCTTTAAATACAAACTCAGCATTCATCATAGGATTTCCTGACACTGTAAAGGTGCAGAGTAATCTATGGAGTGTAGCCATCTCATGCCATGTTTTACAATGTTTTAGTGATGCAAGATTATTGCTAAAGCAATTTAACCCAAGTTTATGAAGTATATGAAGTGATGGTTATTTTTTATCAATTATTTTTATTTTTTTCTCTGTGAAATGAAGTCAGCACAGGTTGAAGCAATTCAGATTTTTTTTTTGTTTCTCAAAATAAATTATTTATTTTCTTGTACATTTTATGCAGGGGGACAGACGAAGTGATGCCAGTATGCACCTTCTTAAAATCCTTGTCGTCTGTGCTGTTGAAGGGGAAGAACCGGTTGGTGTATCCATAATCCTTGAACGAGAGGAAATTTTGCAAGAATGTGGCAATAGCTCCGAGCACTGCGCTACACATTTGAGCTATTTTCAGAAAGTTCTTCTAGAACTTGATGGGATTAAGCTATCACCAAAAGTGCAATCTTTAAAAAACGAAGTTATCATCTTAAAACATTTGATTTGGCTTGACTACAAGTCTTTACATGTTGTGTTTACATGTTCAGCTTAATGTTTTAATGCGTTATGGTTTCAATGGCATACTTTTAAGTGCACTAGTCCAGAGTGCTGATTTGAATGTTGCAACTTCACTGCTTCCGAGGGCTATTACGTTTTAACGTTTATTCTACAGTTTGTTTACTGTATTTTCTGCTGTATTTTATTTCTAAATGAATGCTGTATTTTATTTATTTATTATTATTATTATTTGTTTAAAACAAGTATTTCAGGCCCTGGTGCCGTGCAGTTGTTTCTATGGATGCAAAATTTAGCTGAATGCACTTTTATTAAAAAGACAACTTGGATCTAGACTGTGAATGTCACAAATATTTGGTAATGTTGGTGAATAAACTGTTTAATTATATTTTAGTTGTGTGATTTATGAAAGATGTTCCTAATGTTACGTCAGAGGACATGCGCCGATGTTTATCACACATTCCAATAAGAGAGATTACTCACTCCCAAAGTTTTTTTTGCGCCGTATTTCGATTTTTAAAAAAGTTGCTCATTTTCACCACGAACACGGATGAGTCTTCGGGTTTCCTCAGCCGTATATACAGAATATAAATTACAAAACTGTGGTCACGTTGCAATAAGTAAGAATAGTGTAAGCACCGTTCATTTACATGTACACATATGGCCGTAAGCAAAACAAACAATGCGTTATCAAATGCTCGGCAAACTGCCGTGCTACTGAACTTTCATATTTGTTTGTAGCATGCCGTAAAGTGTATGTGACGTAAAAATATATATTTGTAATATCGTGCAATCTGTACTATCCGCTAGCAAACTTTAGCGATTTTTTTGCAAACGTTTCTTTACAGAACATCACCATAAACACAAACACAAGACTAAAGGTAATATACATATAATGAAAACTTGTCATAAAAATCTTTATTAATGGCAAAAATGACTTAACATTTATCGGTCTGTTTGCTCGAGTGAGCAGCCATGTTGAAAACTTCGCTTAGCCCTTCGTTTGAAGTGAGGTCCCGAAAAATCTTCGTTTGGAGGGCTATCTGGCCCTTCCCCCCTCCCCCTACACCTCCAACCAAAAGAGAAATGAGACACCACTACCCCTGCACGTGAACGCGCCAAATGGAAGGGTAGGGGGAAGGGTTGGGATTCAGCCTTAATATTGGAGCAATAAAATTTACTTAAAATCTATGTGTCCAAATTGTTATGAGGATTTTATCAAGTAAATCTTACAAGTTCTTTTTTTCAGTGAATGGTGAACACGATGATTTAAGAATTTAATTAAATACGAATATATATATATATATATATATATATATATATATATATATATATATATATATAGTGTGTGTGTGTGTGTAGTTTTTAGAGCCCTAAAAAAGCATATTCACTAGTAAGTAAGTAAATAAAAGACAAATGAATAAATAGTTTTAAATTATATATATATATATATAATGGAAATATGTATAAAGAAAATATAATTAATATTTTCATGTTTAATTACAAAAAAAAAAAAAAACATTTTAATGGTTAGTGACTGTTGCAGACATTTACACTATTTTTGAGAACTATTAAGTTCTCCTTCAACGTGTCATAGCCGATAACTGTCCCTTTGATCTGCTGGGTACAGCGGGGCGTCGAGTGCTGATCAGTGTGTGTAAAGTACGCTATTTTACACTGATCATCCGTCGACGCCCCGCCATACCCAGCACATCAAAGGGGCACACTCATAAACTCTCCGTGTGCACACACACAAACTCTCCGTGCACACACACACACACACACACACACACGATTTATAGATAAAATGCAGACATAAACACGCCACCCCCCAGGAAAACAACAAACACAAATATATAGACTACAGTACTCGCTTTTCCAACACGCTAGCGCGCTCCGATGTGAGCCGATTTATTCAAGTCATAATTAGAGAATATAGAGAGATTAATAACAGAGAAAGCATAATCAGATGTCTATACAGTAAATAAAAAGAAAAGTATCAAATCCAACTATTAAGTCTGATTTTATTGCTATCATTCGCCATTTATGTTATATATTTATTTTATTTTATATTACATTATTTTTTATATATTATATTTACACAATGCTTGCTCTGAAGAACTTTATCTAAAAGCCAGACTGACCAAGTTTCTAATTCACTGAATAAACCAGTATTAGACACAGATATGCGATATGGTAGTATATACAATGAAAAAGCTATTTACACGAGTGCTCAAATGTAAAGCAAACGCAATTATTAATTTATTGTGTATATTTAACTTCATTCAGCCATTTAAGTTATATGAAGAATAACGTTCCTAACCCACTATTATTTTAATCTTAAATAAAGTTGGCCTAATACAATATTGTTTGCAATGCTGAAGCAAACATGATTTTGTTTTAGTTTATTCGCTGAATACAACGCGACCCACATCACCTCTTGGTGAAGACCCACAGAAACCGTTACTGTAATCCCTCTTCTCACCTACTGTATCCTTGGTGTGAAAGTTATCAAACCGGTTTCGCTGATGGGGTAATTCTGCTTCAAGCACTTTCCGATGCTGTTGCTAGGAAATTCCACCCCACAGCCCACAACAACAAGCAAATAAGAGACATAATTAACGAACTTCTTAGAAAGAAAAGATTGAGTTTTCTCTTTTCTAAAAAAAAAAAAATTAATGAATACTCTTGCTTTTGTAAAGATTTTGAGTGACCATTTGCCATATACAGTACTGCCTGCTTTATTATAAATTCAATAAAACTTTATTGCAACTAAATTGTGTGTGTGTGCCTTATTGAATATTTAATAATGCTTCCGGAACATTGTTGTCCATACGTTTTACAGTATGTACAGTATATTGAAAACAGTGAAACATAAAACACAAACCGAAAGGACAAATTAAGGAATGTACGAAACATTAACACCTTTACCTTGTTCAAATAAATACTGTAGAGTTACTGCATTATGTTTCAAGACATCCTTAATTAAAATTTTTTTTTCCTAATTATATGTCCACAAATACTTTGACAACATACACTTATCAACTTATCCACATAAACTTATCAACACAAACTCTCGCACGCACACACAATCTCTAAAAAAATTATATTAATAACATACATATACAAATAAACAAAAATATAAACGTCTATATTGAAGTCTACGGTGAACGCAGAGTCGGCTAAGCACACGTGATGACGCGCGCGCCCTCACCTCTATTACGGCTGCCTACAGTATTTGGCCAAAAGAATTATAATAATTGAACGATATGCCTGGTCCTGGAAAGAGACATCAACAGTCCGGCGCTGAGAAACGAAAGAACCGAAAGAAAAAAAAAAGCCTAAGATGAAGCCCGTGCATCAATTCCAGAAATAAAACTTTACTTTATTCTGTCGACGTTAATAATGTAATAACGTAACGTTAACGTAAAATAACGCAAATTTCATTTAACAGCAGGGGGGACAATAAATGTATATTTTTATACATTTATTGCATTGTTTATGTTGTTTACAGTCAAGCCATCAACATACAATAAACTGTAAACATGAGATCTAAACTAAAAACTGTGCTCCCTGTGCTGGTGCTGGCAATATCATCTCTTTGTTCTGCTGTCTCCGGCTCCCTCCCTGGTTCTGAATCTGCCCCTTCCTCTACTCTCACTGCAGGGATTAAAGTGAAAAAAAGTCTTCTGACTGAACTTTTTTCAGGCCGAGCCATATTCCTTTAACAAACACTTTATTTAAATAGTCGAGACCAATAGCGTTAGGGGAGATTAAACCGCTTTAATATTGCCAGTTTGCATATTTTAAAAGCTATTTGTAATCTTTGAAAATAAATACCTTGACAAATAATCAACCATCTACCACATATCTTTTCAGTGCATGTTTTTATTTATCTTATAACACGAAACAATGTTTTGTGAAACTCTTAATAATTAACAGAAAAAAGTAATAGCACCACCATTAAATTCCAAAAAGTGCTTTTTCAGTGCATGTTTTATGTATCTTAAAGAAAACATCTTCGTTTTCAGCTTAGATGACAAATCGGATTTCCTGTAAGCAGCAATGCCATGTGTGCAAGTAGTAGGCATGTGCATTAGACATAGACAATCTTGAAAGTGCACTCTTGTTTTTGACAACTGATTGCATTAAATTAACTAGTGGTTGTGAGACTGTGAGCGACAGGTCATGCTCCGCTATGAAATAACATAGGCGCACTTTTACATCGCGCACACGGTCGGCCACAGATGTGTGAATCTCCGTTGTGGTTCTTGTCGCAGCAGACAGGGAGCATGTGTACTGTTAGAGCACGAAGTAAGCCTGTTATACAATTATACTAGTTGCACGTGTATTTTATCTGTTTTAAACTTGGTGTCATTTGATCTTATTGGTTTAGAAATGCCGCACTTCCGCGTTGTTGCGCGAGCGTCGCAATCACACCGGGTAGTAAAAATCCCCTGTAACCCAACAAACCCCGAGTATTTTATAGCGCGGGGTGCAAACCGGATAGCTTGCCAGCCAAGGATAAAAAAAAAGATGAATTGGGCACACGCCGTGACAGGCTGAAAAAAAAACTATTGTTATCAAAAATGTAACAGATGTAACACCGGACCTCATTACCCACAATGCATCTCCCGCACTGGACTACACTGCCGTAAACAGCTGTCGTAAACCAAAACTCCCGGTACTCCAGATGGCCACCACTTTTCATCAGTATAATGACACACACACACACACACAGCAGCAGCAGCAGACCGAGCCGTCACTCCCCTAAATTTAAAGAATACAAACTGGTTGCGTGCGAGTTTGCTGTTTTTTCTATAGTATGCTGAAGCAAAATCAAAATACAACAATTTTTTTTATTTTAATTTTGCTATAATTAAAATTAAAAAATTTAAAACATCATCCCTCGGGATTCAAACCGGCGCTTTATGTATCACTGACCGTGGGCTCTAACCGCTACACCAAGCGAGCACTTAAAGACAATGCACCCAAGTAACGTTAAATAAGGCAAGGTTAATAAAGCAAGCTCTGGATAAGTGACGAAGTAAGCCTGTTATAATAATAACTTGGTGTTATTTGATCTTATTGGTTTATAAATTTATATTTAAATAAAACCATACACACTTCTTTTCTAATTACACGTGATAAAATCTAAAGGCTCACTGTGTTAATATTTATTGTGCTTAAATTTGATCTTAATAAGATTTGATTTAATTTGAATTCTACATTTGTACTGTAATTATAGTACTGTGATTATGAATTCGATCAACTACAGTGTTTCACTTGATGTTATCGGCTACTACGTGTATTATTTAATGGGACGCGTCTCATTAATGAGACAGAGAATGTAAGGCATGAGGCGTCAGTCTGTAGTTATATAGCGCCACTCATGGTAAAAGCAAGCAAATGCACAGCAAATGCACATGCCGTAATGCGACGGCGACGTTAAATACGACGCTCCGATTTTGTAACAACTGTATATATATATATATATATATATATATATTTTTTTTGTCTTTTGTATTTTTCTTATTTACAAAAGTATTTTTCGGTCATGTTCACTTGTGCTTCATTAAAATTTTACAGTTGCTAGTAAAGGGTTCAAATATGAAATAGCCTGATAATTTACATGTGATTTATGTGCACTGAATGTAGTTCTAAATACCATCTCCAAATGTTACTTTATTTTAATAACAGTGCTGATATTAAATCCGAGTGTGACGGCTGTGTAATTTTCTTGCAGTGAGTCCTAAAGCTGTGGTGAGCATAAAGCCTGATAATCATGTGTTCAGAGGAGAGAGAGTGACTCTCAGGTGTCAAATACAGGGAGGAGGAGACACTAAGTGGACGTACAGCTGGTATAAGAATAATAACACACCCGACCCAGACCAAACAACACAGGAGTTCAACTTCAGCCAAGTTACAGTTGATAACGGGGGTAAATACACCTGCAGAGGGAGGAGAAGCAGTGACTCTCAGAGCTCAGAGATCAGTGATGCTCTTACACTCACTGTATCAGGTCTGTGTGTTTTTATTTGTTTTTCATATAACAAAATTTTCCAGCCTGTATGAATTCATATTGATTTATTTTTTTCCTGTATTGTCCATCAGACCCAGCAGAGACAGTAGTGAGTGTGTCTCCACTGAGCTGGCTGACTGAAGGAGACTCAGTGACTCTAAGCTGTGAGGTTAAACACTCCTCTACAGGCTGGACATTCAGCTGGTACACAGATGTTCCCTACAGAGACAGTCAGGGTTCCCTCAGGTACAGGACAGCGCTCCTCTCAGACAGCAGCAGAGGATCTGGAGGCTCCTACACTCTCAGTCCTGTTACTCTGAATCACACAGGAGTTTATATGTGCAGAGCAGAGAGAGGAGAACCAGGCTTTCACACACACTACAGCAAACCACAGCTTCTGTGTGTCACTGGTGAGGAAATACATCAACAATAATACTGTGTGTGTGTGTGTGTGTGTGTGTGTGTGTGTGTGTGTGTGTGTGTGTGTGTGTGTGTGTGTGTGTGTGTGTGCGCATGAGCGCAAAGTGCTGCTAAATAAAGTGGCAACTTAAACAACAATATAGTTTTGTTACTACTACAGCTACTGTACTACTAGTAATAATAATAATCATCACAATCAATAATAAAGGTCTATTTATGCATCTATCAATAATACATCACCCGTGCTTAATCTATTCTGTTCATAATCATAATAAAATTATATATACAGTGGTGTGAAAAACTATTTGCCCCCTTCCTGATTTCTTATTCTTTTGCATGTTTGTCACACTTAAATGTTTCTGCTCATCAAAAACCGTTAACTATTAGTCAAAGATAACATAATTGAACACAAAATGCAGTTTTTAAATGAAGGTTTACGTTATTAAGGGAGAAAAAAAACTCCAAATCTACATGGCCCTGTGTGAAAAAGTGATTGCCCCCCTTGTTAAAAAATAACTTAACTGTGGTTTATCACACCTGAGTTCAATTTCTTTAGTCACCCCCAGGCCTGATTACTGCCACACCTGTTTCAATCAAGAAATCACTTAAATAGGAGCTACCTGACACAGAGAAGTAGACCAAAAGCACCTCAAAAGCCAGACATCATGCCAAGATCCAAAGAAATTCAGGAACAAATGAGAACAAAAGTAATTGAGATCTATCAGTCTGGTAAAGGTTATAAAGCCATTTCTAAAGCTTTGGGACTCCAGCGAACCACAGTGAGAGCCATTATCCACAAATGGCAAAAACATGGAACAGTGGTGAACCTTCCCAGTAGTGGCCGGCCGACCAAAATTACCCCAAGAGCGCAGAGACGACTCATCCGAGAGCCACAAAAGACCCCAGGACAACATCTAAAGAACTGCAGGCCTCACTTGCCTCAATTAAGGTCATTGTTCACGACTCCACCATAAGAAAGAGACTGGGCAAAAACGGCCTACATGGCAGATTTCCAAGGCGCAAACCACTTTTAAGCAAAAAGAACATTAAGGCTCGTCTCAATTTTGCTAAAAAACATCTCAATGATTGCCAAGACTTTTGGGACAATACCTTGTGGACCGACGAGACAAAAGTTGAACTTTTTGGAAGGTGCGTGTCCTGTTACATCTGGCGTAAAAGTAACACAGAATTTCAGAAAAAGAACATCATACCAACAGTAAAATATGGTGGTGGTAGTGTGATGGTCTGGGGTTGTTTTGCTGCTTCAGGACCTGGAAGGCTTGCTGTGATAGATGGAACCATGAATTCTACTGTCTACCAAAAAATCCTGAAGGAGAATGTCTGGCCATCTGTTCATCAACTCAAGCTGAAGCGATCTTGGGTGCTGCAGCAGGACAATGACCCAAAACACACCAGCAAATCCACCTCTGAATGGCTGAAGAAAAATAAAATGAAGACTTTGGCGTGGCCTAGTCAAAGTCCTGACCTGAATCCTATTGAGATGTTGTGGCATGACCTTAAAAAGGCGGATAATGCTAGAAAACCCTCAAATAAAGCTGAATTACAACAATTCTGCAAAGATGAGTGGGCCAAAATTCCTCCAGAGCGCTGTAAAAGACTCGTTGCAAGTTATCGCAAACGCTTGATTGCAGTTATTGCTGCTAAGGGTGGCCCAACCAGTTATTAGGTTCAGGGGGCAATTACTTTTTCACACAGGGCCATGTAGGTTTGGATTTTTTTTCTCCCTAAATAATAAAACCCCTCATTTAAAAACTGCATTTTGTGTTTACTTGTGTTATCTTTGACTAATAGTTAAATGTGTTTGATGATCAGAAACATTTTGTGTGACAAACATGCAAAAGAATCAGAAATCAGGAGGGGGGCAAATAGTTTTTCACACCACTGTAGATCTAATATATTGTGCATGTTACAGTTGAATCTCCTCCAGTGTCTCTGATCATCAGTCCCAGCAGAACTCAACACTTTACTACTGACTCTCTCTCACTGAGCTGTGAGGACCAGAGAGACTCTACTGGATGGACAGTGAGAGGACACACGCACAGTGAGACACTGTACAATTGTTCATCAGTTTCAGGATCTACATGTAACATCAGCTTCCTCTCTACATCACACACTGGAGTTTACTGGTGTCAGTCTGAATCTGGAGGACGCAGTAATTCTCTTAACATCACAGTACACAGTGAGTCTTTAATTGTCTTTTTTAGTAAGACATAACTAGACAACATTTAAAAAATATATTTTAAGGTATGGTATATAAATGAACTGATATTTCTTTCTGCATCACTGCTTTGTTTAACAAAACTGAATAGTATATCTTATCTACAGTATATTTTAATGTTAGTTCATCATCAAACACTTTTTCTTCTTGAAGCACCAGCAGGATCAATAAGATCATTAAGACGATGAGCATGAAGGCCAAACTCACTGATATAATTACACCAGCGAAATCAGAAGCTGATACTAGGGAAAGAAAGGAAGCGAGATATCCATTTAAACACTGCATATTGAAATCACGTTGTTACAAATCTAATGCATAGAAGAGTTTTATTGATTTTAACATCACAGTGAGTCTTTAATATTCTTATCAGTAAAACATTAATAAACATAACTTAACAACATTTTACAAAATAACATTGTTTTTTTTAACAAACATGGAATAAATTAATAACTGACTAAAAGGTATATTTATAGTCAGTTCTGGATTTATTCCATGTTTGTTAAGATTATGATGATGTTTGTGTGGCAGGGAGGAGGATACAACATGTTCCATAACAGGGTTTAATTTAACTTTTAATATTTATAATATTCTAAATAAAAATCCACTACAAAGAATAAGTACTAAAGTACTGGAGGAAACAAATTATTAGGAAATGTAGGTAAAATTATGTAGAGCCTGTAGGTCATATAATTACTGAATTGCTTATTAAATTAAAAGGTAATATGGATTAATCAGCCATTTAACAGGTTATTATAATAATACAATGTGATATGACTTATAGCTCCAAAACCTGTTCTTCTGTTTCAGTCTCATACTGTAAGTTATTGCTGATGTCATAATTATGAGCAAAACTTATTATACATACCAAGTCCCAGGGAAAAAGAAAATATACTGGATACAGAGCTTGAGTCTATAAACTATTTACAGTCATGTACAGACGTATTTAATGCACATGTACAGATGTATTTAAAGTATCACACCTTTAAAATGGACAAAAGTCTGAAGCCTTTAATGTAGAGAAACTCGCAGTATCTTAGCCATAACTCAGCAATTGGACATGATACACTAATACACTACTGAAATATTCATAACTTAAATCACCCAAAGTGCAGTTTAACACCTGATTTGATGTCATGGGTCAAATTTTCAGCTGCACTTTTATCTATTCTTACACAAATTTCTTTGGGTCTTGAATATGGCAGTGTGGCCGTACGGTAAGGTCACATGATGGAGATCAGTAGAGTCCTGTATGTTAGAACTACACTTGTATTTGAGACTCTGTGTTTTCAGTGTCGTCTTTCTCTTTCCTACAGATGGTGATGTGATCCTGGAGAGTCCTGTCCATCCTGTAACTGAGGGAAATCCTCTGACTTTACACTGTTTATATCGCAACACAAGCATCTCAGACTCTGGTGCTGATTTCTATAAAGATGATTCAGTTCTCCAGAAGCAGACTACAGGAGAGATGACCATCAGTAGTGTCTCAAAGTCAGATGAAGGTTTCTACCGCTGTACACACCCAGAGAGAGGAGAGTCACCGAAAAGCTGTCTTTCAGTCAGAGGTGAGGAAACCACGTCTTCTTACCTGAATTATTTTTGTAACAATATTATTTCAGTATGCATTGATTATATATCTGGGTTCCTTTCTTTTTCTAGTTTCGACATCAGTATCCTCTGGTTTAATTATAGCACTGAGTTTGGCCTTCGCACTGTTTTTCTTAATGATCTTACTGATTGTGTTGGTGCGCTCCAAGAAGAAAAAAGGTTTGATAACCAGCTCTTTATGTCTCTAGCACAATTAATATGTCCATAGACAATTGTGTACTTGTGTCCTTTTATTAGATTTTTTTTTTAAACATGATCATGTTTCACCAAATATATATTACTGCTTTACTCTGTTGTGAAGGTGTAGAATATCAGACTCCTTCTGCAGTAATTCTGGACGCCAGTCAGCCTGCAGGTCAGTCTGTGTTAACACCACCACACACCAGGTTTTGTTTTTGACGTTAGTTAAATTTTTTTCCCCTATTTAAAAGAAAATAATAATAATAATAATAATAATAATAATAATAATAAATAACTAATAATAATAAAAACGTTTGGGCAACCCTTGATAAATAACAGATTTCTGTGATTTTTTTATTAAAATGATGTTAACACAGTCTTTTTTCGAAATGGAAAAAAATGCACAATATTTTCAGCAAACATTGATGCATAGTTACTTCTTATGCCATAAATTGCAATAACAAAAATAAAAACATTATTATGGCACTGTGCAAATGTTTGGGCACCCTAAGAGTTCCAAAGTCTCAGATTCTTACAAGGTTTCAGACCTTAATCAGCTCGTTAGATCTGATGCATGGCAACAGCTGTCATTAGTAAATGTCAATTTCAAAGCTTTACAAATACTTTGACTCTTCAAACCTTGTGCACACACTTGCGGACACTCAACAACCATGGGTTTCTCTAAGC